>CM040244.1:201235934-201789227 GCA_022545495.1 Chrysanthemum lavandulifolium
ACCTAGCGGGAGGCAAGACTTTGGTGAGAAGATCCGCCAATTGGTATTCTGTACCCACAAAGTATAATTCAACTGCACTGCTCCACGTGGTCCTTAATGAAATGATAGCGAAGATCGATGTGCTTTGATTTCGAGTCTCGAATCGAGTTGCGAGATCGCAATGGCACTCCGATTGTCGCAGACATCGGATTCATCAAATCACGTAACCATAGTCTTTGAGTTGTGTTCTCATCCAAATGACTTGAGCACAACACGCAGACATGGCTACATTTTCTCGCCGGTTGATGACGCGATGTACAATCACCTTCTTTGATTGCCAAGACACCGCTTATCACCGAAATTGTAGAGCTCTTGAAGTACTTTTCCTCGAGTCTAAGCATCCTGCGTGATCGACATCCTAAAAAGCGATTAGTTCAAAACGTAATCCTTGGATACCGGATCCCAAGTTAATGGTTCCCTGATGTATCGAGAGGATTCTTTTAGCCTCGAGAGGTGGGTTTCGATTGGTCGCGATCGATAACGGGAGCATAGATAAACGGCAAAGACAATATCGTCTCGCTAGTTGTTAGATACATGAGAGACCCAATAATACTTGGTATTTGGTAGGTCAACTAATTTCCTTGTAAATTAGCATCTAACTTCTTGGTATGAGCCATTGGTGTGGCATAAGTGTCACATGTTGTCATTCCAAATTTGTTTAACAGTTCAAGGGCATATTTGGGTGACTCAAGAAAATACCACGGGGTGATTGATGAACTTGCGTCCTAGAAAGAACGTAAGTTCACCCATCATGGACATTTCAAAATTTTCTTCATTAGTTTTGCAAAAGCGGTTGAAAACTTTTTATGTGTCGACCCAAAATGATGTCATCCACGTAAATTTGAACAATTAAGATATGTGCCCGTGATATTGTATAAAAAGAGTTGGGTCAACCGAGCCTTTGGTGAAATTATTGGCAATGAGGAAAGATGATAGCTTATCGTACCATGCCCGAGGGCTTGTTTGAGACCATAAAGAGCTTTGTTCGGTTTGTAGACATGGTTTGGGCACTCTGGATTAACGAATCCGTTGGGTTGGTGACATAAACCATTTCTTTCGGTTGTCTGTTGAAAACGCAGCTTTGACATCCATTTGAAAGACCGTCATATTCATATGAGCCGCGAACGCGAGAAATATCCGAACGACCTCAAGACGAGCAACCGGAGCAAAAGATTCTTCAAAGTCTATTCCTATTTCCGACGATAACCCTTAGCAACTAGACGTGACTTGTTTCGGATGACGTTCCCTTTAGCATCCAATTTGTTTTTCCAAATCCATTTTAGACCAATGACGAGACCCTGTTGGTCTTTCAACCGCTTCCATACTTCAAGACGTTTGAATTGGTTGAGTTCTTCTGCATGAATTCAATCCAGTTGTCTTTTGTCATTGCGTCTTTAATGTTTTAGGCTCAGTTGGCGACGGTGAGTGCATAAATGCAATGTTCACCGTCTGTGCGAAGACGTTGTCTCATGAACGATGGTTGATTCGGGTTGCCAATAATGTTAGCCGAGGATGGTCTTTTGTCCATCGGTGTGTAGGGTTGATGTTGGTATACATTGTGCGATTCGAGGATTCAAATGGTTTGTTGAAGATTCCGCGACATCCGTGCGCAGATCTCATTAGCAAACGGGTTGAAGAACGATTTGGATCAAAATCTGCGGTGGGGTACTTCATTCGAATATCATCGACTTGTTCATCATTGTTGGGCGGTGTGTTCAATGTTGTGTTGGAGTCAATGGTGTAGGTGCATCTTCAACATGAGTTGTTGTAGCAGTGTGTATCGGTATAGGAATATTATCGGGTTGTGCGGTGAAGCAATGGATACACTTGGAGCACGTTCATCAATATCGCTCACGAGCGGAGGAGCAAATAACCTTTCCATTTGTTGACGAGTTAGTGGGGCTTTGTTCGGTGATGATGGGGTTGAGGAAGTTTAAGCGGTTATGACGGGTTCTAAGTCGTTGTACTCGGAAGCCATTTCCGTGAGTTCATCAAAATGAGCATGAATTGTTTCCATTACCTCCTTAGTTCGACGATTCCAGTTCGAAACCTTTAGAATTGTCACGATATCAATAAAGACTCCAATATCGCCTTTGGCTTTGAGCTTTCCAAAATCATCACGATCATTATTCGGATAGCAAAGGGATCCAAATACATGAAAGTGTTTGAGGTTCGGTTTATAGTTGTGGACAAGCTCGAAGGTGTTTTGTTGTGGCGTTTGTGATCATAGAACGGTTTGAGTATAACATGCGATGAATCGACACGCCCATAAGTAATCTGGAAGTTTAGCATTGATTAACATTGTTCTTGCGGCCTCCACTAACGTTCGGTTTCGTCTTTCAACAACTCCGTTTTGTTCGGTGTACGTGCAATAGATGTTTGATCTTTGAATTCCCACTTTCTCATAAATTTACTGAAGGGTTTTGTTAACAAATTCGGTTCCTTTATGCATTACGATTATCCTAAAGGTGTTGCGGAGTGAACACATATTTTTGTGAGAAAGGTGATGATCATTTGTGGAGCTTGGTCTTTGCTTGAAGAAAGTAGACCCAAGTCCATCGTGAGTAGTCATCAACAATTACTAAGATGTAGTGTTTGCCATTGATCATTTGCACGCGCATTGGGCCACACAAATCCATGTGAAGAAGGTGAAGCACATGTTGAGAGTCATGTTCCACCTTTGAAGGAAAATGAGCACGAGTGCTTTTCCCTTGTTCACAGTGAGCAAAGGTGATCTTTTAAATCTGGAATCGTGGGAGTCCTTCAACGAGTTTGTGTCGAGCAAGGTTGGTGATGGTTTGAAAGTTTAGATGTGAGAGGCGACGGTTCCATAGCCGTGGATTTTGTAGATGTTGCCTTTGAAAGTAAGCGGATGGGAGAGAAGCAACCATGTCTTGTATAGAGATAGTGTAGAGACTAGAGTTACATGAAGCGGACATAAGGTCATTTCCTTGTAGATCACGAATGAAACAAGTTTTCTCCACGAAAGCAACCTCCAAATCTCCATCACAAAATTGACCTCTCGAAAGCAGATTATGACCGAGGCCTTCCACATAGTAAACCTCACGATTTCGATATTCCCATTGACATAATCTCCGTAGCCCATGATAGATCACGAAGTGATGGTTCCCGAACTGACGGTGCCAATGAACTTTGCAATAAAGTTTGATAACAGCTTAAGGTTGCTGTCATGTGTCGGGAACATCCGCTATCAACAATCCAGAGAATGATCTCGTATTACAAGCATTACACACGGCGACACATATGGAATAGAAGGAAATGTGGAACCCGAAATGTTAGAGGGTTCAAGAAGGTATATTAGACATACACACATTAATAATTTTAGGCATCCATTTAAATCCTAGTGTGTTATATATCCATTTCGCCATCTATAACTACTCTTTGCTTTAGTCTTAGTGAATGCACTAGGTGGTACTACATTCTTAGGAGGTGGCTGAGCTCTGGTGACATCAAAGTTTGCCTTAGAATCTAAAGAAGGCGGTCTACCAAGCACGGACTTAGAATGATTAGTGGGCCTAGAGATATTCCGATTCTTAGGATTCGTAGTCGAGAGATTATAGCTTTAGCAACACATTTGTCATGACAATCGAATTCATACTCTTCCGACAAATAACACAAGGTGCATCGATGAATATCAAAAGTACTTAACGGTTTAGCATTCGTTACATCACTATTTCTATTACATTTGCTAGGCGCAACATTTATAGTGGAAGCAACATGAGTCTTATTCGAGTCCTAGGGTGTTCTTCTACTTTAGCATTCCTTATTGATCTTTTCTTAGGTCGCAACTTCCTATTCTTGATTGAGTGCTCTAGGTCGTGAAGTGCGGACGTTTGGAAAAGACGCAACTATTCTGTTCAAGAGGGAAACACATTAGCAACTTGTGATTTGGCGGTAGGGATTCTAGGTTCACGATTACTAAGTACGACTAGTGCTAATCTCTTAATCACGGCAGTGAAGTTGTTCATACTTTCCTAACATTTCCATAGCGAGAGATATTGTGAATCAAATCTTGATTTTCGAGCGAATATTACCAAGAAAATTCATGACTTCACTAGTGTGAGCAAGATAGTGATCAAGTTCGTTAGATGCTTCATGAAGAGTCTTATTGAGTAAATCAAATATGACACCATATTCTGTTTAACTTTTACAAGTTCTTGTTCATATTTAGAAATTTGACTTTTCAAAGACACGTTTTGATCATCCAGTTGCTCAATTTTAGGATCGAAGATTTTGCACTCAACTGAGCGATTTTCTTTTGAAAACTAAGTTGATGATTGTGAATATCTTTTCACACCAATGAAGACGACGTTTTGCATTGTAAATTTCGTTGAGTAATCGTTTATTTTCGCTTTTAAAGACTCGATCCGAAGCACATTATCGGTGTTCTCAACAGATACAACATTTTCAACAATATCGCAGAGATATGATCGGATGCATATGGCAAAGAATGAAACAACACAACATTATGGACATCAACACGGATAAGGTCTTCCAAGAGTCGATCAACATCTTTTCTCAAAAGTTTCTTTTACGTTTAGTATTGAAATAGATGTTTCGCTTTCTCAAACGACCTTCATAGTTCAAGTTCCTTGTGAAAATCCGTTCCCAGTGCTAATGCACAACTTTTCAAGTTTTAACATTAGGTAAAAGATTTTTCGAAAATGTCTCTTTGTTCTCGCGCGGCGATTGAAAGTGTTCAATTTTGATTTCGAGCGATATTCTATCTCATGTTGTAAAATTTTGAGGTCGACCAATGAAAATGTCAAAATATCCAAGAATATTTCGATTTTCGGGTTTTGAGTTTACTTCACTAATTGAAGGTAAAGGACCATAAGTTTGTGCATAATCTGCTTTGGGATTAACATTAGAAGACTCGTGTGTTTTGATGATGACCCTTGGTGTGTTAGAAGAATCCGTTGGTGTGTGAAGGTGACCGCGTTTTATAATTAAAGGTTTGTTGTAAACAACATTTTTAATTTTGATCGACTCGCCTTGACATCTAATTCCTCTTGACGATGATATTCAACAACACTCATAACATAGATTATCAATTTTGTATTACTCTTGACCGAAACTTGTGAGTTGGTTTGAATGTTTTTAGTGAAAGCTTTGGTTTGTAATCACTAGATTTTTCCATATCCTTTTGGATTGGGTTTTAAGGTAAACTTTTCAATAGTCATTCTTGATTCACCATGTTTGTAAACAACAGCTTTAAACTCTTTAAGTATGTTTTGCAAGTCGATAATTTCTTCAAGAAGGTCATCGACCCGATTCGTTGAATGCTTTTTGTATGCGGAGAACTGTTTTTGACAAGTTAACAACTCACCTTAGCTTGTTGATTTTCCAAGGTGAGGCGTTAATTTTCTTTTTATGTTCATGTTTCGATTGTTCTAATTCGCACAACAAAGCATTCTTCGAGGCGGCTAGATCACGATCTGTTTCTCTAAATATTTTCGTTTTGATGAGATTTTGCAAAGCGGCTTCAAAACCTTTTTCACGGTTTTCTTGAGTTTTGAAAAGTTGAGTTGCATTTGTAAGCATTCAAAATCCTTGGTTAACATGCATTTTTACTTTTAAGATCCGATTTAGTGCAACACATTCAAGAATTTGGGATTGTTGGTCTTTAAGTAACATAACAAGATCCGGATGAGGCAAAGGTTCAACAGTGTTCAACGTGAGTCACAACATGATCATTATTTAGATCCTCAAGTATAACCACGAGTCAATTTGATTATCAAGGAAACCATAAAGTCATCTTGATCGTCAAATGTAACTCTGGGTCTATTTGAATCGTCGAAATAAGATGTAGATGACTCATTTTGATCATTCTCACCATGCGGATTCGGATATTGGCGAGATATTAGTTCGAGATATGATGATGGTTTGTTCGGTACACGAGACAAGCCATCGATGTCATCTTGGGCCTGTTTCACTCATGTGTAACTCTTGCATATTAGCCATCAACATAACTTGGTGCATTGGCACGCAAGTCCTCCATATCATCATCTCGAGTCTCATATCGCCATAAAGCTCATTCTTTGTCCGTGAGAGATCCACCACTTCATCCTTAAGAGCCAAAAGTAAAGCCTCTTTGAAATAAGCACCCCCTAGTCCTTGGCTTTGGGCATGCATTAGCAGTGTCCTTCTCATTGCGGTTGTAGCATCTAAGACCATTTAACCGATTACTCGAGCATTTCCTGTTCCACCACTGAGCTCATTGTTATTCCTACCCACATTAAACCCTTGACCACCGCCCATCCGACGACCATAATCACGATTACGAACTTCAACCGTCCATTGTTCACAACAACTTGAGTCCGTGTGTTAGATGAGAACGAATACAATTGTTGGATTTGTTGGTGTAACGCCAAAAGCATTAGCAATCATCACAAATCCTTGTTGCAATGCTTGAGCGGATCTATTTCCTCGATCGCTTCAACGACATATGCTTGAGCATTGTTGTTGTATGGAACCAATTGATTTTGTTGAGGTTGTTCTTTGTGAAGGTGTGTTTGAAGCGATTGGTTGAGTTCTTTGGTTGAGAGGATAATTACGCTGAGCATACAAGGCAAGTTGTTGATTATCCGGATGTATTTGTTTAGCAATTTAAGCACGGAGAATCCTTTCCGATCAACTTCCTTTTCATGAGGCTTCAAGTAATCGTACAACAATGCATAAGTAGAATGATACATATTCTTCGCTGACGGAGAAAAATGACATACTTCTCCCATTCGGGACCAAGACTACTCGGGAACTTAGTATTCACCGCAATTCTTGGCATGATGATGTTGTGTTTATCCAAATCATTGATGATGTCCGAAAATCGATGATGATAGGACTCTAGTGTCTCTCGAGGTTCAATCATGAAGTGTTCATAAGCCAAGTAAATTTTGGATTCCAAATCCTCTGATTGAGTCTGATCCTTCCATAAGAAGGCGAATATGATCCCACATTTTTGTGTAGTCTTTTGAGCATCAACACTACAAAGAATTGGGTTTGGTAATCCTAAGAGGATGTATTCCATTGCAAGTTCATCGACTTCATAGTGTAGAAGTTACATAGCATTTAGATCCGCAATGATAGCAATGTTGGTTTGTTCATCTCTTGGTGGAACAACTTGGATCTCCGGTACAATGACAAGAGGCATCTCAACCGGACCTTCCAAGATAACCTTCTTTAAGAACTTTCCATGTGGCTTCTTCGATCACAAAACTAAAGAACCTTATCACCCATTGATCGTAGTTTCTGGAGTGAGCATTGGAGGTCTATCAAGTGATCCACTTCATGAATTGATTGTTGGTCGCTTAAAGCTTCACATCTTTGCAAACCAAGTGGGTTCCTTCATAGTGTTCCTTTATGGATGTTGATTGAATTCATTAGTGTAGGTTGAACTTGAAGGCTTGGTGGTGTTTGAACCATTTGTGGTGGTGGAATTGCACCAATTTGTGGATTATGTTGTTGATTAAATTGTTGTTGATAAATAGCTTGTTGTTGATTCCATTGTTGATGTTGTGGAGTTAATTGTTGTTGTTGTTGTTGATTATAAGTGTGAGGGAAATAGTTAGAGTATGGTGGTTGAGACATGTTGATAAACTTGTGTAGTAAAAAATGGATCTTTGTAGTCGAATGAACCTTTGTTGATGAAGTGTCCTTAGGCGTAGAAAAGACAAGAACCAAGTAGCACTTACGCGTAAAAACACCAAAGTTACACGTAACAATTAGGAGTTACGTGTAGGATTTAGCTTACGCGTAAGCAGGGAAAATACTCTAAAGTTATGCGTAGACACAAGTTAGGCGTAGAAACTTAGGCGTAGGATTTCCTTATGCGTATAACTAGGTTTACGCGTAAAGTGAATCTTATCGTGGGATTTCTCGCGTAGCTTATGCTTATGCGTAATTTTAGGGTTTTTGCCCAAATGATCTTTTACACTATCACAGTGTAAAGGATATCCAAAGTCGACGTATTTTCAGACTTATCCAAGTAAGAAAACACGGAATAAACCAGGAAAATGAAGATCAAACCAAGGAAGCACTTACGCGTAGTTTTAGGGTTTTACTACGCGTAGGAATGCTCAAAATTTTGATTATGTCCAAAAGTGTTTCTAAACCTGTTTTTGTGTGTTAAATAGCTTCAATAACACCAAAATACACAAAAGTGTGAAACTTGATGAACCAAAGCCTCTAAAACAGTTAAGCGTAGAATGAAACCCTCGTTAAAACCAAGCTTAAAAGCATTATATCCACGCCAAAGGTTGAAAATTTTTGCCAAAACAAGTATTTTAACACCTTAAAACATTGAAAGTACAAGAATCTTGGATTAAAAGTGTAAAAACAAGTTTTAAGCGAACCAAAGTATCAAGGTGCGTTTTAGGCGTAGGACCAAACCCACTTCAAAAACAAACACGATTCACCCAACTAGTAGGCGATTGATACCATTTGTTAGGTCACTAGTTTTACAAACACAAGTAATATAGAAAGAGATAAGGCGATTGAACATGATTCAAGCACACACACACGAAATACAAGACCGGTTATGCGTAGATGTATGTGAAAGAAAAGAACTTGAACAACCAACCCTCAAGTGAGGGTTATTACATTGTATTTATAGGCAAGGAGCTAGGGCAACATGATTCAATGCCAAAACACGTCAAGCTTACTCACACAAGCTAGCCACTTGTGAATGACTAACCGTAAGAAGCTTAAAACGGCTCGGACACTGAATCTGAGATAATGAAGGCTTAAGGGTGTGTGTATGGATAAAACCTCAATATCGATATAAAAAATAATCACGAAGATAGATTCAAATTCTCTTAGGAAAAAGAATAATAAATCAAATCCCGTGTGTGATCGTGTATACGGATTAGACAACCCGAATCGTTTCCCAACGAGGCGTGAATTATAACGCCGTTCTTGGTTTGGAATTTAATGCTCGATGTTTTGATTTGTTTGATTTTGATTATTAAACCACGGAATGGGGAAAGTAATTAAGGGAATCTATTTTACGGGAAATCCTAAGTGCGAATTAACTAAAATGTAATTAATAAAACGTAATAAAAATGCAACTACGTCTAAATTACACCCTAAAAATGCCTAAAAGTACTTTTACTCTAGAAATGCAATGTAAAAACTAATTTCAAAATTAAAACTATTTTTGGATTTTTCGGATTTTAATTAAATTAAAACTAATTTTAACTATTTAAACTAAATTAAAATTCTAAAATTATAAAATCAAAGGAAAAATGTGAAAATATTTTTATAAAATCTAAAATATCATAAGAGACTTTTCAAAACTATTTTTTATTTTTCAGATTAATTTTCTATTTTCTACTAATTTAAAACTATTTTAATCTAATTTAAATTGTGAAAAATACCAAATAAAAGGGAAAAAATAAGGAAAAATCTTTTTTATGCTTTTTATATTTTTCTTAAACTGAGAGAATTGAAAAACTATTTTTTTGAACTTTTCTTAATTATTTGTAATTAAAGCTAATTAAAAGTGATTAAAAACTATTTTTAATTGAGAAAAATAGCTAACAATGACCAAAAATGATGAAAATCTCAGGAAAATTCTAAAATGCTATTCTGATTTTATGAAAAATATCAAAGATGATGCTTGTGTGTAAGAAAAGAGGGCTGCAGTGTTAACTAAATGCAAATAAGCACTTTTAAATAAGCAATCTAGCACAATAAGCCACCAAACTTCTACACAAGCTAAATTATACTATGACTGCTCTAAATAAGCTAACTACTGCTACTCCTAACCTCAAACAAGCAGTTTAACAAAATTTGATGCCAACTGATTTTGATTCAACAGCTAAAACAGGTCCCTACTTTGAGCTTATTCACCAGCTTATCAGAAGAGCTTGAGTCAAAAACAGATATGTGGTATTGAAGACCACCTAGCAGACTATCACTGGACCAAAGATCAGACCTTAACTATTCAAAATGAGCATAGTGCAGTTGCTGCAAGTTCTGCATAAAATGATTTTGACACAGGATTGACTTTTTAAAAACAGTTTAGAGGCTTGACTTTTGTGAGATTTAGATGCAAATGTTGAATTGAAAATGATATAATGTAATGAAATGAAAGCAACCCAAGCTCACTTATCAAATTATACACCCATATGTAAGATTTCATTAACTGTTTCAACAGAATTGCACATAAGAAGCGATTACAAAGTGATGTTGACTTTTGATGAAGAAGCGATGTAAACTTTTGTTGAAATGATGTTACTAGTGTTATCGAGATCAATGCAACACAAAGCTTAGACTAAAACAACTATGAACTCGATTAAATCTAGCAATCCAAACACCCTTTAAGAACAGTTTTGCAAGCAACTCTATCAAAACCAATCGATAAGCTCATTTTAACATCAAGACAGATCAAATGCATTAAAACAAAGCTTTGTGACAAAGAAGATACACTACTTATAACGGATCTATGAAAAATTATACTACCACCGCTTATTAAGCTAGAATATGAGATCAAAATTAAACTTACAAGAATCCGGCCACAATGGCTTGCAAAACCAAAGAATAGAACCACTAACCTAACCCATATAACATCACATCAACCCACATCCATCATCACAATCAACCATTAACCATTTACGAACCAAAATCACCACAGTTGACTTTCTTTGACCGATTATCTTTGTGAATGTAAGTGAATGTAAAGTACGGTGAGGTGCAATATAAGCTCAATAAAGCTATAATAATGTGAAATGAGCCTACTCCATTATTCAAACAAGCTTATTGATTACTTTAAACAAGATTTGCAAGATAAATCTAAAAACTTGGAACTTTTATTAAAAGCGAAAAGGGTTACAAGGAATTGGAAATACAATAAAAGCTTAATAAAACATTTATAAAACTACTTGAAATTAAAGACAATAAGCTAAAATGAAAACTAGGATTGCACGAATTGAAATGTGAGCCAAAGGGGTCCTTTTATAGCCTTGAGCGGGTCTTGGGATGCCTTTGAGAAGAACCTAGAAGCAAATAGCACCACAAATCCATTCCATGTCACCACATCCAATCAAAGAGCTCCAATTCATCCATAAAGGTGTTTCGGCCAATAAGATAGTGCCATTTGGCCACGTGGCATTCCATCTGACAAGTCAGCTGAGGATAAGGCTTCTAGAAATATTCTAGTACGAGGTTGGGTGTTTGGGGATTGGTAAATGGTGGAAAATGGGTGCGTTTGGGAGGAAGGAGGACAGGGGTGTGTTTGGGGCGCGTTTGATTATTTTATTATAGTTTGAAGTTGTTGACCGGATCCTTGGTGGTTGACTCGGGTTAAATAACGGGTGAGTGGGTTTGGATATATTAATAAAAGGTGGTCGGGTCTTGTTGTTGGGCGGGTAGGATATTTGGGCGAGCGAGTTTATTTGGGCGAAGGTTATTAATGGATAATGGATTGTATCTTGGACTAGTGGTGAACCAAAGTGTAAAATCTGAATTTCCAAGGACTACAAGTGCAAATCTGAAAATGTCTTCCAAGGGCTGAACTTGTCATTCTTCAATAGACCGAGGGACTGAATTTGCAACTTTTGAAACTTGAGGGTGCTTTACATCGATTCTTTGAAAGTTCGGGGACTATTCGACATTTCTTCAAACTTTGATCAAATCTTCACAAATCATCCTCCGAGATTAGAAATCTTCATAAATGCATAATTCGACCTTCCGCTCAAACAAGCTCTCTTAATCTCTCGTGCTCGATTTACGTCGATTTGGTTCCTTTTGCGTGTTTTACATATCCATACCGCACAAGCACAAACTCAAGAAAACCACAAATATTAGCAATAAACGGCTTTTTCTTGGTTATTTTGGGTCAGTTTTGATAACAAAAAGGTATGTGTTTTAGCACATACCAAAATACCCCAGACGAGACTATTGTCGTATCCTCACGCAATGTAATCAACTCACGCTTCTAAAACCAAGGATTTCAATCTCTTTCTACTAAACCATTGATATGTCCAAACCGTCAAGTTATCTCACACAAGCTAGCCACTTGTGAATGACTAACCGTAAGAAACTTAAAACAGTTCAGACACACCAATTATAAGAGAAGAAGTAGTCAAGGTTCCTCAAAAGAGATTAAGAAAGCCTTAATTCTAAAAACGCCCCGTTTACCTTTCAATTCTCATGTATAGATATTACGGTTAAGCACTTCCGGTTATGAATGACGGTTTGTTGAACTTTCATGTCGATCAATAACTCCAACATTTTTCAAACGACACGTTAGGATCACGGAGTAGAAAACACAACACAGTGAAGTGACCATACGGATAGAATACATCGTCCCGATTTTTCACAAGTCCCAAACTAAGCGTAAAATCGAAATCATTGTTAAATATGATTCTAGATGCTAACACTACCCATGGAAGTTACTTGTGTAATTACCTTTTGTTCCCATTTTCCTATTTTTCTCTATTTATTTTATTTTTGTGAGAAATGAATTTCTTCAAGTTCTCGTTTCGATAGTTTTTATTCCGATAAAGATATAAAGCTAAGTCGATAATTAGTTATCCAACTTCTCTCAAGAACCATTGTCGTAAAATGAGGTCCACATCAAGGAATTTTTATTCACTAACTTTGACTTTTCAATTTTCATCATTTTTTTTTATTATTATTATTATTATTATTTTTATTGCACTTATACCTTTACTTATATGAGTCATGAACCACGGAGCTTCACGGGTAATTCCAAGACTATAGGCTTCATGAAATGAGGATCCCTACTGGCTAGGCTAAGACCTCATTCAATCCCTGCTAAAGATCCAAGGGTCCGATCTCGACACCGCACTCACAACTTTACTTATTACATTATCACTTATCATCGATTACTTATTTATTACGGATCTTTGATGTGTACCCAATTTTAAAACAAAGATTCTTTTAAGAAGATAAAAACTAACTATCGTCAAAAACTCAACATCTCTAATTATTATTACGGATATGGGGTGAAACAATTTTGTGGAACAAAAGCCATAAGTACCTTGATGAGCTCTAAAGAGAACCAACTACTCCACGCTTAGCATCTAAACTCATAAGTAACTCTATCATTTCTCGATCTCGCAAATTTAAAATCCCAAATAATGAGATCCGCAGATGCTTAGCCGATAATTTTAGATTATCTATGGTTAAGGAACAAGCTAGGCTCAACACGCCCATGTCAGTCGAATTCTATTCCTACTCTCACCAATGGAAAGTCAACAAAGTGTCAAAGCATATATTAACTTAGCAAATGCTTCGTCTAATGAAATCAAGTTATGCATATTTAAAGCCACTCGGAAACTTGCAAATCCTTGGCCTTGTGAGCTAGAATTAAGCTTTTATAGCTTCTTGTCTAAGAGACTAGCCAACTTTTCAATCAAAAGACTTAACAAAAGCTTACAAAATTTTTAAATTTTGCTCATTTTGCACAATTTTTCATAAGGAAAAGCGGGTCATGCAGTACGACGACGAAAACAAGCAAGTGCGGTCAAATCAAATCGAAGATTACCCTACCCCAGACTAGAACGAAACATTGTCCCCAATGTTTAAAGCAAGGTATCACGAAAATCTAAAAGTCATTTATTAAGTATGCTCAAAGATAAGCGTTAGTCGATAAGATTAGGATATAGGATTTCCATCGGCATCGATCATGAAACTCGAGTGGAGAAATGACAAACTTCGAGCACGAGAGTCTTCATATCGGGAACATCCTAAACACAACATCACAAACAACCAAACACGAGAAATCGAAGAGGCACCCTTCGCGTCACTTATTAGAAAATAGAAAGAAGATAGATGGATAAGCATGGGTGCCTCCCACGAAGCGCCATCGTTTTTGATCACCGAGTCACTAGCCCGACTCGTCCCAGAATTCATTTGTCCTTGGGGATGAAAGTGGTAGAGATACCAGGGTCAAAAACGGTGTCCTCATTCCTGAAGGAATGAGACTGGGTGGGTTGGGTGGGAAAGAAAATGTCGGGCATCAGCACATAAGGGATAACATGAAAGAATGATCCATCATCCGGCGGTTTTGTGGGCGGACGTCGGGATGACGGATCAAAGAGAAACGACTCCATAGAAGAAGGGAGTCCATGGTACAGAAAGGTGTATTTCAAAGGTTCAAACATGAAGGCATCCAAGAGAGGATCTTTTTTCCGAAAAACTTTTGTTTTATGAATGTCCTCTCCGAAGAGTATCCCAGGGTTAAAAATCTTGTCCTCGAAGAGGAAGGAAATCAAAGTATCATCTACGTGAAAATCCTCACGAGGAGAGGAATCACTCTCGGATAAAAAATAATGTTGGACCTCAGGATCAACAAGTTCATCTGTTGAAAACTTCACTTCCTTTTCTTTCTTCGGGAAAAACGGATCATCGTATTCATTTTCTTCCTCAGAGAAAATCGAGTCGGTGGGAGCAAGTTCATCGGTGAACTCCTCACTTTATTCGTCAAAGAGTTGATTCTCAAAAATTTGATTATATTCAGAATCGAATTCAAACAAGGGATTTGTGAATGTCATCTTGAAAGATTCTGGATTGAAAGATGTCTCAGAAGAAGTTTCCATATTTTCAGAAGAAGGATTGGGATTGCCACTCAAAGGAAGGTTGATTTTCTTAGAAATCGGAGGTGGGACAAGTGGTGTGCTCTTAGAGCTAGCAGTTTCCACCACTATAGGTTCAACTTTCTTCACATCATCCGGATCATCCGGAGGGGGGTAAGAAGATGGCTCGTCATATAACAATTTTTCAAGAAAAGAATGTCCCCCTCCGGGTCAAAAGTAGTATCATCAATCTCAACGGGAACTGAATCATCATTAAGAAAGGCCTCGATCTCTTCCCAAGTAGGGTCACTTTCCGTAGTGAGAGACGGGAAAGAGTCGGTCATAATCGGATTAGACGGTAAAGTGGGATTGCCACTTTCTTCAGAGAAATCAACCACACCGATGCTATGAATAGAATGATCATCGGGTGGAGGTTTTGAAGTTTGTTCTGCATAAAACACAATCTTTTCATTTCCTTTTCTGATCGTTAACGTTCCTTGGTAATGATCTACAAGGACTTTTGCGGTTCTCAAGAATGGTCTTCCAAGAGTGAGAGGAACTCGGGCATCAACCTCTATATCAATGACGGCGAAATCCACGGGAAAATGGAATTTATCCACTCGTACCATAACATCGTTGACTACACCAACCGTGTGAGCAATTGTTTGATTAGCTAATTCGATAGTCATACGAGTCGGTATAAGAGTCTTTAATCCAAGCTCATGATATATCGCAAGAGGCATGAGACTTATGCTTGCACCTGAATCGGTCAAGGCATTACATTCCTCAGTATCATTTAAAGAGCAAGGAAGGAGAAATTTTCCGGGATCACCAAGCTTCTCGGGAGCTTGGTTTGAGGAAGAATTAAACGGTGTAGGCTCAAGTGAAATCTTTGAAATTTGTTCCAATTTCTTTTCATAAATCATGTTAGCAGCTTTGATCATATCAGTCGTAAGTTTAAACTTTGTTCCAGAAACAACATTCATTTTGTCGAATCGTGATTGAATCGATTTGCACGGTGTAAGATTAGAACTTGGTGTTATGACGGAGATAGAAGGAACTTGGGCAACCGAGGTTGGACGATTTAGCTTTTCCATTATCAAGAGGAATTACCGGGTCCTTTGTCACCTCGGTCTCTCGTGCTACATTCATCACCGAGAAGAAGTAGTCATTGAGGGCCCATCATCTCGAATGGTTACTGATTTCATTTCTCCTTCGGGTTCGAATCGTGTTACTTGGGAGAGAACCGAACTCGAGGTTGACTTATTTGGCACAAAACAGCATTCAACATACTTTCAAGTTTATTATGCGAAGCATCCAGTTTGTTGTTCTGAAGTCGAATCTCATTCCTAAACTCATTGCTTTGTCTAGTTAACGATGATTGAAACTCATTTCTTAAACCTGAAATCTGGGTTCTCATGGTTTGGATGGTAGCATTATTGTTCTGAATGTAGTTTGAGAATTCATTAGAAGGCAAAGGTGAAGCTTGATAGCTTGGATTTTGATATCCTTGATTGTAGTTAACTCCTTGGTTTGGGTATTGATTTGGTGGGGCTTTGAATTGGTTTTGAACATTTGGTCCACGAACTTGATTCTGATTAAAACGATTCTGATTATTCGATGGAGAAAATCCCGGAGGTCCCATTTGATTACTAACATGAGGGTTTGTTTCAACTTGAGGACGGTATTGGGTACCTCCGGTTACGGCATTAGCTTCGAAAGGATTGCCATCGGTGGCGGTACAATTGTAGTAAGCATGCGGGCCACCACAAGTAGTACAAGTCGTTTCCACCGCTTTGACTTGAGCGGGTGGAGAAGAATTAATCTTAACCAAAGCCTGTATCATATCCGTAAGCTTATCAATCTTAGCATCGGTGCTAGACGTATTTCCGTGAGACGAGGACGATGGTGTACCATTCACTCGGGCAGCAACCGATTTGCTACGTGAGGTACGAACTTTAATTTTGTTCTCAATAATGGACAAGGCATCTCTCGTTGATCGGGTCAACAAATTACCACCCGCGGCGGCATTGAGAGAGTCTTGATCAGTCTCAGTCAAACCGTTATAAAACATATCGAGTTGGTGCAACTCAGAAAAACCATGATGGGAACATTGCCTAAGCAAATCTTTGAATCTGTCCCATGCCTCACTAAATGATTCATCAAATCTTTGTGTGAATTTTGTTATTTCATTTTTTAAGCTTGTGGTTTTAGACGGTGGGAAGAATTCGTTCACGAATTTTGATACTAAATTCTCCCATGTGGTTATCGATCGAGGGGGTAGTTTTTCGAGCCAAATCCGGGCGGTCCCTCGAGTGAAAATGGGAAGAGTAGTAGCTTGATAGCCTCTTCCGAACGTTACGGTGCTTGATCGTGAGACGTGAGCTTGTTAAACCGTCGGATATGAGAGTGAGGATCGTCCTCTCAACCCGTAAAATTGGCTCGATGATACCAAGTTGATCAAGCCATGTTTAAGCTCAAAGTTATCGACAGCGATTGCCGGACGACGATGGCTTCTCCATAACCCTCGGTGGGTGCACAGAGTTGCTCTAGCATGGATCGGTTGTCCTCGCCATTTCGATGATGGGCGGGATCTGATTAGTTCGAATCTCGGGTTCGACTAATGGACCACGTCTATTTCGCCTTCTCGGAATTGTAGCGGTTTCAAGTATCGGTCTGTAGTTATTAGAGCGAGTGCGCATGCACTTTCAAAAACCAAGGCAATTAAAAGAGGCGGTATTCGAAAACACGGTGAACTTAACCAATAATCCCAAGTGAATAAATCACCTCTACAAGACAAACGCACAAGCGAGCGGAGAAGCTTTGTAGGTCGGTAAAAGCTTATTAAAACCCGCTTCTTCTGACCGCAATTTAATGTCGCCGTCCTTATACCCACCACACAGTTTGTTTATCGATAGAGATAAATAAATTCTAAGCGACACAAAGGCAAGTTTTTATCGTTAGTTCGAACTTATAATGATAACACCTCCGTTGAGAATGTTATATAATTGGTGTCTTCTATTTATTAGCAAAAACACAAGAGAAAATCTTTTGTATTTTTAATCGATATATATATATATACAAAAGAAAAGGAAAATATTTTTACTTTTTATTTTATAGAAAAATAGTAACTTCACGAATGAAGGATCTCGAGTCACTAATCGTCAAACCTCAAACGATATTGTCGTGACACAACCTCCCGGCGTGGCGCTAAAATTTGATTCAATGCCAAAACACGTCAAGCTTACTCACACAAGCTAGCCACATGAATGACTAACCGTAAGAAGCTTAAAGCGGCTCGGACAATCGAATCGAGATAATGAAGGCTTAAGGGTGTGTGTATGGATAAAACCTCAATATCGATATCAAAATAATCACGAAGATAGATTCAAATTCTCTTAGGAAAAGAATAATAAATCAAATCCGTGTGTGATCGTGTATACGGATTAGACAACCCGAATCGTTTCCCAACGAGGCGTGAATTATAACGTCGTTCTTGGTTTGGAATTTAATGCTCGATGTTTTGATTTGTTTGATTTTGATTATTAAACTACGGGAATGGGGAAAGTAATTAAGGGAATCTATTTTACGGGAAATCCTAAGTGCGAATTAACTAAAATGTAATTAATAAAACGTAATAAAAATGCAACTACGTCTAAATTACACCCTAAAAATGCCTAAAAGTACTTTTACTCTAGAAATGCAATGTAAAAACTAATTTCAGAATTAAAACTATTTTTTGGATTTTTCTGGATTTTATTTAAATTAAAAACTAATTTTTAACTATTTAAACTAAATTAAAATTCTAAAAATTATAAAAATCAAAGGGAAAAATGTGAAACTATTTTTATAAAATCTAAAATATCATAAGAGACTTTTCAAAACTATTTTTTTATTTTTCAGATTAATTTTTTATTTTCCACTAATTTAAAACTATTTTAATCTAATTTAAATTGTGAAAAATACCAAATAAAAGGGAAAAAATAAGGAAAAATCTTTTTTATGCTTTTTATATTTTTCTTAAACTAAGAGAATTGAAAAACTATTTTTTTGACCTTTTTCTTAATTATTTGTAATTAAAGCTAATTAAAAGTGATTAAAAACTATTTTTAATTGAGAAAAATAGCTAACAATGACCAAAAATGATGAAAATCTCAGGAAAATTCTAAAATGCTATTCTGATTTTATGAAAAATATCAAAGATGATGCTTGTGTGTAAGAAAAGAGGGTCATAGTGTTAACTAAATGCAAATAAGCACTTTTAAATAAGCAATCTAGCACAATAAGCCACCAAACTTCTACACAAGCTAAATTATACTATGATCGCTCTAAATAAGCTAACTACTGCTACTCCTAACCTCAAACAAGCAGTTTAACAAAATTTGATGCCAACTGATTTTGATTCAACAGCTAAAACAGGTCCCTACTTTGAGCTTATTCACCAGCTTATCAGAAGAGCTTGAGTCAAAAACAGATATGTGGTCTTGAAGACCACCTAGCAGACTATCACTGGACCAAAGATCATACCTTAACTATTCAAAATGAGCATAGTGCAGTTGCTGCAAGTTCTGCATAAAATGATTTTGACACAGGATTGACTTTTTAAAAACAGTTTAGAGGCTTGACTTTTGTGAGATTTAGATGCAAATGTTGAATTGAAAATGATATAATGTAATGAAATGAAAGCAACCCAAGCTCACTTATCAAATTATACACCCATATGTAAGATTTCATTAACTGGTTTCAACAGAATTGCACATAAGAGCAGTTACAAAGTGATGTTGACTTTTGATGAAGAACTGATGTAAACTTTTGTTGAAATGATGTTACTAGTGTTATCAGAGATCAATGCAACACAAAGCTTAGACTAAAACAGCTATGAGCTCAGTTAAATCTAGCAATCCAAACACCCCTTTAAGAACAGTTTTGCAAGCAACTCTATCAAAACCAATCTGATAAGCTCATTTTAACATCAAGACAGATCAAATGCATTAAAACAAAGCTTTGTGACAGCAAGATACACTACTTATAATAGATCTATGAAAAATTATACTACCACTGTTTATTAAGCTAGAATATGAGATCAAAATTAAACTTACAAGAATCCAGCCACAATGGCTTGCAAAACCAGCAATAGAACCACTAACCTAACCCATATAACATCACATCAACCCACATCCATCATCACAATCAACCATTAACCATTTCTGAACCAAAATCACCACAAAGTTGACTTTCTTTGACCGATTATCTTTGTGAATGTAAGTGAATGTAAAGTACAGTGAGGGTGCAATATAAGCTCAATAAAGCTATAATAAGCTGAAATGAGCCTACTCCATTATTCAAACAAGCTTATTGATTACTTTAAACAAGATTTGCAAGATAAATCTAAAAACTTGGAACTTTTATTAAAAGCGAAAAGGGTTACAAGGAATTGGAAATACAATAAAAGCTTAATAAAACATTTATAAAACTACCGAAAATTAAAGACAATAAGCTAAAATGAAAACTAGGATTGCACGAATTGAAATGTGAGCCAAAGGGTCCTTTTATAGCCTTGAGCAGGTCTTGGGATGCCTTTGAGAAGAACCTAGAAGCAAATAGCAGCCACAAATCCATTCCATGTCACCACATCCAATCAAAGAGCTCCAATTCATCCATAAAGGTGTTTCGGCCAATAAGATAGTGCCATTTGGCCACGTGGCATTCCATCTGACAAGTCAGTTGAGGATAAGGCTTCTAGAAATATTCTAGTACGAGGTTGGGTGTTTGGGGATTGGTAAATGGTGGAAAACGGGTGCGTTTGGGAGGAAGGAGGACAGGGGTGTGTTTGGGGCGCGTTTGATTATTTTATTATAGTTTGAAGTTGTTGACCGGATCCTTGGTGGTTGACTCGGGTTAAATAACGGGTGAGTGGGTTTGGATATATTAATAAAAGGTGGTCGGGTCTTGTTGTTGGGCGGGTAGGATATTTGGGCCAGGCAGAGTTTATTTGGGCCGAAGGTTATTAATGGATAATGGATTGTATCTTGGACTAGTGGTGAACCAAAGTGTAAAATCTGAATTTCCAAGGACTACAAGTGCAAATCTGAAAATGTCTTCCAAGGGCTGAACTTGTCATTCTTCAATAGACCGAGGACTGAATTTGCAACTTTTGAAACTTGAGGGTGCTTTCGTCGATTCTTTGAAAGTTCGGGGACTATTTCGACATTTCTTCAAACTTTGATCAAATCTTCACAAATCATCCTCGAGATTAGAAATCTTCATAAATGCATAATTCGACCTTCCTACCAACTTAAGCTCTCTTAATCTCTCATGCTCGGTTTACGTCCCGATTTGGTTCCTTTTGCGTGTTTTACATATCCATACCGCACAAGCACAAACTCAAGAAAACCACAAATATTAGCAATAAACGGCTTTTTCTTGGTTATTTTGGGTCAGTTTTGATAACAAAAAGGTATGTGTTTTAGCACATACCACAACACTCCTTCTCCTTCCCTATTCCATATTGGGCATGGGCCTTAGCTTATGGGCCTTCTACATAAGCTAGGCCTTAAACAAACATAAAGGCCATATAAAGCTACCTATTACATATGAAATATAAATACTTGAAATACAGTTTTGGAGTGATTCCAACAGAAGCTAAGGGTATTAATTCGTTATTTCATGTGTGGGTCATGACTTTTAAACTATTTTCACATTTAACCCTACACTTTAATAAATGACATAATGAACCCTAATCTATAATATCGGTTATAAAACACTTAAGTCTCATTTAATCATAAATCTCTAAAGTAATAAGATCACTGAATACACTAAGTATGAACACCACATATTAAAAGGTCATTTCGACAATTTTGGAATCATAAATAACATGTACGACCGTCAATGTGTATAGGTTTTGTGAAGAAGGAGTAATCCTTTGCTTTCCGTATTTACGCTTTTGGTCATTTGCTTTGGAATAAGGTACGAGATATTCGACCTTTTCAATAAAGGTTCCTTATAACGTTTTCTTTTGTTAGCTTTTGTATTAGGGTTTCCTAAGCCTTTGCTATGAACCCCATTCTGCTTGTTTGAGTATTCTTGATTTGAACTCGATTTACGAATTATAAAACATCCGATTTGAACTATATGATATGAAAACTCGATTTTGGAAATATGATTAATCTTCGATAAAGTATGATCCGTATCGGTTATGACATTACGATTTGACCTAAGATAGTTTGACACCCGAGCCAAATATTTCACTAGTCATGGGGTTCCATGTCCGTGTCGTTGATGCACCTCGACATGACTCTAGGGCGAGAGTGATGTTACGCCACGCCCCTTATCTCGCTATCTCGTTATGAGCTCAAGTTATGTTATATGACCAATATCCGCTCGCGGGCGATGGATGCATCCTAGATCCGTTATCATTATCTCGTTATCTTATTATATGTTATCTCGTTATCGATGATTGATCTTTGCGTGCATGCACGCCCTTCATAACTCGTAGGTCTCCCTACAAATGTTGCCTTGTGTGAATATGATTATGATCGATATTTGTTTCGGGCTCGAGGTAGTTAACTATAAAACTTATTCGATAATTCGATTTATACTTTGAAAATGATTATGATTTTGCTATCTTCGCTCACTATATTTCGTATTCGATATCGTTTCGTATTCGCTTTGCTTTTATATCATCACCGAGCTTTTGAAGCTCACCGCATTTCTTTTCTTCCGCCGCAGTATCTAAGCATTAGAGCCGGGTTTTGCTTTGGGATGAGTGCTGAGTGGACTTACCTTAGAGATATTTAGCTTTGATCTTATGATTCCATTTAAGACTTTACTATTTCAGATATTTTATTGGGGTTTATTTTACGCTGGGACCTATGTATTGAAGTCATGTTGACTTGAATTATTTTAGTATTTATGCTAAGACTTCTTTTGGATATTTATGTTTGCTTTGATATGACACCATTATTTGTGATTCCTTTACCCTTGTCAGGTCGGGGCGTTACAATTTATGGTATCAGAGCCCTAGGTTTTGAGACCCTTAGAGCTTAGGCTATGTCCTGTGAGGATTGGGTAGAATTTAGGTTTCCTTCTGCGAACTTCCATTTCGTATCTCACCTTTGTTCATTTTGCTAATCGTTTGAATATCGTTCAGATGGTTCAAACTCGTCGTAACGGTAACTCGGAAGGGGACGATGATGCTCCTAACATGGATGCTGTGATTGCTAATTCTCTCAACACTCTTTTCCCTGGTCTTACTACACCTGAGATGATGACACAGTGATCAACAACATTCGTCGATCGGTGCTTGGGTAGTGGTGGAGGTAATCAACCCGTCGGCATTCATACTTGGCTCGGCGTTTGGTAAGCTCAAGCCTCTTTCGCTTAGCACCGCTACTACTCCCACCGAGGCCGAGGACCGGATCACTCATATTGAGAAGTCGTTTGAAGTCTTGGGTTGTGGAGACGAGTTTAAGACTCGTTTGGTCGCATTAAGTTGGAAGGTGATGCATTGAATTGGTGGAAGGCACTCAAATAGGCAAGAGGAGGAGATGCTTTTGCTATTACTTGTACACGGACCGAATTTGGACTATCTTCTATAACCACACTTCCACGATCTTTGACGAAGAAAGGTATGAGAGGATTATCGTGCAATCTACCGGTTTGATCATGAGAACTCCAATGAGTACATGGGTAGGTTTATGAAATTTGGTAAGTTTTGTGGGAACGATTCTTTGGAGATGGTAGGCGCCAAGCTAAGCACTTCAGTGGGGATCAAGAAGTGGGTGTTTGACCGATCGCTAAATATTGAGTATGAGGATGTGTCGGCTGCAATTACGCACTCGTAACATTGAGATCTTTCATGAGGTTTCGGGTTCCAACAAGCGTAACCGCGATGGTGATCGGATTCAAGGTAGGACTCAAAGTAATGATTATAAGGTAAATTCGCGGGAGTTATGATTCGAGGGGTCAAGTGGATAGGAGTTATGATCGGTGAGGTCGATCAGAAGGAATGTGGACTCTAGGCGCCCGAGGCGAGGAGTCGATAGCGAGTCTTGGTAGGAATGGAAATGATCGTCGTAATCAAGGTAACAATAACCGCGTTACAACAAGGATCGATCATCTCGAGGATCATATCGTGGTCGTGCTTTAAGATCTTACGGTCGACAAAGGACATCGAGTTTTGCCTCCCACCTATCTCGTACTACTTGTGGAAAGGCTCATCCGGACCGTGTTTCAAGGCCATCGGTGGATGTTTCTCTTGTGGTTCCACTACTCACAAGATCAAGGATTGCCCTAAGAAGAACCCGTGATTCACGGAAACTACATCAAGCCGCCACCTACTCTCGGACGTGTTTATGCTACTACTCGGAATCAGGTGAGCGCACTTTAGGTACCATTACGAGCACTCTTTTCATTGATGATTATTCATCTTGGTTTATTTGATACCGGTGCCACACACTCCATTATATCATCACATTTGCTAAGAAACTTAATATGAAGCCCAAACCATTAACAACTCACTTATCGATTTCTACGCCTATGAAAAACCACATGATCATTGATCATAAATACGTTAAGTGCCCTCTTCGTTTTGATGATCGTATTCGCTCTGCAAATCTGTATCCTCTCGATATGGTCGACTTTGATATCATTCTAGGCATGGATTGGTTGGCTTATCATAGAGCTTCCATTGACTGCTATGCTAGAACTGTGATCTTTGGAGACGTAAAACTTCCTAAATTTGTTTATTATGGTTCTCAACCTCTCAAATCTGTTAAGCTCATTTCTGCTATGAAGACACGGACCATGATTGCTCATGGGTGCCAAGGTTTTCTGGCATCTGTTAAGGACACATCTTTGGAGAGTCCTAACATTGAAAATCTTTCTGTTGTTTGTGAATTCATCGACGTTTTCCCGATGAACTTCCGGTCTTCCCCGCCTAGAGAAGTTGAGTTTAGCATTGAGTTAATTCTGGTCTTGAACCAATTTGAAAGCTCCATATCGTATGGCACCAGTAGAACGAAGGAGTTGAAGGAGCAGTGCAAGAGATGATAGATAATGGATTTATTCAACCCGGTGTTTCTCCATGGGTGCACTGTTTTGTTTGTTAAGAAGAAGGATGGAAGCATGCGTCTATGTATCGACTACCGTGAACTCAACCGTATTACTATTCAAACCGTTATCCTCTGCCACGTATTGATGATTTGTTTGATCAACCGCAAGGAGCGAAGTTCTTTTCTAAGATTGATCCGAGATCCGGTTATCACCACCACGTGTGAGGAGCAAGATGTTCCTAAGACCGCGTTTACGTGCGGATATGGTCACTACGAATTCCTCGTTATGCCTTTTGGTTTAACAAATGCGCCTGCGGTGTTTATGGACCTAATGAATCGTGTTTTCCATGAGTTCCTCGATAATTTTGTTATCGTTTTCATCGACGACATTTTAGTTTACTCCAAGTCTGAAGAAGAGCATGAGCAACATCTCCGGATAGTTTTGGAGATTCTGAGGAAGAAGAAGTTGTACGCCAAAATTTTGAAGTGCGAGTTTTGGTTAAGACAAGTCGCTTTCCTTGGTCATATTGTATCTGCTGATGGTATCACCATGGATCCGTCTAAAGTTGAGGCTATCACTAAATGGCCAAGACCTACGACAGTGCCCGAGGTTAGGAGTTTTCTAGGACTTCTTTGGTTATTACCGACGTTTTGTTGAAGGTTTCTCTTGCTTAGCTTTGCCCCTAACCCAACCGATGAGAAAAGGTGAAAAGTTTGTATGGACGGATGAGCGAGAAAAGAGTTTTGAAGAGTTGAAACGGAGATTGGTGTCCGCTCTATTTTGACTCTTCCATCCGGTTCGGAGGATTTCAAATTTATAGTGATGCATCTAAGAAAGGATTGGGTGTGTTTTGATGCAACATGGAAAGGTAATAGATTATGCTTCAAGGCGGCTAAAACCTTATGAGGAGAATTACCCAAATCATGACCTTGAGTTAGGCTGCGGTGGTGTTCGCGTTGAAGATCCGGAGGCATTACTTGTATGGAGAGCGTGTGATATTTTCATCGATCATAAGAGTCTCAAGTATATTTTCACTCGTAAGGAACTTAACATGAGACAAAGAAGATGGTTAGAACTTCTTAAGGATTATGACACCAACATTCAAGACCATCCGGTAAGGCTAATGTAGTTCTTGACGCACTTAGCCGGAAATCGTGCATTCTTGCAAGTATTGAGATTGAACCTAGGATTATTCGTGATTTAGAGAGTTTGAATGTTGAGTTGTGCGTCGAGGTTTTGATGGATCTTGGGCTAGTATGAAGGTGGAGTCGAACCTTATACTGCAAATTAAAGAAGCTCGGAAAGATGATGGCGGTGTGGGCCGTGGCGCAGAATGTTGAAGAAGGTAAGCGCAGACGGAGTTTAAGGTTGATGATGACGGAATTGTATGGTATGAAGATAGGCTTTGTGTTCCCAATGATCCGGTGCCGTGAAGAAAGTTATGATGAAGCTCATAGTTCTCCTTTCACTATCCATCCCGGTTCTACCAAGATGTATAGGGATTTGAAACAAGATATACGGTGGAATGGCATGAAGCAAGATGTGGCGACGTTTGTGTCGAAGTGTATGATTTGTCGTGAGGTTAAGATTGAACATCAAAGGGCTAGTGGACTATTACGACCATTGGATATTCCAACATGGAAGTGGGATAAGATATCTATGGATTTTGTGACCGGATACCTCTTACTCGAAAGAAGCATGATGCGATTTGGGTAGTTGTTGATCGACTAACCAAATCGCTCATTCTTACCAATTAGAAAGGATTATGGTATTGGTAGATTGGCGAAAATTTTTCACAAGAGATAGTTAGACTTCATGGTACTCCGGCATCTATTGTGTCCGACAGAGATCCGCGTTTTACTTCCCATTTCGGAAAGGTTTGCAAAAGCTTGGGGTACTCGACTTAATTTCGATCGGCATTTCATCCTCAAACGGATGGTCACCGAGAGGACTATTCGGACCTTAGAGGACATGCTAAGGGCTTGTGCTTTAGAATGGACGGGCAATGGGATGAATATTTGTGTTTAGTAGAGTTTGCATACAACAACAGTTGGCATGCTAGCATTAAGGCAACACCGTTTGAACTTCTTTATGGGAGGAAATGTAGAGCACCAACTTGTTGGGATGAAGTAGGTGAGCGCTTAATTGAAGGTCCGAAATGATTGAGATCGAGAATGAGAAAGTAGGCATTGCTAGAGAAAAATTGAAGGAGGCTAGGTCTCGTCGAGAAAAGTTATCTTGACAAGCATCGTCGTGATTTAGAATTTCGGGTTGGAGATCGTGTATTTTGAAAGTTTCACCGTTTAGAGGTGTGAAACGTTTTGGAATCAAGGGCAAGCTCACCCTCGATTCATCGGTCCGCTTGAAATTCGGAACGATAGGAGAAGTTTCGTGTCGGTTAGCACTTCCGCCTCGCTTATCGCATGTTCATGACGTTTTCCATGTATCACTCTTGGGGATACAACTATCATCCGTTACACGTTGCTTCTTATCCGTTTGATCAAATTGATGACGATATGTCTTTATCTGAAGAACCGGAAGCTATTTTAGAAAGACAAGAAAGAGTCATGAGAAATAAAGTCATTCCGTTCGTTAAGATTCTTTGGAAAAATCACCCGGAGCATGAGGCTACTTGGGAAACCGAGGAGTCGATGCGAGCTAGTTATCCTCATTTCTTTGAATAGTTTGGTATGTTCTCGTTTCGTTTTCGTTTCGTTTCAATTCAATTTTCGAGGACGAAAATTCTTCTTTTAGAGGGGAAGAGTTGTAAAACCTGAAAAATCTAAAACATAAATAAAGACTAAAATACCCTTGGAATCAAAATTTATAAAATACGTAAAAGACATTTATAATCATTTAACGAAATTTAAAACTTAACTTATCAATAATTAAAACTTAATGAATATGTGTATGTGATCGACATTGTACGACGGAAGTTAAACGTCTCGCGTAAACTGTTTGGGCCTTGTTTTCGTTTAATGGTGAACCATGCTGGACTCGTTTTCTTTTGTCAGCCGAGAGTCCAAGAGAGCCCTTGGGCCGTGTGTTTGTTTGTTCGGTTGGACCCAAGCCGAAGCCCACAACCCTCAAGCCTAACCAAATTTGTACCACCTATATATACAACACATAAACACAATTTGGAAACCCTAGTTTTCTTTGCCTCTTTTCTTTTTCTTGTTCCATTCGGCCGAGATCTATAACACCCCTTGGTGTCGCGAGTTTAGTTCTAACGTAAGCAAGCTAAGGTATAACATGTTCTTCTCGTCTTCCTTTAATACACCTTACGTTAATATGTTGTAACTTGTTTTGTTTTTAGCCGAACTTGTGTTCTTTTCTTTTGGCCGAACCTTATGCAAACCGAAACCAACAAACAAATATGAATTGAACCTTATAAGAATTAAGAGAACATGTATTATATATGTATTGTTTGAATCGGATCATTGGTATGTCGAGCACAAGAGAACCGAACCACATATATATAATTCGGACAAGGTAAAACATGCTAACGTGATTAAGTAAGATACGTAGATGAGCTAGGGTTTGCGTAAAACATGGGAGTCAAAACTTACATATTAGCCAAAACATGTAAGAGTTTGTGGAAGTGTATTAAATGAGTAAAGATCATGTAAAACCTAGAACCTAAGTGAATTGTGAACCGTGTACCATGCGTGTGTTTTATAAGTCAAGTGAGCTTGTCGATATGTAAACGTAGTACGTGGTCATATCTAGTCGAAGCTATTGTGCATGTGTGTGTCGATGTGTCTAATCCGGATAATAAGTAACTTTTTGTTGTCACATGAAATCATAAACGTGCATGGATATAAAAGTTGACGTATAACATGTATATGAGTAACGTATGGTTAAGTCATGAATGTGTTGAGTAAATAAACAAGATTAATGAGTCATTAAATGACGTAACATATAAAGTAAATGCACATTGATATGATATTAAAAGATTGAGAAAACCCTAGAACATAAATGAGAGTCGATTAGGGTTTGAAGCTAAGGGTATTAATTCGTTATTTCATGTGTGAGTCATGACTTTTAAACTATTTTCACATTTAACCCTACACTTTAATAAATGACATAATGAACCCTAATCTATAATATCGGTTATAAAACACTTAAGTCTCATTTAATCATAAATCTCTAAAGTAATAAGATCACTGAATACACTAAGTATGAACACCAAATATTAAAAGGTCATTTCGACAATTTTGGAATCATAAATAACATGTACGACCGTCAATGTGTATAGGTTACGTGAAGAAGGAGTAATCCTTTGCTTTCCGTATTTACGCTTTTGGTCATTTGCTTTGGAATAAGGTACGAGATATTACGACCTTTTCAAGAAAGGTTCCTTATAATGTTTTCTTTTGTTAGCTTTTGTATTAGGGTTTCCTAAGCCTTTGCTATGAACCCCATTCTGCTTTGTTTGAGTATTCGATTTGAACTCGATTTCGAATTATAAAACATCCGATTTGAACTATATGATATGAAAACTCCGATTTTGGAAATATGATTAATCTTCCGATAAAGTATGATCGTGTCGGTTATGACATTACGATTTGACCTAAGATAGTTTGACACCCGAGCCAAATATTTCACTAGTCATGGGGTTCCATGTCCGTGTCGTTGATGCACCTCGACATGACTCTAGGGCGATAGAGTGATGTTACGCCACGCCCTTATCTCATATCATTATGAGCTCAAGTTATGTTATATGACCAATATCATGTTTGTGGGCGTATGGATGCATCCTAGATCATTATCATTATCTCATTATCTCGTTATATGTTATCATTATCGATGATTGATGCTGCGTGCATGCACGCCCTTCATAACTCGTAGGTCTCCCTACAAATGTTGCCTTGTGTGAATATGATTATGATCGATATTTGTTTCGGGCTCGGGGTAGTTAACTATAAAACTTATTCGATAATTCGATTTATACTTTGAAAATTATTATGATTTTGCTATCTTCGCTCACTATATTTCGTATTCGACATCGTTTCAGATTCGCTTTGCTTTTATATCTGCTCACCGAGCTTTTGAAGCTCACCGCATTTCTTTTCTTCCGCGGTATCTAAGCATTGAGCTGGTTTTGCTTTGGGATGAGTCTTGAGTGGACTTACCTTAGAGATATTTAGCTTTGATCTTATGATCTCATTTAAGACTTTACTATTTCAGATATTTTATTGGGGTTTATTTTACGCTGGGACCTATGTATTGAAGTCATGTTGACTTGAATTATTTCAGTATTTATGCTAAGACTTCTTTTGGATATTTATGTTTGCTTTGATATGACACCATTATTTGTGATTCCTTTACCCTTGTCGGGTTGGGGCGTTACACTATGTATTTGTATTGGGATCAAGGCCCATATCTAGAATCCTCTATATACTTACCGTATTTTGTGATCTCGGCTCTCAAGCGGATTTTGAGGTATGTTCATGGTACTTTAGACTATGGGTTACAGTTGTTCTCATGTTCTACTTCCTCCTTGGTTGCTTATTCGGATGTCAATTGGGCTATTGCCCTACTACTCAAAGGTCTACTTCTGGATATTATGTATTTCTTGGCAACAAATTACTCTTGTGGTCCTCTAAGCATCAACCGATACCTTCTCGCTCTAGTGCAGAGTCAGAGTATTGTGGTGTTGCCAATGCCGTTGCTGAGACTTGTTAGTTGCGGAATTTACTTCATGAGTTGCATACAGCTTTATCTTCCTCTACACTTGTCTACTATGATAACGTTAGTACTGTTTATTTATCTTGCAATCCGATTTAGCATCAGCGGACCAAGCACATTGAGATTGATATTCATTTTGTATGGGATTTGGTGGCTGCTAGTGAGGTTCAAGTTCTTCACGTACCTTCCCGATATCAGTATGCGAACATTTTCACTAAAGGGTTGCCTTCTGCTTTATTTGAGGAGTTTCGTACTAGTTTTAACGTTTTCCCGCTCCAACTGCGGGGGAGTGTTAGCCCATAATATTAGTCTTTGTATTTTTATTGGGCTCAAGGCCCGTATCTAGAGTCCTCCATATACTTACTGTACTTTGTGAATGAAAGGCATACAAATTTCCCTACTTACAGTTTAGTATGACAGTTGCAAATGCTTTTAAACTCAGCTGTTAGAAAAAGTGAAGTTACAAGGCAATTGGAATTGTTTTGAATTGACTTATACGCATTTTTATCGAGTATAAATGATTGATTTTATATGAGCACGAAAATGAATTCCTTCATGAAGTGTTCAACTTTACACCAAAGAAAAAGTCACTTTCAAAAGAGGACCGTGTATGCAGGATAGACAAGGTTTTGCGCATTCTCTTAGTAACCTAAGTTCATTGTAATCCATATAAGTTACAATAGAAATCTTATTGCATTATGGTTTTATGTTCCATACAACTCTGTTCCATATTTCAAAGGATGTATAGATCTCCAAATTCGATTCTCGGCAAGGCAAGGACCCAGAAGCAGCGAATGATGTCTCGGGTAGGCCAAGTTCTTAATTTTCCAAATGTTTTATGTTTTCTTTTTTGTGCTTTCATTTAAACATGATAAAACTGTTCTAACGTTTATATTTTGGGATTTCAGGATAGAAATGTCGGGCACTATGCATCTGAATTAGGCGATGAATAAAGGTTGCAGCCTCCAACGTGCTGCATATAAGGAACCTCATTGTCATCGTATCCATTCAATGTTTGATTTATAAAACTATGCATATATTTAGTTAGCGACAGTTTAATTAGGGGTTCATTTGTAATTATATTGAAACCTTCAAATTATTAATGCATCTTATTTTTATTCAATTTTTTGCTTAGATATATCTTTGGTTTTGTTCCTTCTCAAGATTTAATTCTTTAACACAACAAATTGTATTAAACATTAGTAGTTGATAACTATTTAAAAACTTTCTAATCTTGTAATATAAATCTGCTCTGTAGTTTAGTATGTCTTAGAGCATTCGGTATAGTAACTTAAGTTAACATAAAAAAAACTCCGCCATGCCAGCGCCACATCGTTCCAACACCAAATAACATAACATCAAAAAATCATCTTTTATCATAACACCCCTTTTTGGGACTCATATTTTATTAAAAATTATAATTTACAAATTCTACCCTCAACAATTTTCTTCATTAAACAATCTAATACTTCATTAATAAAATTAAACATTACAATACGAAATAAAAAATTACAAAAAAAAAAAAAAATAACGACCTAAAAAAATACAAACAAAACTACGAAATGAAAAACAACTACAAGTTCAAAAAACTCTCATTTTTTTTAATTTTTTTTAGAATAGAAGTACATGAGTATTATTTTTTTTTTATTTTTTATGAGAATAGAAGTATATGAAAGCGGGTATATATAAGGGGTTTTTTTTTTTTTTTTTTTTTTTGAAATTTAACCATTGTTAGACGGTTTGAATTTTTTTTTAATCTAAAACCAGCCGTTACATTTAATTGTGAAGGGGTATAGTTTTTTTACCCGTTGCACCCAAGAGGTTCGTTTTATAAATATTTCTTTGTCCTCTTCCCCGTTTCAACATACGTTGCTATAGCAAAACACATCAAAGCGCAACCTCAACACTGGTAACGGGGGTATAGTAACGCAGCCCAACGCCGAGCCACATAGGCAACAACGCTATTGGGGCGTTGCCATACCGATCGCTCTTATGAGTAAGGTTTATATAACATTTATCAGCTGACTTAATAAATTTAGTACGGTCATGTTTTCGATTGTAAAATTGACCTGTTAGATTGTACAATTCTGTTTCATTTTATGTTTTTGTAATTTAGTTTGATCCCTTACTCGTCTCGTCTAATTTAGAAATCTACCTGGTTTGTACTTTGTTATGTAATGTCATGTGACAGTTTTAGAGAGTAGTTATGCATGGATCCTCTTTGGTCCTTTTTTTCTTTTAGTTTGCTTGATTAATTTGTGTGGCCGTCTTTTTGTATTTTGTAACTTTTGTAGGTTCTATGATATTTTTGCTTTTCTAAAAAAAAAGAGTGAGTCCAACAACTTCACCGAGAGTCGTTACGTGCTTCTTTCGATGGTTAGAAACTTGATATAATGATTTTATTTTGATTTATAATGATGTGGCAGAGCCCCATTGATAATTTGGTACCATGAGTGAAAGAACTTTCACTTTTAAGTGTGCTGTTTTTTATGTTGTACCAATAAGATAAAGAGAAAATTATCAAAATAGGCAAAAAAATTCATGTATGGTTCGAGACTTGGTCATCTTTTCGGCCCATTTTTTATTTTGATCAAAATAAAAAATGATTGATTTGAGCAATCGAGCATGACTAAAATGAGAAAAGGGCCAAAAAAGTGACAAAGTCATGGACCATGCATGAATTTTTGGTATATTTTGATAATTTTCTCTAAAATAAAAGTAAAAAAAATAGTAGGGTCACTATTGAGTTAAATTTAGGACCTATAAATTTAGAGAGTCATCTTTTTTATTTGCACACTCACTGTACAAGTAATCAAAACAAAATGCGAGTATGATACAATTGTCTCATGCACAAATTGGAGTATCTCATTCAAAAGTAAAAAGTGTGCAAATCATTTCTCATAAATTTATCCACTCTTATAACGTATCAACATGAGAGAATTTCAATCCTTAGTTGTATATACTTTGTGTAGTAACCTATGTATCACGACTTAGTTACTCACAAAGGCGTGATAATGGTTTGAGCAAATTTTGATCTCATAGTTCAAAAGTGTTTTGAAATATTTTAATAATTTTATTCACTTGTCAGAAAAAAAAAGCTATAAAAAATTGGGTAAACAAAAAGAAAACTTAAAAACAAAGGTGGGAAATTTATAAGACTTTAGCGGTTAAATTTGAAATAATGTATTATTTTGATTGGTTAATATAATTTACATTACTTTATAAGAGAATGTAATTCTAAATTTAATTTATGGACTTAAAGTTTTAATTCTTATAATTTTTCATAACTTTAGAGATCTAACAAATACCTCTTAAAATTTATATTTGTTTAAAAAAATATTTATTATTAATGTTTATATTATAAATATTATTATCATTATTGTATACACACAAGATTATAAATATTAAAATGAAAGCATGGGTTACTTTGATATGCAAATAAATACACGAGATTGTACATGTAGCAAAAAATCATGTAATTCATATTTAAACTTTAAGTAACGATATCCAGAAATAATTTCTTTTTATATAATCCGAGTTTAATAACCCGTGCATACATATGTTAAAATATTATATATAGTTATACTTAAATTAAAGTAATTGTTATAACAAAAATCTTTTATATAATAAAAGAATTACATCATTTCGAATGTATTTTGCGAGGCCAATCAGGTTGCTCAATTTTGCACGTGCAAAATCAAATATTCTTATTGGCCAACTAAAATTATAAACCGAACATAATGGTTAAACTTTGATAAATTTGGTGGAGAAAAAAACATAAAAATATAGGTGTTATATCCGTGAAAACAAAAACTTAAAAAAAAATAGAGGATAATTAATAATCTTTAGTGGTTGAATTTTAAATAAATTATATGGAGTTAAGTATATACTTATAATTTTAGATGTTTCTTTATTAACTTTAAAAAATAAATAAACACTCTCTTAGACTTTATACCCTTTAGCTTTTATATTTTAAAAATACAATATATATATTATACAACATGTATAAGGCACGGAATTATAAATATCAAAATAAAAGCACGAGTTATTGTGTATTAAATAAATACACGGGGTTGTATGTATACGAATAAATCATGTTAGTTTTCTTTATGAGTTTAACCCATGCACACACGGGTTTTAAAATTAAATACGGCTAAATTATTACAAACGGGAAAATATCAATGTAAGCACGTGTAACTGTGACATAAAATAAAAATATGCGATTGTACTTATAATATCCAGAACAATATTATTAAAAGAACCTTTATATTTTAACTTCATCAACGATCAGTGCTATTGAACGCGTATATTGTGTATACCATTATATCAACAATTAAATTTAAAAAACAACATCAACCTCAACACCCATGTCAGTTAAGCAAAGTTAAATCTTTCATCTAACAAAAATCTTTACAAAATATTAATCGATATTAATACATAATGAACAAGTTTATGTAAAAACTCGTGCATAATTATTAATTGGTAGTTGTACTAATATCACAATTACAAAACATAAAACACGGGAGAATTCATATATGTCCATATATTACACTAATTTTAAAATAAATTTGATTCATGTGTAAACCCTGTACGTGCACGGTACTTATAACTAGTACGTATATACACGCGAATATAAATATCAAAATGAATGCACAAGGTAATGTTATATGAAAAGTAATACACGAGATTGTATATATAATAATGACTCATGTAATTCTTCTTTAAATTTAGGAAAGGCTATTCGGAAAAGTACTTTTTAACTATCCGTGAATAACTCTTGTATACACAGGTTTAAAATTATATACGGGGTAAAGTTATTATTAATCATGTATATTAAAAAAAAGTTAAACTAAATTTGATTTAGATCTAAAACCGTGTGCACATGTTCCTTTGAGTCTTCAAATATATGTTTCATAATAATAGACGGTGTTAGGAATAATCGAATATATAGATGTAAACTTATAGGTTCACACAAAGAATATAGTTAGAGATATAGTTATTAGTCGTAATCATTGTCTGAATTATGTGCGTGCATGAGCATTGGTATATGTGAAAACATATACCCTTTTCTTTATCAAAACAACCCAAATAAACCGGAAACAAGCCGTTAATGCTTAATATTTGTGTTTCTTGAGTTTATGAATGTGCAGGTACGGATATCACAAAACGGACAAAGAAAATGTTGGGATTTATAATTTGAGTTGATAAGACAAAGTACATGAAACATGAGGGACTGAAAGCGACAAAGGGAGATTCTTTATTTAAAAGAGAAGATTACAGGATATCTTCTAATTAGTTAGATTTATTTGGTCTTATCTTTTTGTAACCCTAGTATTCTTTATAATATAAAGAGATACATGCATAGTTAGTTTAGGGTGTCAAGCAAGATGTAAACACCAAAGTGTGTGTGTGTGTGTGTTCCTAGGCGTATGGCTTGTAAACGCCTACGGTTTGTTAGTTTATCATGGTGAATATAGAAAAACCTTGAAGTAACATTGATGTTCTTGTTTATTATTTCGATGTTCAAATCATTGTTACTATATCCTAGAAGGCTTAAACGATTTTCACAATTGGTATCAGAGTGGGTGGATCTTGATATCTAGGATCTACAAGGTTTTTCGATGAACAAGGTGAAAATTCGGATCTTGAAATTATTTTCGTATTTTTCTGCAGGGCTGTTTTCAAACAGCCATAACTTTTTCATTAACCGTTGGATCGGGACGAAATTGTTTTTGGAGCTTTTCTATATGTTGATCTAACTTTTCACCGGAGTATCGTTGATTTGAGCTTCTGACAGAAAGATATAAGGGTTCGAAAACTACTGCAGACATAGTTTTCTTGAGTGAGACGCGATTGGGAGGCTCATAACCTAAGGTGATACGAGCATGTGAACTAACTCCTGGACAGGGAATTAGTACCAGGTACATCAGGAGCCTGTTATGCGTCAATGAAAGGTCTGATGTTTGACTTGGGTTGATAACAACTCAGGAACATGTTACATGGATACTAATCAAAGACTAGCGTTTTAAGCTGGGTGAATAAATTGATGGAACATGATGGGAAGACGTACAAGATAAGTTACTGCTGCTCATGTTTTACTGTCCATCAAAGGAGTTAAGTCTGGTCAAACACATGTTGTTCTGATTGGATAAGTGTATGCTCACATGGGACGCTCAAGGACATATTGAATTTAATACTGGTACAGATTCTATATTAGTACTGTTCGTATGTTGGTGTGGTCTGGTCATACGTATATTATGCATGCAATACCGATTCTTTTGTCATCTAGTTATTTGGATTGCAATTGAAAAGGACTATATGTGGGTAGGGATGAATGCTTTGATTGGTTACAAATTAATAATGGGACAATGAATATTGATTGTTATATGAAAGGTTATGCATATTTAATTCGAAGGGTTACTAGTTGATTCAACGAGTTGATTGCCTACTGCTCAGAATAATAAAGAGATTATTGGTTGTTTGGTTAATATTGTTGGCCTTATCAAGAGTTAATACTGTTGGTCTACTGCTATTGATATTAATTCGGCTAGTTTGTCTCATTAATACTGTTCTAAGAAGAAGTTAATTCTGCCCAAAAATATTAATTTTGGTCATCATGAAAGTTAAGTCTGCTACGTTTGAAAGTTAATTCTGACAGCTTGATAATTAATACTGGTGGTTGCGACGGTTAATTCTTGTCGTCTGAAGGTTAATACTGTTAGTTGATTACTAGTTTTGGTGAGTTGAATTTTTATTCAATGATGAACCATAGTAATTATCATGTTTTCTGCTTGACGACACACATGTTTGGATCCTGAACGATGGCTATTTATGAATTGTATTTGGTGTAATGGCTTTTTAATCAATTATGTGACAAGAGTACCCTTGGTTTTCATTGCGAGGCAATGATACATATAAAGAATACGCGTAGATCGCCGGACAAGGCAACATTTACATAAGAGAGGATGATGTTATTGCACTTAGATGTTTTTCATTGATTATTTGAAGATGTGATTACGAAGACGATTGAATATTGCCTACTTGATGTTTTAGTTGAGTTTCATGGATTTGTGTTTTATCATATCTCATAGTTGGTGTTACACTTTGAAGGTAACTTGTTCGTACGTTCAAGTGGTGACTATGACTTGACATATCTAGTTTTCATAGGTCAAGGGGTGGATGGATGAAGACCTAGTTAACTATCACTTAAAGGAGTTACATTGTAGTGCTCAGTGTCTCATTGAAGATGAGGATTTTGTCAAGAGATTGCGATCTACTTATATTTTCTGCTTCATATAAGTTTGGAGTCACATGGTTAGTACAAGACATAAAACACAAGTTCAGGTTGTTCTACTTCTTCATTAAGTTGTTTATATTCAGTTTTCTTCACAAGTGATCATCACATTGAGCCTATATGCATCATTTACTTCGAGTTCCCTAGTGGATAAGACAAAAAGGGGAAGAAGTAAATAGTTAGATCATTGGTGGTGCATAGATTAAGGGGAAGCCACATGTTTCATAACTTCAGGGGAAGGGCGTGCTTAATTGGTTTGGTCATATCAACTACGGGAAGATTGTTGGGATTTATAATTTGAGTTAATAAGACAAAGTACATGAAACATGAGGGACTGAAAGCGACAAAGGGAGATTCTTCATTTAAAAGAGAAGATTAGAGGATATCTTCTAATTAGTTAAATTTATTTGGTCTTATCCTTTTGTTACCCTAGTATGCTCTATTATATAAAGAGATATAGGGATAGTTAGTTTTGGGTGTCAAGCAAGATGCAAACACCAAAGTGTGTGTGTGTGTTCCTAGGCGTGTGGCTTGTAAACGCCTAGGGTTTGTAAGTTTATCATGGTGAATATAGAAAAACCTTGAAGTAACATTGATGTTCTTGTTTATTATTCCGCTGTGCAAATCATTGTTACTATATCCTAGATGGCTTAAACGATCTTTCACAGAAAAGACAAAACAGAAGAAAAACGAGCACGGGAAAGAAAAGAGTGTGAAAGCGGGAGCCGGGGATTCAGTTTTACGGACTTTGGATCAAGTTTGGAATATTTTCACATCATACCTTCACTATTAGCCAAATGACACTTTTCACCCCAACATTACCTAAAGTACACATTTGGTCCTTTGAAATTCACAATTTGGCAAAAATGGTCCTTATGGTAATGTTATGTTAATATCCGGATACAAATATTATTACAAGTCCAAATCCTTAATAAAACCAACCCAATAACTACCCTAGCCCAACCATCACCCAAGCCCAAGACAAAAATACCATACCCGTTCTTTACCCATTTTACACTTAACCCAAGTCAAACCTTACCCAGTCAACAACATTTAAACAATAATAATTTAATCCCAAATTACCCCCGCGTCCCTGTTCATCTTCTTCATCCTACGCCTGAATTTCCCTCCGTACCCTTGTCATATGCTTAGTACTAAGCATCTTTGGCTGACATAGGCAAGGGAATGCCAAGGTGGCAATCCAAGAGGCTCCCATTGGTTGAAACAAGTCACCGATTTGATCTCATGGCTGTGATTGGTTGTGATGATGAAACAAGTGATCAAGGGCTACGATTCAAGATGCCAGAAGCTTCCTCAAACCCTAATGAAGCCCTCTGGATTTCCTATAAATACCCTGTCAAATCAGAGATAGTTTGAGTAGTTTTTAGTTAGTGTTACTCTGTCAAATTGTAATTCAATTATAATTTTAGCTTAAATTGTTTGCTCTAATTCAGTTTTAAATTGTATTCTGCATTTAGTTTTAATAAAAGAAAAGTTTGCTTCAATTCATTATTATTTTTAAATTTTTGTCTTTATTAATTGTTTCAAATGGTTTACTAAATTGAAATAAGCTGTCAATAAGCTTAATACAGCTTCTTTATAAGCTTACTTAAGCTCTTATAGCTTTCAGTAAGCTTAATCTTTCATTTTGTTCAATATTCAAAAAAGTTAAATAAAAGTCAAAGTAAAAAAGTCAAATCAACTTTTGTGGATGATAGGCTTACTCTGGAAGAGCTTATTGCTGTCACCAGCTTGTTTTTCAAACAAGCTGAAGCTTGTTGATTGAATAATAACCCTGTTTAGAGCAAGGGTTTAAGTAAGTACTTATTGGCTTATTTCAAAACTGAATGTTGCTAGTTAGTGCTTATCTGTTTTAGATATGTTGTTATTAGCTTAAATAATGTTTTAGTTTATTATACTAGCTTAATCTGTCATTAGTTTACATTTTTCATAAAATCTCTATAAAAACCAAAAAAAAAAGCCATTTGTAGATTAATGCTTAATTGTAACCTTTTAGTTGTTAAAAGCTTGTCTTAAAAAGTCAAAAGGTCTTAGAAAAACATTTGGAGTTTTAGTCACAAAAGTTTCATGGTTTATTCAGTCTAAAAGACCAAAACAGTCTTTTTAAGGGGTGTTTGGCACTAGTTGTTTTTGGTGTCTAAAAGAGTTTATGTAATTTGAGTTCTTTCAAATCTGTTTTAAATCAGTTCATCAAGTAGTTTTTAGGTCATTTTAGTTATTGGGTTTCATGTTTAAATCATATTAGTTATTTTCTTAGAATCATTTGTTAAAAGCATAAGTGTAGGAGCAGTTAATATAAGTTCATTCTATTAAGCTGCATTAAGTCATTCGTTAGTGTAAATTTAGTTTCTAAATCAATGTGTGAATCAGTATTTAGTCATTGTTTCAAAAAGTGTGCAATTAAAGTAGCATTTGCTAAAAGTTTCAAAAGTCAAAAATTTTCCAGAGCATGTTTATGCCTAACTGGTTATCAGATTTGATTTAAGCTTGTTAACAGGTCAAATAAGCGTAACAATTGGAATTATAAGCTCATTGGTTGTTATATTAAATCTGTTTTTAGCTTAATTGGTTTTTGATGATGGTTAGTTAGCTTAAAATTGTACTCAAAGTGAGTGTGTTGCAAGGTTTTTCAAAAAAATCTGTTAGATCATCATATGTCTGCAGTCTCATGTCCTTGTTTTCATAAGCTTGCAAAGAGCTCTCAAAAGCTCATTTAGAGCTGAAAATTGGTGAATAAGCTCTTTGGTGGCTTAGCTTGAGCTTTTAACTTGTTTGAGTTCTTAACTTATTGTTAATAAGCTTGTGGATAAGCTTAAACTTAGCCACTCAGGACTGTTTGGTTTTGCTTATTTGCATAATGCTTTTAGTTTTAGCTTATTAATTCTGAGCTTCTGCTTACTCTAGGTTCATTTATGCTTATTAGTTTAGCTTAGGGTGTTTTGGTAGCTTCAATTAGCTTTCGGATTAGCTTATTCTGTTGTTAGATTCCTATAAGTTAGTTTAATCTTGCTTTCAGCTTAGTTCAAGTCTTTTCAGCTTATTTTAGCTTTTTCTAGCTTAAATTCAAAAAATTTAAATCAATTTTCAGTAGTTACAAGCTAATCTTAGCTTATTTCAAAATCTTGTTCAAAGAAAATAAAAAATAAAAAATAAAATCAAAAAGTGCAAAAACCAAGGTTTGAACCCTGGTCTCTACACTCACAACACCAACACACCACACCCTTACCACTGCACCCTTGGGACTACAAGGGTGCACATTTAATTTTATAAGGACATTTACCAGTTTTACCCCATCAGCTTTTGTTAAGCTTATTCCGGCTTATCTGGATAAGCTATTAATTGTTTCTTATTTTTCTCTTATTTAGAATTAAAAGGAGTACTTTTCTTTATTTTTTGGTATTTTTCCAGTTTCTTTTACTATTTTTAATAATTAATTTTCTTAAATTTAGTTTTTAATTCATAAAAATTAAAATAAACGTCAAAAAAATATCCGGATTTTTCTTAAAATTTTCTTTTGTCACTTAGCACATAGGAAAAATAGTTTTGCATTTCTAGGGTTAATATTTCTCATTTTCACTTTTAAAGCTCGGGATTAGCCCGGGTTTTGCTCGTTTTAGGTTTTCTTTGAGTTTTAGCTTATAATTGCTTTGTATTATTGTTTTAGATGCTTATTAAGTTGTTTTTAGCTTATGTTTATCAATGTTAGTGTAAAAACCTAAATTACCCACTTTTTCACTATTTAAATTCACAAAAACGCGACTTGAATTAAGAAATCCATTCAACCTTCGTTGGGAAACGATCTGGGAATACAATCTTCTTTTTGTATTCTTTGGAATATAAAAACATATTATAATTGACAACGAATCAATTTTTGGCGCCGCTGCCGGGGAAGTGTTGAAGTGAGTTTTGATTCCCGTTACGATCACATGTTTTTGAAGAACCTTCTCTGTGAAGTTATCGTTTGTTTTTGTGAATATATTTTCTTATAAAAACCAAACAAATTAAAAAACCACAAACATTCTTCCTAGAGTGTTTAAAACACCAAAAAAAATAAAAACGAACAAAATAAATCGTAAAACAAATTGTTACGTCGGCTCACCTTTAGAGTTACAAACTATAAGAGGGGTATAAGGAAGGTTTCACATTAAATTTGGGCTATAAAGTGACGGGTTTTTAATAAGCTTCGCGCTGACCTTTGTTTCTCCGCTCCTTTGTGCGTAATTCTAGAGAGCTACCGAGCACCAGTTGGTGAATCGTTTTACAAAAATATTATGTTTTCAAAGTTTTTTTATATAAAAACCAAAAATATTTTCTTTTTCATATTTATTTTTCTTTTTCATTTGATTTTTAGTGCATGTGTACTCGTTCTCAATCGAAACGAATTTTTCATCGAAACGTACCCGAGTTACGTAATATGGCTACAAATCAAGGACCACCCATTCCGGGTCCCATTCCTAATAACCCTCCTCCTGTTCATAAAAATGCGGCTCCCGATATCCGAACGATGGAGGAGCTTTTCCAACGAACTATGTACGGGAGGGGAGGACCCATTGCTCCCGTTAATATAAAAGCCACGTATTTTGGTTTGAAGCTCCATATGATACAACAAGTTCAGAATAGTTGTCAATTTCACGGATTACCGGGTGACGATGCAAATAAGCATCTCGATAAATTTTTAACTGTCACCCAGAGTATGAAACAAAATGGGGTCACCGATGACGCCCTTCGTTTATACCTTTTCCCGTATTCGTTGACACATCATGCCACCACTTGGTTTGATCGTATCCCAAAGAATTCGATTCATACTTTTGAGGAAATTTTTTCCAAATTTTTAGCAAAATATTTGCCGCTGTCGTTGGTGACGAAATTGAGAAATGATATCAAAAATTTCCGACAATTTCCTGATGAATCCTTGTTTGAAGCATGGGAACATTATAAGCTTTCGATTGACAAAGGTCTGAGACATAATATGTTACTCGTTACTCAAATCGATACCTTTTATAATGGTTTGACGTTGAGACATTGTGATACAATCAATGTTGCTGCAGGTGGTACTTTCATGAAAAGACGACCCGAAGAATGTTATGACCTTATTGAGAACATGACCGCCCACCATAATTATTGGGACTCTTTCGCTGAGAGGGGCGAGTCAACTAGATCAAACTCGTCTTCCTCTTCCAAAATAGCGACTCTCACTAAGAAGTTTGATGATATGTCCACGGGTATGTTGAAATTGTACCAATTGAATTTAACAAATCAGACTCAACAAGTCAAAGTTGTGAACCCAAGTTGTGAGAATTGCAAAGGTCCGCATTCTTATTCCGAGTACCCAGCCTCCAGTGGCTGTACTCAAGAGAATGTTTATGCTGCCACGGGAACCTACAACCAATCGCAAGGAGATCGATATCTCCTTAGCTATCGTTCAAACAACTACCTTGGACCTCCCGATTTCAACCAACCTCATAACCAAAATCAAAATCATTTCAATGGTAACCATAATGTGAATCAAAACCGAGGAGCGAATTTGAAAAACAAAATTACCGAGCTCCTCCACCTCGAGTTTATCAACAACCTCCACCCCAACAACAAGTTTATCAACAACCGCGGCCTCAAGTTGCACCAAATCCAGATTTTACGAGCTACATTAAGAATAATGATGTCAACATGAGAGCGATGCAAAATCAGATAAAACACATGAGGGTTGAACTTAAGAAGGGATTGATACGACGTTGAGCAAGCAAACAAATGAATTGAAGAATATGATGAGTAGTTTCATGCAAATGAATATACCCTCGGTTTCGGGTTCTCTTCCAAGTAACACATTTCCCAACCCGAGAGGTGATATGAAAGCGATCATTACCCAAAGTGGTGTAGCTTACGATGGACCCACGGTTCCTACTACTACTTCTTCTTCTCATGTGGTAGACCTTGAGACCGGGGTAACAAAGGACCCGGTGCTTCCTACCAATAAGGGGAGTACCGAGAATGTCCAACCCGCGGTTGTCCCAACTTCTAAGCCAAAGGATGATCCGGTTAGTGCTCCAAAGCCTAACCCGAAAACAACAATTACATATCCATCACGAATGAATGATCAAAAGCTCCCTTAAAAAGCAAATCTTCAAATGGAAAAGTTTTTTCAGATTTTCTAAGATTTACATTTTGAGATTAGCTTTGCGGACGCTCTTCTTTTGATGCTAAAGATTGTTTCGACGATCATGATTTTACTAAGTAACAAGCAAAAACTTTGGAAATTAGCAAAAACTTCTTTGAACTAGCATTGCTCGGCGGTCCTCCTTAAGAAACTTCCTGAGAAGTTGGGAGACCCCGACAAATTTCTCATCCCGTGTGATTTTCAAGATGTCATTCAATGTTCCACCTTGGCCAATCTTGGCACGAGTATTAATTTGATGCCACTGTCGATATACAAAAAGCTTTCATTGCCCGAACTTAACCCGACGTGTAAGACTCTCAAGCTTGCCGACCGTTCTACGACCCGCGCAATCGGTATAGCCGAGGATGTCTTCGTGAAAGTGAGGAAGTTCCATTTTCCCACCGACTTTGTTGTGGTTGATTTCGATGCCGATCCTCGAGTACCCCTCATTCTCGGGAGGTGTTTCTTGAGGACGGTTCGTGCGTTGATTGATGTGTATGAGGGAGAGATTACCTTGCGAGTTAATAAAGAAGCCGCCATGTTTAACATATATCAAACGTCGAGGTACTCCTCAAACTACGATGATTCATCGGTCAACCGGATCGATATCATTGATGTTTCTTGTGAGGAGTACGCTTAAGAAGTACTTGGTTTTACAAGCAATTCCAAGGGTGGCAATCCCACCCATTCTATTGAGATTTCTGAACCAGTTTTTGAACCAATCATTGCCGACTCTTCCCCCTCTCTCACTCTGTTTGAGGGAGGTGACTTCTTCTTGGAAGAGATCGATGAGTTTCTTACTTTTGATGAATCGATTCCACCAGGAATTGATGATGGTGTCTACGATTCGGAGGGAGATATCTTTTATCTTGTACAATTTTTAAATGAAGACCCGTCGCCTTCACTTTCTCCGAAGGAAATTACAATTGAAGAGGTTAAAGAAGTACAAACATCAAATGAAAAGAATCCGGAGCCCAAACTCAAGGATTTACCTCCTCATCTTGAATATGCCTTTTTGGAAGAACCGAACAAATTCCCCGTGATCATTGCTAAAAACCTAAAAGATGAGGAGAAGACCTAACTTTTGGCCGTCCTTAAAAAACATAAAAGTGCCATCGCTTGGCAAATATTCGACATTAAGGGCATAATCCCTCGTTTTTGTACTCATAAAATTTTGATGGAAGATGACTTTAAATCTGCAATACAACAACAACAAAGGGTTAACCCAAAAATCCATGATATTATAAAAAAAGGAATTTTTAAAACTCCTTGATGCCGGAGTGATTTATCCAATCTCCGATAGCTCATGGGTTAGCCTTATTCATTGTGTGCCGAAAAAGGGTGGAATGAACGTCATTAATAACAAAGAAGATTAGTTGATTCCCACAAGCCTCGTCACCGGATGGAGGGTGTGCATTGATTATCAGAAATTGAATGATGCGACTCGAAAAGACCATTTCTGCTTCCATTTAGGGATCAAATTCTTAAGCGTTTATCGGGGAATGAGTTTTATTGTTTCCTTGATGGATTTTCTAGCTACTTCCAAATTCCTATCAATCCGCAAGACCAAGAGAAGATGACGTTTACTTACCATTATGGAACGTTTGCCTACCGTCGTATGCCCTTTGGCTTATACAATGCTCCCGGCACGTTCCAAAGGTGCATGATGGCGATTTTCCACGATATGATAGAGATGACAATGGAGGTGTTTATGGATGTTTTTTTGGTCTACGGAGACTCTTTACGACTTGCCTCTCGCATTTGGACCTTATGCTTAAACGGTGTGAAGACACCAACTTGGTCTTAAATTGGGAGAAGTGCCATTTCATGGTCAAAGAGGTCATTGTCCTCGGCCACAAAATATCCAAGTCCGGGATTGAGGTCGATCGAGCTAAAGTCGATGTAATCGCTAAACTACCTCATCCCACAACCGTCAAAGGAATACGGAGTTTTTTGGGTCATGCCGGTTTTTACCGATGTTTTATACAAGATTTTTCTAAAATAGCCCGGTCGATGACCCATTTCCTCGAGAAGGATAATCCGTTTGTCTTTTCAAATAAATGTGTTAAAGCTTGCAATATACTTAAAAATAAATTAACTGAGGCACCGATCTTAGTTTCCCCCGATTGGGACTTGCCCTTTGAGCTCATGTGTGATGCTAGTGATTATGCCATCGGGGCAGTCTTGGGGCAACGGAAGACAAAGTACTTCCAACCAATACACTATGTGAGTAAGACATTGACCGAAAAAGAATTATTAGCCGTCGTTTATGATTTCGAGAAATTTCGACCATGCCTTGTCTTATCTAGGACCATAGTGTATACCGACCATTCGACATTAAAGTATCTCTTAGCCATGCAAGATTCTAAGCCGAGATTACGTCGGTGGGTTCTCCTCCTTCAGGAATTTGATGTCGCCATTCTTGATAAAAAAAAAGAGTGGAGAACCTAGCCGCTGATCATGTATCTAGATAAGAGAATCCCAATCAAAGTGTTCTCGAGAAAAATGAGATTACGGAAAAATTTCCTCTCGAGACACTTGGGGTGATTGCTAAGAAAGATGCTAGTACCCCATGGTTTGTTGATTTTGAAAATTACCATGCGGGGAATTTTATCGTGAAAGGGATGTCGTCCCAGCAAAACAAAAAGTTTTTTCAAGATGTTAAGCACTATTTTTGGGACGACCCCTACTTGTTTAAAGTTTGTGCGGATCAAGTTATCTGGTGGTGTGTTCATGGCCAAGAAGCTATTGATATTCTCATGGGTTGCCACAATGGACCTATCGGTGGCCATCATGGGGCTAGTTACACCGCCAAAAAAGTTTTTGATTTTGGGTTCTATTGGCCAACCATATATCGAGACACCCACGACTTGGTGAATTCATGTGACTCTTGCTAACGTCAAGGACAAATATCGCAAAAAGATGAAATTCCGCAAAATGCTATTCAAGTCTGCGATATTTTTGACGTTTGGGGCATCGATTTTATGGGGCCATTTCCTTCGTCTAGAGGAAATAAGTATATACTTGTGGCCGTCGACTACTTGTCAAAATGGGTTAAAGCGAAGGCGCTCCCCATAAATGACGCCCAAGTTGTTGTTAAGTTCTTGAAAAACTTGTTTTCCCGATTCGGAGTACCTCGTGCTATAATCAGTGATCGCGGTACCCATTTTTGTAACGAACAATTTGCAAAAGTTATGTCAAAATATGGAGTTACCCACCGTATTTCTAAAGCGTATCACCCGCAAACGAGCGGTCAAGTCGAGGTGTCCAATCGTGGTTTAAAAAGGATCCTAGAAAGGACTGTAGGAGAGCATCGAGCCTCATGGGCCGATAAGTTAGATGATGCACTTTGGGCCTTCCGTACCGCCTACAAGACACCCATCAGGTGCACCCATATAAAATGGTGTACGGAAAGGCATGCCATTTACCCATTGAGCTCGAACATAAGGAATATTGAGCCTTGAAACATTGTAATTATGACCTAAAGACCGCGGGTGATCACCATAAAGTTCAAATGAATGACTGAATGAACTTCGGGATCAAGCCTATGAGAACTCTTTAATCTACAAAGAGAAAACGAAGAGGATTCATGATTCTAAAATCAAAAACCGCGTCTTTAACGTTGGTGATCAAGTCCTCCTCTTTAATTCTCGATTGAAGATTTTCTCGAGCAAACTCAAAACCCGTTGGTCCGGACCATTCACCGTAGCTCAAGTTTTCCCGTATGGAACTATTGAGTTATCTCAGCCCAAAGGCCCTAATTTTAAGGTGAATGGTCATCGCCTCAAACATTATTTGGGAGGGGACATCCCATCTATGGTTTTCCCGGATCTCCAAACTTTCTCCATGGACAAATGAATCCGGGGACGAGTCAAGCTAGCGACTCAGTGAACAAAAACAAAAGCGCTTCGTGGGTGGCAACCCATGCTTATTTTTCTATCTTCTTTCTATTTTCTAATAAATGACGTGAGGGGGTTCGCCTCTTCGATTTCTCGTGTTTGGTTTTTGATGTTTATGTCCAGGATTTCCCCGATATATGAAGACTCTCGTGCTTGTGGTTTTGTCTTTTCTCCACCCGAGTTTCATGTTTCGATGCCTTATGGAAATCCGATATATGAATCTTATCGACTAACGTTTATCTTTTAGCATAATTATAAACGGATTTTAGATTTCCGTTGAGAATCCTTGTCTTTAAACATTGAAGACAATGTTTCGTTTTAGTTGGGGGTAATCTTCGATTTGATTTGACCGCACTTGTTTTTTGCCTTACACTCTCTTAACCTCGTTTTTCCTTTAAAAAAATGCAAAAAAATAAAAAAAAATTGAGGAAAAAAGTAAAAAAAGAAATTAAAATTTTTGTAGGCTTTTGCTAGTTTTATGATTGAAAAGTCTTTGCGGGTCTTTTAGAAGTTACTTTAAATATGCGAGTCTTGAAAAGACTTTCCTAATTGCTTAGACAAGAAGCTATAATATACGATTTCTAGCACACAAGGCTAAGAATTTGCAAGCTTGCCTAAGTGATTTTAAATATGCGAAGCTTTGAAAGATTTGCTAATTTCTAATAAGTGATTTTAAAAATGTGAGACTTGAGATTATTTGACAAAGCATCTGCAAAATAATGTATATGTTTTGACACCTTGTTGACTTTTCGCTGGTTAGAGTAGGAATAGAATTTTGACTTGACTGGGCGTGTTGAGCCCTAACTTGTTCCCTTAACCTTGATAATTAAAAGCTTTTGCTAGTTTTTCATATAAGGAGTTATAAAACACGAAATCTAGCAAAGAGTTTGCAAGTTCCCATGATTGACTTTCATTTGTAAAAGCTAAATTATCGGCTAAGCATTCGCGGATCTTATTATTTAAATTTGCGGAGATCAAGAAATGATAGAGTTATATAGAAGTTAAATGCTAAGCGTGGAGTAGTTGGATCTCTTTAGAGCTCATAGAGGTTACTTGTGGCTTTTGCTCCCATCAGCTAAATAAACTCCCCCAAAAAAATTCAAAATAATTAAAGGTGTTTGGTTTTGGCGATACTTAGTTTTCAAGCATTCTTGAGAGAATCTTTGCTTATGAGAGTTGGGTACACATCAAGATACTGTCAGTATTGCGGTATAATAGACAACTGATTTATGATAGTATGTGCTATTGTTTCTAGTGTTATAAAAGCCGCGGGACTCGGAGCTTAGAAAAATAATAATGTGAAATAAAGCTCAAATGTATAAATGTGAAAATCCAAAGCCATAAAAGTTTTTTATGTTTGACGGTACCCAGTTGCCATGGATTTCAAAAAAGTTGAGGAAAAATTACAAGGTCATAATAATACTTCTAATAAAACGGTAATCCCGTTGAATTGGTGGTTGAAAAGACTGAGGGCTAAAATTGCAAATAATGTGCTAAAATAATGTTAAGCCAAGCTTCGACTCCAGGGATGTCCTAATAAAAAGTTTCCGTTTCGAGTCTCAAACATGGGATGTACCGGTTATAAATAAAAAGGATGTCCCCTAAATCGTGTTAAATTAGGACCTTGATCTGGACCTCATTCTTGTGAGTAACGGTTTTCTAGGGAAGGTTTGAAAACTATTTTGCGTCTAAACTCGATGCTTTTATCGGAATAAAAATCTATCGCAACAAGAAAAGAGAAAAACAAAAAAATTATCGACTTTCAAAATAAAATCCTTAGAGGAACTAGGATTATGGGAGTGAAAAGTAGCTAAGCGTGCACAAGTAGAATCTATGGGTAGTGTTAGCATCTAATTTGTATATAGCGAGTGATTTTGATTTTAAGCTTAGTTTGGGAACTCGTGAAAAATTAAGGACGATGAATTCTATCCGTATGGTCACTTATTTATGAGTTGTGTTTCCTACTCCGTGATCATAAAGTATTTATAAAAAATAAGTGAGAGTTATTGATAGATATGAAAGTTCAACAAACCGTTACACAAAATGGGAAGTTCTTAATGTTATATTTATATATGTAATAAAATGGTTTAACGGGGCGTTAGATCAAGGATTTCTTAATCTCTTTTGACGAAGCTTTGCTACCTTACATAGCTTTAGTAGAAAGAGGTTGAATCTTTGGTTTTAGAAGTGTGAATTGATGACATTGCGTGAGGACACGACAATACTTTAGTTTGGAGGATTTTGGTATATGTGAAAACATATACCCTTTTCTTTATCAAAACAACCCAAATAAACCGGAAACAAGCCGTTAATGCTTAATATATGTGTGTTTCTTGATTTTATGCATGTGCAGGTAAGGATATCACAAAACGGACAAAAAAGACAAAACAAAAGAAAAACGAGCACGGGAAAGAAAAGAGTGTGAAAGACGGAGCTGGGGATTCAGTTTTACGGACTTTGTATCATGTTTGGAATATTTTCACATCATACCTTCACTATTAGCCAAATGACACTTTTCACCCCAACATTACCTAAAGTACACATTTGGTCCTTTGAAATTCACAATTTGGAAAAAATGGTCCTTATGGTAATGTTATGTTACTATCCGAATATAAAATATTATTACAAGTCCAAATCCTTAATGAAACCAATCCAATAACTACCCTAGCCCAACCATCACCCATGCCCAAGACAAAAATACCATACCCGCCATTTCCCTTACCCATTTTACACTTAACCCAAGTCAAACCTTACCCAGTCAACAACATTTAAACAATAATAATTTAATCCCAAATTACCCCCGCGTACCCTGTTCATCTTCTTCATCCCACGCTTGAATTTCCCTCTGCACCCTTGTCATAAGGTTAGTACTAAGCATCTTTGGATGACATAGGCAAGGGAATGCCAGGGTGGAAATCCTAGAGGCTTCCATTGGCTGAAACAAGACAAAGATTTGATCTCATGGATGTGACTGGTTGTGATGATGAAACAAATGATTAAGGTCTATGATTCAAGATGCCAGAAGCTTCCTCAAACACTAATGAAGCCCTATGGATTTCCTATAAATATCCCCTCAAATCAGGGATAGTTTGAGTAGTTTTTAATAAGTGTTACTCTGTCAAATTGTAAATTAATTATATTTTTAGCTTAAATTGTTTGTTCTAGTTCAGTTTTAAATTGTATTCTGCATTTAGTTTTATTAAAAGAAAATTTTGCTTCAATTCATTATTATTCTTAAAATTTTGTCTTTATTAATTGTTAGATACAAACACAAAGACCTTGATAGATCTTAAGCACTCGGAGATCGTTAGTGTTGCCTATGTAATCACAAGCAAACTAATAGAAGATCTCTACAACTTGGTATTGTAGCGGAAAATAAATACAAGTTATAATAACTAAGAACACTTTTGATCCTCTATGGATCTTTTATTATTGAAACTCTATGTTTCGAATAGAATACAAGATTTTAGGAACTTGAGAAAAACCATTTTCAAAACTTATCTATTACAATCTATCATGGTTTCTTATATAGGCAAGAAACCCTAATGAGCGTTGACTATTTACGCTTCTACTACTAAACTAGACTAAGCATGCAACTAGACAAGCATGCAACTAATCATATTGTTTTGTTAATCATCGTGTTTATTCTGAGAGAGCTCTACAAAATACGGCGCCAACCTATACATACGGCACCGACTTTTACTCTAAATGAGCTTATCTCTCCACGTGGTTCCCACTTTCAAAGAACAACACACTGCTCTGCAAGATTAACACTTCGTGAAGTATAACTTCTGAGAATCCTTTCTTCTTCGAATTTCTTCGATCAAGCTTCGCGAATCGTAGGTTTATGCTTCGGAGAATCGAGATTACCTTAATTCCCAACAATCCTCCCCTAAACTGGAATTTGACTAGGTTAAGTTCCAGTTTCCTTGATAGATCGATAATTCTGTTGAGGATTGTACCAATTGATGACGAATTTCCAAACAAGATCCTCTGTGAGATTTGTTCCAGTTTCCTTTAGAAGGGTATCACAGTGCTGTTGAGCTATGAGAGGTCAGTATCTTGAGTAGCAGCAACACAGATTCAGAAGTAGAACATCTCTATGAAGAAGTAATCTGTAAAGCACCAGATCTTTGCAGCAACATAGGACATCATGTACATCAAAACGGATAAGTTCAATACTATTCTCATCACTTCCAGGTGTGTTAACTCCTGTGAGAGGTGAATCATTGAAATTAATGGATTTGATGTCTCTTTACCAATAGCCATTACTACTTGGAGTAGCCACATGTTTGAGTTCGAAAACTATGGTACATTGATAACCATCGATTTATTGGCAAACCAAAGAACCATATAAACGGATTTGGCTTGTCTTTACCGTAGCCGTTTGCTCGGGACTAGTCAATTCTTAGAATTGGTGAATTGAGAACCAAATATGGAGTCGGTGCCTTTACCACATGTCATATTCAGTGGGCTAGCCAATTCTTGGATTCCAAAAGGAATAGACCATGGTGAATTGATGACCATACAACCCTCGTGATTAAGCATGGGTGGTTGCAGACCCTATGATTTTGAGCAAACCATTACAATTTATCAATGATTTGATGTGTCTTTACCAAAGTTGTACCCTTTGGACTAGCCAACTCTTTGACATACACAAGGTACATCCGGTGAGTTAAAGACCATCGAATTGGACAACAAACAAACCCGCATAAAAGTTAGGTTTTTTTTTTTTTTTTTTTTTTTTTTTTAAACTAAGAAACGGTTTATAACACTGAAAAAGCTTAAAAAGCAGTTGAAAAAGAAAATTAAAGACCTAATTTTTATTGAATAAACGCTATCACTATTTTAAAATGATGTTTTTGGGAGTTTTCTTTTTATGAAGGTCTTTTACTTCAAAAAAAATTGGACAAAAACAGATAAAGAACATTAATAATGCAAACTAATATGAACAAAACAAAATAGTGCAGAGAGTACCAAGTGTCCTGATGAAGAAGAGGCCTATTGCAGTTGTTGAAGTTGGGTTTTGATCAATCCCACCAATGCTAAGGCAGAGTGCCTTTCATTTCCCACTGGATCTGGGGGAATTTCCAATTTCTAGCTCAGCATCTTTTCCATAAGTCTTTTAGGCAGAGGAAGATGCTTTGTTATTGGGAATGTGGGAGTTTAACAGAACTTGAAGATCTCCTGGTAAAAACATCCCAGAACCTTGAGGTTCTTTGTTGCAATAATGGGTGGAAACTTGAGTGAACAGAGAGATTAAGTCTGCCCGGTCAATCATGTGTAGAATTTCCTTTAGAAAGGTGAATTCCATTGAAGTGGAGTCCCTTCGATTAAGAACATTCATCTCATCATCCTTTAATTTCCACTCTATTACCCCATCTGAGTTTCCATCAGGAAAATCAGCAGCAGACCCTTCTACAATGAAAGTAGAGTCATCAGCTTCAAGATCCAAAGGAGATATTTTGGCCATTCTCTTCTGCCTTCTCCCAGGCTGATAGATATCCCTAGAGGGAGCATTTTCATCTTCTGCATTGGTAGTAGGACTTGTATCAGCAGATGGAGACTAGGTTGAAGTGCGGTGCTTTCATCCCGTGGAATATCTTTATCGCCTCTCTATTTTAGTTTCGTGAGATCGCCTTCCTTTACTTGAGATATTTCGATGTGACAACAGTGTCACCGAGGAGAGGGAGCCGATGCTTGTGTGCTTTAGGAGGAATGGAAGATGGTTCACAGATTGACCCTTGGCGATGAGAGAGGCAACTTGAAGTTGCTTCAAGAGAATGACTGGAGAGGATTCCTTGGATGGAGCATCATCGACCTTGAGTCTTTTGGCTTCGGAGCGGCTTCATTCTCTGAAATCCTCTTTAGGTTGAGAGATTTTGCTAAGGATAATGATCTTTCCTCCATGATTTGGTTATATTTGCGATACAGGACATGATCAGGAAAAGTCTTGACTTGTTTCATTGTTAGGCCAGAGTTGGACAATGAGTATTGGTTTTTCACCACCCTTCTTATTTCATCTTTAGTGGGAGGTTTGTTTTTGGCCTTCTGAGCTTTGATGGCCCTCTTTTGTGCAATTGCTTCTTGCCTCCTTTGTCTTCCCTGAGCTCTCATTCGCTCAACATAATTGTCACTGAGGAAATCTCCACCTAGTATACTTTGAGCTAGAGAAGGTCTTGAAATGACATGCTGAGTTAGAATATCCCAGTGTTCAGCAGGCATCTTGACCCTCAGTTCATCTAGTTCTTTTCTTCTCTCAGGAGTTAGAGATGAAAATTCCTTTGTTTCAAGTTGTTCAGCCAATGCTACACTTTCCTTTGACATCTCAAACTCGCCAATCTACTTGCTTGACCTAGTCTTTCCTCCTCGGTCACCGAGTTAGGACCAAGCTCATCTTCGATGACATTTTCCCTTTATCATCGGTCCGCTTAGCACACTCTTCTTCGCTTAGATCAACTACGAATTTCTACTAGAATGGTCAAGACAACAACATCGGGAAGATCTGCTTTGAAGGTGAAGGGCCCGATGGTTCTTGAACAGATGAAGATTGACCAAGGTCCGGAGATGCATCTTCCATTGCATATCGCCAGATGCACCTTATCAACCCTGTGTTCCTCTCAAGCTTGAAGAAACCTTATGAAGATCGATCTCTCTTCGTGTAAAGAATGTTTCTTCTTCTTTGATGAAGTGGCAAGAATCGATGAAGGGTCATTGAGAGAAACTTCACCAACATTTCCGAGAGATCCAAAGGAGGAACTTCTTGTTCTTCATCGAGGAAACCACAAGTTTCCTTTTGGAAGACCCTTTAGCTTGGGCTCTAAGACCTTAACTGATTCTGCAGTTCTTTAATTTTACCCCAAGAGACAATTTGGTCTCGCAAGTTCCTTTTTCGATTATTAACCTCTGCGGCATACACTGACAAGAGCATACAGATGAGAGATTAATGGGGTCCTCGGCTCCACCAGATTGCTCGTGGTAAGGGAGCCTCATTGGACCTTCGCATTAACTGGTCATGCTCAATGTGGGGAAGATCTTCATCGAGAGGATCCCTCACAGGACTTGGTGTGGGTGGTCTATGCAAATTTGACTCATCATGAGTGGCAAGTGTGGGTGGAGGACAGGGACAGGGTGGCTGGTCTGGAGCAACATGAGTTGCTTCAACAGTTGAAGATGGGCCCTCATCAATGTTAACTAATGGATTACCATCAGTAGCCACGGATGAGGTAGGAGGATTATGAGTCACATTCTCCTCATCAGCAGTTTCCCAAAATTGAGTGATCAGAGACTCATATATCTCATTTGGGGAATGAGTTAGAGCATAATAAAGTTTGGACCTTTTCAGAAATTCCACCATTGGTTCGTACAATTCATAACCTTTGCCGTTACCCAGAAATGCAACTTTGTTGTGATCATGTTTAAATTCAAGAGCCATGAGGAATATGAGTGTTTAGGGTTATGATTTTGAAATGGTGAATGTTTGTGGAAGTAGAATAGGAGGGAATTCGTTTGTTCTGAAGCGAGTGATGGTGGGTGGAGTGATTTTGCCCAAATTATGGTCAAAGAAAAATTGACCGTTTGACCGTTTGGTTGACCATTGCTGACGTGTATGACAACTTTGACCCAACCCAAAATAACACTTCGGCAGAAACACATGATCAATCTGCTGAAGTTATAGTTTCAGCAGAATGCATCAAAGATAAGAATATCTTCGGTAAGTTTCTAGAATTACTGTGCCACCCACTTGTATTAAACTCATTGAACCTTGAATCCATCTATAAAATGATCCCAATGTAACTCATCTTTTCACCAAGATCCTCAAATATTTACCACAAACCCTAGAAGTGAAATAACCTCAATTAACCCAATTGCACCATGAATACCAAACCTGAGATCATAGATCTCACTTTCTCATCTTCCTCATCCTCTTCATCATCATCAAGTGGTGAATCAAACCCATGGTTCCATTACTTTCCTCAACCCTATCCAAGACCAAATAAATCGCCCTTTCTTTCTTCTTCAGAAGATAACGAGTAGTGAATCCAAGTGAATCTGCGATGATTCGATGACTCCTATAAGGAGGAACTTCTTACTCCCAACCTCCAAAGACTCGGTCTCAACAAAGACCTCGTGCAGAATCCGCCACTCCCCAAAGATAGAGAGGTGGTTCTTGGTCTCACTGCGCCATCTTTTGGTGCATGAACACACATCGTATAGTAGAAGGGCTTAAGAAGGGTGAATCGATTGCATTTTGGTTGAAATGAATAGATGAAGCACACAAGACATGATAGTTCTCTACGTCATCCTGCGTGGTCATCGTCATCATCAATCGTTTGCATCAATCCATCCTTCCATTTTGGTCCTTAGCATCTTCGTCGTCCTGGTCGTGCATATCCAACCACCGGTTAGATCGAATGGGTGGTTAAGCAAGACCTCTGAAGCAAAGCCGAGATCAAATGCATATCCAACATTCCATTAGATTTGAATGAAAGATATACACTAGATTAGGCTTAGCTTTGTACAGCATCAGTATCTTGAAGATGCATAGTAGTAGGTTGACTTTATGTAAGATGTAAGTCAGAACTGCTTCTTGAATGAATGAATGAACAATTTGATTTCAATTTCTTTTCTTTCAAGATTATCTTGATGAGAATCAAATTGTATGCTTCCGTATTTGTTATCGTAAGAAACAAGCAACACTCTTTCACTATTTGACCATGTACAAATGAGCCACTTTTGATGAATTTGATCTTGATCATGGGATGTATATCTGCAATCCGTATAAGGAATGACAAAATGTCGCATCGACAACCGCAAAATGACACTAAAACATACACAACAACAAAAACAAACTAGAGAAAATTAGAAGTTTGTGTTAGAAAACAAACTAATATACAAAAATATGCGTGGTTTGCACAAATCCTCCCACGAGGCATATGCCTCCCACGAGGTCTATGCCTCCTCAAACTATGCATCAAGGGTTTAGCATTCCAATATTGACCACGAGGTGTTGAAACCTTGGTCCATCAAACGCCTTTGTTAATAAGTCCGCCACATTATCATCGATGTATTTTAGCCACTTTTATCAAATGTTTTCATAAGCATCTCTTATAAAGTGGTGCCCGATTTCAATGTGTTTCGCTCGATTGTGAAAACCGGATTTTGACTATGCAGATGGTACTTTGATTATCTATATGAATTGTAGTGTTCATAAAGTTGTACCCATAGTCCAAAGAATTGGTTTTGAATCCAGAGGACTTGTCCACAAGAATTTGCGCAGACAACGATTTCGCTTCAAGAGTTGAGGTGGCCACAATGGTTTGTTTCTTGCATTGCCAAGAAATCAACCGCTTGCCTAGAAATTGGCGACCTCCAGGTTGTGGATCTTCTATCCGTTGCACCAAAGATAATCACCGTCACTATATGCTTTCAACTTGAAAGGAGATTCTTTGGGTACCAAAGGCCTAAAGAGGTTGGCCTTTGAGGTACTTAAAGATCTTCTTGACAAGATTGAGATGAGAAGCAAGTGGAGTGACTTGATGTCGAGAACAAACACTCACAAAGAAATGTAATATCGTGTCTTGAAGTCATCAATACATCAATGAACCAATCATGGACTGTCTGGATGAACATTCACGGTAGATCTGGTTCATTATTTGCTTTAGCCTTTGGAGCTTCATAAGGTGTTGTGGCGCCCTAACACCTTCCATACCGAACTTCTTTAAGATGTCCTCACATATTTATCTTGACCGATAATGATGCCATCTTGTTTCACGAACACGAGACCCAAAAGAAACTAAGCTCTCTCATAGCACTCATTTGAAATTACCTTCATTAGTTCCTCGAATTCCTCGCACCAAGCTTCGTTTGTGGAACCAAATATAATGTCGTCCACATACACTTGCACCGAATGATGTCGAGTAATTCTTCTTGAGGAATGAGTTTTATCAATAGCACCTCTCCTATAGCCATGCTTCAGCAGGAATGATGAAAGCCGAGCATACCAAGCTCTTGGAGCCTGATGTAAGCCATAGAGAGCTTTAACAACTTTGTAAACATGATTTGGGTGATCTGGATCTTCAAAGCCCTTGGGTTGAGTGACATAGAGCTCCTCTTCAATCTCACCATACAGAAAAGCACCTTTGACATCCATTTGATACACCATGAAGCCCATATAAGAAGCATAAGCCAAGAAAATGCGAATTGCTTCAACTCTGGCAACAGGGGCAAACACTTCATCATAATCAATCCCTTCCTCTTGCCTGAAGCCTTGTGCTACTAATCTTGCTTTGTTTTTGATCACAACACCCCTAGCATCTCTTTTATTCTTCAAAACCCATTTTGTCCCAATGGCATATTTGCCATCAGGGAGTGGAACCAAAATCCAAACTTGCTGGTTGTGAAATTGCTGCATCTCTTCTTGCATTGCTTTGAGCCAGCTTGAATCATTAAGAGCTTGAGAAACACCGGTTGGTTCCACTTGAGAAAGAAAACAAGCAAATGTGACGTTGTTTGAAGTCCGTGTGATTGTCTCTTTGTTGGTTGGAGACATAAGAGAAAAGCAATCGTCCGAATTGAGGACTTGTGATAGCCCTTCGAGTTCTAACAGTGCGGAAGATCACCTATGATGTTGGATTGAGGATGAGCAAGGTTGATCCTCCGAGTAGCGATGGGGTTGACTTCAATGGATGAATCAAGATTAGTGATGGTTGGTTCAAATTCATCATCATAAGAGGGTGAGGTGAAGATGCCACTTTGGGTTGATGGTTTCCAAGATCCGAAGGTGTTGGAAAGCGTGTATAGGGTTCACCAAAGTCGAAGATACTTGAGAAGGAACAAGATAGCCTTCAGCAGATTGGGGATGGAAGGAGTGACAGAGTCAACTTCAGCAGACACGATGTTTCTGGCCGACTCCTCATCGCCTACCCCTTCTTTCGCCCTGCTTCAAGCTTGGCGAAGAAATTCTTGAGTCCGAGCCTAGCAAGGTCCTCAAAGATAATGAGAGTCATCTTCATCACTCGAATCAAGAACATCCTTGGAGGTGGTACCGCAATATTGTTGGGGAGAAAGAAGGCACAAGTATGGGTTGCTCATCATCTTCAAACTCATATTCGAGTCATCATCAAAGGGACTGCATGGTTAGTTGGAGATTCTTGAGAACCCGCATTTGATTAGCCAAGTGTCCGGTGTAACCCAAGGAATCGCTATAGTCAAGGTCAAAAGACCAAGTATGACCCTCGCCTTGAACATTATGCTTATCTTCCAAAATCTCGGGTTCAATGTCTCCTCTATCTTCTTGGCTTGCAAATTGTACACCATGTAGGCCTTACTATGAGTGAATAACCCACAATATAACCATCATCGCCTTCTCATCAAACTTTCCCAACGGATCACCGGTGTTCGAATGGTCACTTGACAACCAAAAGGTTTTAGGTAGTGAATGACGGGAACCTTTCCAAAGAGAAGTTCATATGGGTTTTGAGTTGTGGTCCGTAATGGACACCATGTTTAGCACATAGCAGCAAAGGTGCCAATGACTTCATCCGAACATAGTGGGCGCTTTAGAGTCTGCAAGCATGGATCTAGCGACCTCTATTAAGGTCCTATTCTTTCTTTCACCACCCCATTTTGTTGTGGGGTTCTTGGATTACTATAGTCCCTTTTATGCCTTTTGACCCACGAGTTCTATAAGAATAGCATTTTGAACTCGTCCCATTATCACACCGAATTCCCTTAACCTTTTATTCAACCGATTTTCAATAAGAGTGATGAATTCAACAAGACTGAGATGTTTCATCTTTGGTTCTCGAGAAGAAAACCCAACAAAATCGCTATAGCCATCGGTGATTACCAAACAAAAGAACTTATGATCAATGCTTCGACTTGAGTTGGACCAAACAGTCCATGTGAAGCAATCAAGAGGTTCAAGAATGATGCTCATAGCATTGATAGCTTTGTAAGAGGCTCTATGTTGTTTTCCTTTGTTGCAAGCGACACAATTATGATCATTTGTGAATACTTTGGTGGGAAGACCTTCAACAAGACCCATTTTAGAGAGTTTGTTAATGGTCTTGAAATTCACATGCGCCATCCTCCTATGCCATTTAGTGGACTCATCAAGAGATGCTTTAGCCACCAAACAAGTGAGATCACCACCTGGTTGCACTTCATTAAGGTTAAATGTGTATAAGTTGTGGGTTCGAGGAACCTTCAGCAGAATTGAAGTTTCTTCTGGGAGTGTGAAGTCTTTAGACAGCACAAGACATTCATGCTCAGTGAAGAGAACTTTATTCTTAGTGTCACAGATTTGTGAAACAGAGAACAAGTTGAAATGCTGAAGTTCCTTAACATAGTACACATTTTCAAAATCTAGATGAGGTGTCTTTATGGTGCCTTTCCCTGTGATACTACCATCACTTCCTCCAAAAGTCACATTGCCACCTCCTTCTATAGGGACAAAATTATGCATCATATCCCTGTTTCCATACATGCTTCTGGAACAACCACTATCAACAATACCAATATTCTTATGCTTAAGGGGATGATCCTACAAACAACAACAGAAATATATACAAACAAGCAGTATTCAGAGGAGGTTCAAGTCATTATCGACTTGAACCCGCCTTGTGGATCACGTGTTTAGGGCATGAAGTATTAGAGGATCCACCATTGTTCTTGGTCCTCCATTGATAATTTGGTCCTTGTTAGTCCAAGAACAACTCTTGAGGGCTTCACAAGAAGGTTCCATATCCCATCCTAGCATATATAGAGTCAACATATGTAGGCCAATAACCATGTTTAAAGTATGAGCTAGTGGGTTGAACATATGGTTTGTTAACCGAACCTCTCAATGAGAGTCGATTATCGCTGAGGGACATAAGGTGGAATATTAGCAACATTGGTCCGATTAGGTCTGTTTTTCGAGAGTAGCACATGCATAATACGGCGCCAACCTATACATACTGTGACGACTTTTACTCTAAATGAGCTTATCTCTCCTACGTGGTTCCCACTTTCAAACAACACACATGCTCAAGATTAACACTTCGTCAAGTATAACTTCTGCAGAATCCTTTCTTCTTCTGAGAATTTCTTCGATCAAGCTTCGTAATCGAGGTTTATGCTTGGCGAATCGAGATTACCTTAATTCCCAACATTAATTGTTTCAAATGGTTACTAAATTGAAATAAGCTGTCAATAAGCTTAATAAAACTTCCTTATAAGCTTACTTAAGCTTTTATAGCTTTCAGTAAGCTTAATCTTTCATTTTGTTCAATATTCAAAAAAGCCAAATAAAAGTCAAAGTAAGAAGTCAAATAAGCTTTTGTGGATGATAGGCTTACTCTGCAAATGCTTATTGCTATCACCGGCTTGTTTTTCAAACAAGCTGGAGCTTGTTGATTGAATAATAACCCTGTTTAGAGCAAGGGTTTAAGTAAGTGCTTATTGGCTTATTTCAAAACTAAATGTTGCTAGTTAGTGCTTATTAAGTGCTTATCTGTTTTAGATATGTTGCTATTAGCTTAAATAATGTTTAAGTTTTTTATACTAGCTTAATCTGTCATTAGTTTACATTTTTCATAAAATCTCTATAAAAACCAAAAAAATAAGCCATTTGTAGATTAATGCGTAATTGTAACCTTTTAGTTGTTAAAAGCTAGTCTTAAAAATTCAAAAGGTCTTATAAAAACATTTGGAGTTTTAGTCGCAAAAGTTTCATGGTTTATTCTATCTAAAAGACCAAAACAGTCTTCTTAAGGGGTGTTTGGCACTAGTTGTTTTTGGTGTCTAAAAGAGTTTTTGTAATTTGAGTTCTTTTAAATCTGTTTTAAATCAGTTCATCAAGTAGTTTTTAGGTCAGTTCAATTATTGGGTTTCATGTTTAAATCATATTAGTTATCTTCCTAGAGTCATCTCTTAAAAGCATAAGTTTAGGAGCAGTTAGTATAAGCTCATTCTAATAAGCTGCATTAAGTCATTTGTGAGTGTCTTAGTTTCTAAATCAATGTTTGAATCAACATTTAGTCATTGTTTCAAAAAGTGTGCAATTAAAATAGCATTTGCTAAAAGTCTCAAAAGTCAAAAATGTCCCAAAGCATGTTTGTGCCTAACTGGTTATCAGATCTGATTTAAGCTTGTTAAGAGGTCAAATAAGCTTAACAATTGGAATTATAAGCTCATTGGTTGTTATATTAAATCTGTTTTAAGCTAAATTAGATTTTGATGATGGTTAGTTAGCTTAAAATTGTACTCAAAGTGAGTGTGTTGCAAGGTTTTTCAAAAAAATCTGTTAGATCATCATATGTCTGCAGTCTCATGTCCTTGTTTTCATAAGCTTGCAAAGAGCTCTCAAAAGCTCCTTTAGAGCTAAAAATTGGTAAATAAGCTCTTTGGTGGCTTAGCTTGAGCTTTTAACTTGTTTGAGTTCTTAGCTTATTGTTAATAAGCTTGTGGATAAGCTTAAACTTAGCCACTCAGGACTGTTTGGTTTTGCTTATTTGCATAGTGCTTTTAGTTTTAGCTTATTAATTCTGAGCTTCTGCTTACTCTAGGTTCATTTATGCTTATTAGTTTAGCCTAGGGTGTTTTGGTAGCTTCAATTAGCTTTAGGATTAGCTTATTCTGCTGTCAAATTCCTATAAGTTAGTTTAATCTTGCTTTTAGCTTAGTTCAAGTATTTTCAGCTTATTTTATCCTTTTCTGGCATAAATTCAAAAAGTTTAAATCCATTTCCAGTAGTTACAAGCTAATCTCAGCTTATTTCTAAAGCTTGTTCAAAGAAAATATTGCAAAAACCAGGGTTTGAACCCTGGTCTCTACACTCACAACACCAACACACAACACCCTTACCACTACGCCCTTGGGACTTGTCTCAACCAAGGGTGCACATTTAATTTTATAAGGACATTTACCAGTTTTACCCCATCAGCTTTTGTTAAGCTTATTCCGGCTTATCTGGATAAGCTATTAATTGTTTCTTATTTTTCTCTTATTCAGAATTAAAAGAAGTACTTTTCTTTATTTTTTGGTATTTTTCCAGTTTCTTTTACTATTTTTAATAATTAATTTTCTTAAATTTATTTTTTAATTCATAAAATTAAAAAAAAAAAAAAAAAAAAAAAAATCTAAAATTTTCTTTTGTCATTTAGCACTTAGAAAAAATAGTTTTGTATTTCGAGGGTTAATATTTCTCATTTTCACTTTTAAATCTCATGATTAGCCCGGGTTTTGCTCGTTTTAGGTTTTCTTTGCGATTTAGCTTATAATTGCTTCGTATTATGGTTTTAGATGCTTATTAAGTTGTTTTTAGCTTATGTTTATCAATTGAAGTGTAAAACCCAAATTACCCACTTTTTCACTATTCAAATTCACGAAAACGTGACTCGAATTAAGAATTCTATTCAACTTTCGTTGGGAAACGATCCGGAAATACAATCTTCATTTTTGTATTTTTTGGAATATAAAAACATAATATAATTGACAACGAATCAAGCATTATAGCTACACATTACTTGATGTAAAGCAAACATGCATCATTATCTAAATTCTTACTCGAAGAAACGAAAACGGACCCAAACTGAACTATGTGATGTCTTATTCAGTTAAAAACCGCTTTTAACATGTTTGAAAACGAGCTTATATGAAAATCATTCCTTACCGGCAGAAACAAAAATCGACATAAACAGAACTATGTGTTGTCTTACTCAGTTAAGTACCGCTTTTAACATGTTTGAAAATGAGCATATAACAAAATCTTATTCTTGACACGTTTCCAATTCAAAGGTTGGAAAAAAATAGAAAAACGAAAAACTTTCTGTGATATGCGTCACTTATCAAATGCATTATAAATAGAGTATGTTTGGATTGTAGGAGTTTAAGGGAGATTAATCTTATAAAATAAGGTTACTTATAAAATAAGTTTTGTTAGTTACAAAAGATTATGAAAGGTTTCATAAGTATAAGCTTCTATGAGTTCATGCTAATGGAAATGAGCTTTTATAAATGACATAATTAGTCAAATTACTTAAATACTTTTATGAATATATTGGATAACTACACAAAACTTGAAATATATGTAAGAATTTAATTTGATATATTCTAATCTCATGTTATTTTACTATAATGAGCTTTAGCTCAAACTAATTTACCAAACACCTTTATAACTTTATCTTTCAACTTATTATATAAGCATCAACTCCAGCTAATTTTGCCGAACACACTCTCAAACACATGTTTAAGTCATTGTTATCATTTTTATGTCTGAGAATCGTTAAGAATTGACCGATGGATAAAAAAAAGTGAAGTTATATATGTAATGCCATAAAAAAAATATTAAGGGTAAATTGCATCGTTAGTCCACAAAGTTAAGCGAATTACAAATATAGTCCTTTTTTTCAGTTAGAGTTCCCATTAGTCTCCAATCTGGCATTTTCACTTCCCTGAGTGTCCAAAACCATAACGCTCGCTAATAATCTCATAAAGTGTAAGGGCATTTTGGTCTTTCAGGAGTTCTTATCTAGACACCCTGTTTTCTCATCTTTTTTCTCTCGCCACCAACCAAGCACCACTCTTCTTCAACGTTTAAACTACCACAACCGTCACCCCCAACCTACACCACCATCATTATCACTACCATCGTTGCATCTGATCCTCTTATTGTTGATTGTTCTTAATTTCTTCACCACCACCACCACCACCCTACTGATTATAGCGAATGGGATAAAAATCAGAAGTTAAAAATACATCTCAGTTCATATTATCAAGTTTTAAGATCTTATATTTTGGTAAAGTACATTTTAATTCAACATAAAATCAATTCATTTGACATGTCATAAAAACACACGTATACTTGAAGATTTATTGATTGATTTTATATCCAAAGATTAATCGGTTGAATTTTTATTTGAAGATTTTATCGGTTGAATTTTGTTTGAAAATCTATCGGATAAGCAAGAATTCAAAAGCTATTTTGATCTCGGTGTTCGAAGCATACGGCCGAATAGTTAATCACGTGGAAAGGAAATTGGCACGCGTGTGTCAGGTGGTGGTCGTGGAGGTCGAAGATGAGTATGTTTGGATTAAAGTGAATAACATATATATTTAGTTATAATACAAAAAATGACACTGAATAAATAAAAAACACTTTATGAATTAACTTTACATTATACAAAAACATTGCATGATAAAACACACATTACATTGATATAATTAACCGGATGACATTAAAAAACACAAAATATAAAATACATTATCATATTTTATGCATCTAACTAATTTTAAAAATCATTTAATCATCTATTTTGGACACCAAAGCAAACAAATCCGAAAACAATTTCGTAATCTTTCTTAGATTTTTCTTTAACAAAAATCTCAAGAAAAGCATGTGTAGCATTCGTAATGTCTTTACATTTCATACATGTTTCAATTATATTAGTTTTAGCTTTGCTTGAATTCAAAGATCAAACATGTTTCAACAATTGCTTGCTGATAGCACTTATCCTCATCAACTTCGGCTTTAAGTTCATCGATGCTATGTGGAAGAGAAAAATTTGTAGAATTGTGTGATTAATTTGAGAATGAGGATTGTGTGTAGTGATGAATTGAAATTGTGTGGTATGATATGTTTAATTGTTTTGTTTTGTATTTACAGGAAATAAAAATGTATTTTTAAGCAAAAAATAGTTTTTGAAAAGGTAATAAACGGCTATATATTTTGAACTCGAAAATAGTAACATTGGGGACTATCGGTGTTATAAGGTGTTTTGGACATGAAACGCTAAAAAGAAAAAAATACTCATGCAGTTAGAAAGATTTTCGCGACTGTTAAAAATTAGACTCAAGGATACAAAAATGTCAGGTTCGGGACTAATGGGATCCTTAGTAGGAAAAAAGAACTATATCCGCAATTTGGTTTAACCTTGGGGTCTAACCGTGTAATTTACCTTAATATAAAATTATGAAAAGGTGTAACCAAAATATAAAAAGAAAAGTTTTAACTACAAAATATATTGATTTAAAATAAATGAACAACATATTTAATTCAAAATCCAAATAAACCAGTTATCCTAGAAAATGCGTAATATTTATGCCGACGATATATGACCCTTGGATCCCACGTTTTGTTTACCACCTTATAAATTACAAACCCATACGATTTTGTTTACCACGTTTTGTTCTAGTTAGGGTTTAAGTTTGTGAAGCAAAAACAAGTAAACACAAGCGAAGAAAGCTGGCTGTACAAGTTTTAGCAATGGATCAAGTTATGCTTCAAAGGATGCCGTTTGGTTTTTATCATTGTAAGTTTCTTGTGCATCCTTAAACCTAAGATGTATGTTAATGTTATTGTTTTATGTTATGCGTGCTATACGAATGATATACAAACATGCATATATGATATATTGTCATACATGCGTTATTATGTGCATATAATTTGTTGGAAGAATTTGTTCATACGGTTACACACATATATGATCTTGATTAAATACATATGATCATGTACCAAGAATTGTAATGTACTTTGTCTGGTGCTATATAAAAAGTAAAAGAAGTACCTTAGATTGCTTTATTTTACTATGCATATAATAAGCCTTTTTATAGGAAATCAAAACACCCTGCATGTTAATGGGAGATTGAGATATTTGGTTTTTGGTTTTGTAGGTAATTCACGACATAAGAATGTGGGAATGCTGGATAACAATGACTCGGAAAGTGTGTGTTCATCATCGTCAACGGTTCGGTCTGATTATATTGGAATGATGGGGTCTGCTGCTGAGGATCCCCAGCTTAATGAGGAAAGTGTGTTGGATCAGAGTTTAGATGCTTTGTATGAAAAAAGGTAGTTGTTCGGTTCCTTAAATTCATGTATGCGGTTGTTTAATTGTCATATTCAAGGATTGTTTGGTTGCTATATCGTATTTTGGTTGATAAGTGCTATTTAATAAATTAAGATTTGAATGATTACATAATTAAGAACCAAAAATTGGGAATATTTAGTATCAATTAGGATATTTTACGCAACTTTTACCTGCTATCCAAGCGCAGATTATCTCTATTACCCGAAAAACAGAACTGGGATCAATAATGCCATAGAGAGTAGATTTTGGATGCTTTAGATGTATTAGGTTGTTTTAATAGATATAAAATTAAACTTGTTGTTCTTTTCGTGTTTTAAGGGGATCCACGAGGGAGAAGGCTTTGGAGAATATAATAAAGGCTTTTAATAGCAGCTTGCCACACGAGTTTATTGAAACGAAGTAAGCGTTTCTCTGTTTTCATATCTTGAGTTTTATTAGTACCTTATTGGAACTAATCTTGTATTGACGATATATATTTGTCTCCATAGATATTCAACATTGCTGCATCAATGTCTGCATTCTGTAAAGAAGGGGTCTTCAAAAGAGATAACTCTAGCATCACATGTCATTGGTGCGTAAATTAGTTATTCTTTTCTACGTAATTAATATCTGTATAGGCTTACTGGCTCTAACTGCTGGCTTGGGTGAGAAAGCAGCAGAAATATTGGAAGATTCGGTCACTCCAATCTCAGAGGCTCTGAGATCTCGTTCTGAAGCAACAAAGCTAGAATCGGTATATATATATTCACTAGTGTAATATATTTATGCTTGCAATTTAATTTCTTAATTTCTCATCTTATTTTGGCTTGCACTAATCTGTAGTTATTGGAGGGGTTGGCTGTGATTGCTTTTGTTGGTGGAAATGAACCCGAAGAAACTGAAAAATGTATGCAACTTATGTGGCAAGTGGTTCACCCGAAACTTGGTCCCAATGTATGTGTCTCTTCATATTTGTTATTTATCAATCAATCGTTCCTGAAGTCTAGTATATGTTGACTAAAGATGTATAAATCTCAGGTTGTTGCCACTAAGCCATCACCGGCAATAATAACAGCAGTCGTATCTGCTTGGTCATTTCTTCTTACTACTATGGAGGGATGGACACTTGATCCTAAACTGTGGCAAGAGTGAGTATATTTCTTTAGCCCCTGTACTCTTTCTTCTTTTAGTTTGTACATGCTAACGTGTAAAATATACTGTGCAGGAGTGTTTCCTATCTTTCTACTCTTTTGGACAAGGATGACAGATCAGTTAGGATTGCAGCTGGTGAAGCACTTGCTTTGATATACGAGATGGGAAATTTGGAGAAGTTTTGTGGTGGTTCTAAAGGCGACACTGACAGCTCGGTTAAAGATGCTGCACATATACATGGTTTTAGAAGAAAAGTCTTGAATCAAGTTCGTAACCTTTCTGCTGAGGCGGGTGGAAAAGCAATTGCTAAGAAGGATCTCAATAATCAACGCAATACTTTTAGAGATATTTTGGAATTTCTTGAGGTACTTCTCGATCCTTTTTTTGAAATGATTTGTATACGTACAACCCCATGTTTATAGTAGTTTTTGTTTGATAAATATTAGGACGGTTATGCTCCTGAAACCTCAGTTAAGATTGGTGGGGGGTCGCTTACTACATTAACTTGGTCCCAACTAATCCAGTTAAACTATATGAAGAGATTTATCGGGGGAGGATTCGTGAAGCACATGCAGGTTCGTTTGTTAACATATCATAAGTTTGTTATGTATGTTTAGTATGACAGTTGCAAATGCTTTTAAACTCGCTGTTAGAAAAAGTGAAGTTACAAGGCAATTGGAATTGTTGTGAACCAACTTATATGCATTTTTATCGAGTATTAATGATTGATTTTATATGAGCAGGAAAATGAATTCCTTCATGAAGTGTTCAATTTTACACCAAAGAAAAAGTCTCTTTCAAAAGAGGACCGTGTATCCGGGATAGACAAGGTTTGTGCATTCTGTTAGTAACCTAAGTTCATTGTAATCCATCTAAGTTACAATAGAAATCTTATTGCTTTATGGTTTTATGTTCATTACAACTCTGTTCCATATATCAGAGGATGTATAGATCTCCAAATTCAATTCTCAACAAGGCAAGGACCCAGTTTATGAGCAAGCAGCGAATGATGTCTCGGGTAGGCCAAGTTCTTAATTCTCCAAATGCTTTGTGTTTTTTTTTTCGCGCATATCTATCAATGATTGTAAAACTATTCTAACATTTATGTTTTGGGATTGCAGGATAGAAACGCCGGACACTATGCATCTGACTTAGGCGATGAGTAAAGGTTGCAGCCTCACACGTGCTGCATATATGGAACCTCATTGTCATCGTTATCCATTTAATTTTTCACTTACCAAACAACGCATATGCTTATAGGACAGTTTAGGGTTCATTTATGTAATGACTTTGAAACCTTCAAATTATTAATGCATCCTATTCATTTGTGTTAGAAACCATATATGATCCTGCTCAGATTAATCTTTGGTTTTGTTCCTTCTGAAAATTCAATTACTTAACACAGCAAATTACAATAATATCACAGTAGATGGGAACCATTTAAAAATATCCTAATCTTATGATCTAAATCTGCTCTATAGTTTAGTAGTATTTCTTAAGAGTAAGGACTATAATATAACATTTATCAGCTGACTTAATAAAGAATGACCATTGACTAAATGTAGATAGGAGGGCCCTATCTTCCAGTATTACTAAAATTTAGGCTACCCCCAATAACAACCTTCAGCAACCTTTATTTTTCTTGCCACGTCAGCTTTCTCTCTCCTGCAACGTACAGACAACCTTTTAGCCACAATAAAGCGACCGACATCTATTTTATTTATTTATTTTTTTATAACTTTTTAATAACAAAATCAAAATTCATTACTAATAAAACATATTACATAATAATTCAAATAAAATTAAAATATTGCAATAATAATTAAAAATTTAAACTAATAATCTAAGTTATGGTACTCCTTGATTTCTTTCTTCATTTCCAATAGCTTCTGTTGTTGAAGTTCGGGCAAACTTGGATCAATTTGTGAATTATAGAAGAGGATGTCTTTGTCCCGTTTCTTTCTTTCGGCTAATTCAATTGCTCGACGTTGTAATGCAAGTTTCTCTTTTTTCAACTGCGCTGCTTCTTGACGAGCCACTTCCTGGATATCCAACTCCCGATTCTTCAACAATATATATGAGTCTTGTTGCTCTTTCCTCATTACCCAGCTTGATGACTTCATGCTTTCCCATTTGTCGGTTACCAAATCAACAAGACTTTCTTTTGCAACAGATAGTTTCTTCTTAGCTTGGTCACGACCAATTGGTCGCACTTCTCGAGCCTCTTCCTCAAAACCACCAGCTTCAACGTGCCCTGACCCTGAGGTGGTTTCGGAAGTCTTGAATTTTTTATTTGTTTTGTAAAAACCAGGCATCTCAACATCTTTCCAAGCAGGATGATCCCTCAAAACTTGCCAACACGGCTCCAACGTAAAGGCATGACCATATTGGGCTTCGTATTCAGCACACGCTTGTTGATACTTAATGAGGTCACTCGACCCGCTATCATTTCTTTTTTCGATATTATCGATAATTGCACAAAATGCACCAATTCTAGGACGAACCCTACCTTTCCATTTGCTAGTGATGGCATCGTACCCTCTCGTTTCACCCGTTTCTTTCTCAAAGTAAGTAATGTTCCACTTTTTCTTTAAGACACCAAAAGCTCGCTCCACATCTTTCCTTGCTGCTTCATGCTTCGTCTTATACAATTTTCGTTTGTGATCATCCGTCCTTGGATTTTTTATAGATTTGATAAGAACGGACCATTCAGGATATATCCCGTCAGTAAGATAATATCCCCTTTTATAATTCACGTTGTTAGCCATGAATGGAACATCTGGTGCTTTCCCTGCTTTGAGATCATTAAAAATAGGGGATTTACGTAAAACGTTCACGTCGTTGTTCATTCCGGAGACACCAAAGAATGCATGCAAAATCCATAAGTTTTGGGAGGCAATCGCTTCCAATAAAATGAATGGATCTGGCCCGTGATCCCTCCTACAATATTGAGCTTTAAAAGCGATGGGGCAATTCTCCCACGGCCAATCTGTACAATCAATGCTTGCTATCATCCCAGGAAACCCATGCTTTTCCTCATGACGAGCATATAGTTTTTCAAGGTCCGTATATGTCGGCTTTCGCAAAAACTCTTCTCCATATAACTCCATGATGGCGTCACAAAAATATACGAGACACTCACGGGCTGTTGACGCACCCATTTGCAGATATTCGTCAAGAGCATCAGGAACGGCTCCGTATGCCATTTGCCGAATTGCTGAAGTACACTTCATCAATGGGGAAATCCCAACTCTTCCCGAACAATCAGGTCTTTGTTGAAAATAACGGGAATGATCCGTTACCTCTCGAACAATTTTTGTGAATAGGGTTCGGCTCATTCGGAACCGCGTTCGGAATGTTGCTTCGTCATATACCGGGTGTTCGGAGAAATAAGCCGCCACTAAACGATCATGAGCACCGTAACGATCCCTGTCTATTTGGGTTCGTGAGATTTTTGGCTTTGACGCTTCAATAACCGCACTACAAGCCTCGGTAAAAAACACAAGCTCGCTATTAACTTCATCTTCATCGTCCGAAGAATAATTAAAGAACAGATCGTAAGACATTTTGTAAATCAAATGTGTAAAAGTGTATAGAAAGAATGTCTTTGAATGTGTATAGAGAAAGTGATTCAAATTTGTGTATAAAATTGTTAAATGAATGCAGATTTTATAGAATAAAGGGTTTAAATTCAAAATATTTATTTAAAAAGTTTTTGTGTTTTTTTTTAATTAAACGGTACAACATTTATTGTCTACTTTTTTATCATCAGACCAACATTTATGAGTTAACTTGATAGTCATTGAACCACATTTATTGTCCACTTTAATTTGTTTCATGAAAAAAGAATACATCGAACGTATAATGTCACTTAAGATAATAAAATGTAACATTATTTTACTAGTTATATATAAAAGTAACATTTAATGTAGCCTAATGCATGCATTTTTTGTATCATAAATGACAACAATAAAAGTAATATTAAATGTATGACCCATTGTATGAATCGGTTGGAAGCTCAACCTATTTGTTATTTGACCTACATCAACCTTCATCTCCACAACAAGTGCAACCCCCTCCAACCTACTCCAACCTTCACTCAACCTACCTTATTGTGGGTAGCCTAATAGCTTGATTCATTTCACACACCCTTCCATGTATGGAGTAGGTGTGTTAATGAGTACATTTCACATAGTCCAAAATTTAACTGGGAATGAATGAGTAAGATTTGTTAATTAAGTAGGTTAATTTGCCATTATTTCATAACTTACCACATAACTATGAAATAAAAAATGACCAGAATATATCAAGAATCAGCACAAATATATTGTAGCATACAAGGTATTATTTCACTTGTAAAATGCAATTACATTATACTAGAACTAAGAACCGAAAGAAACACGAACATGGAATTCTGCATTTTTATTCAGAAAATAATTACTAACAACTCATGAAAAAGAAAGGCTTACTGCCATCGTCTATGTTGGACTTATAGACCCATTGCATGTATTTGTCAATGTCGAATTTATCTTTGACAAGCATTGATGAGTCTTTAGATGGCTTAACACCTGTAAATGGTACAGAAAAAGCTTCGATAATTGCCATCCAGTATCCATGACCATTAATGTGACCGCGTGCATCCTCATCTCCTAACGCAGTGACTGTTTGAAGTATGGTAAGGTAGATTAGTACAATAGCGGCTACAGTCGAGAGTGATACCCAAATATTGTAAAAATACTCTGTTTCAATTTCGCCCTCTTCTGATGCCAAAAATTATTACAATAACAATTAATCTTCCAAAGAACATCTCGTAAGTACGAATCATCAACAGCCGCAGCTACCTCTTTACACAAGTTATTCACTAATCTTGCAGCATGTTTGTTTCCACCCAAAGTATGCTGCATAACGCCCGCATAATGAAGCAATTCTATATCCTCAGCAGAGTTGATCAACCTATCTAGAAAGAATATATAAGCTGTTACATGCGGTTTGCAGTTAACATGACACTGTTCAAAGGCGACCATGTTACGAAGCAATGTGAACTTGTGGTCATCCATGCTCACTGGAGCAATCTTTAAAACTCCCTTTTCAAAACTTACATCTAATGGTTGACCTTTTTCAGCCTTCTTGACTTTGATCCCTGACTCTTTTAAATCAGATATTGTGCGGAACATGTGCGGCTCCTTGACAAGGAACTTGTTTTCTAAAACTTCTGTTGGGCAAATGCTCGCTCGAAACTGTTCAAGGAAGTGGCTTCCACAATCTTTCTCATCTCCTAACTCGTTGTCTTTTGGTGGATCTGAATCTCTATAAATCATTGATTCAAAGAACTGATACGAAAGTTTCTTCAAACCTGGCTCTTCTGTGTCTTCGGAACTTGTTAATTTGTATACTTTGTTCAAAACAAATAAAGGGAGCTGATTTTCAAGCATGATGAGATCGCGCTGGAGGACGGGTAACATCCACCTCTTTATAAGTATTGACTTCTTACTGAAATCAATCTCTTTTGTTTCCCGCAAAAGCTCTACAACGAAACAGCTATCAATGAGCATCATATTGATGAACTGCTTGCTGCTGAGGTCCAGTTCTTCAGAGTAACAGCCACGAGCCTTCTGTTCGATGTCTTTTAATTCATTGACTAGTGCATTTAGATTAGGCCTGTTGGGCTTGGTTGGATTAAAAAGGCGATGAAAGAAGTTCCATTTCGTTTTCTCCATGGCTTGTAAACGAGGTGCTCCATGATGGTATGGACCAATAGACACGATATTCGGTTCATAGGCTTTAGGTTCGACTGCACGTAAACGATCTGGAACTCTGTAGATAGTAGCACCATTGTTGGTTTTTGTTGGAAGTTCAGCATTTAGCTTCTGCTCCAGCAATGCTGCCAAATCCGGACCAGAATCTGGAACACAAGTTCTTGATTTAGCTACTGCGGCGTGAGCTGCTCTGCTAGTACTACTTTGAAACCTTAATCTACATATTGTTTGTAGAGGTATGGCAAAAAGTTTGGTTACCATTTTTTGGTCACTGATAAAGTCAACTTTTTTGGTCTTCTTGAAACCTTTAGGCTGTGTTGGTATTTATAATACAGTGTTAAAATTTTCAACTCGACTGAATACTTTCCTATGTGCTTCGTGCTGGCACTATAATTTACGAAACCGTTAAACCGCGCTCATTAAACACAAACTTTCAAATTGCATTTAATACACATTTATCAAACTCGTAAATTACCATAATTAAATCTAATTTTTAATTCAATAAACTCAATATTTCTTTGTATAATAACATTAAGTACCCGTTAAACAATCCCTAAAACTAATTATGATTTCATCTCTTTATTTATTAAGATATATACTTTATTCATGGTCCATTAGGTATCATCACAATTTTCTTACGCTTTTGAAGTCTTAATAAGATGCTTCAAAGTTTAAACGCGTAGCACATGATTTGCAAAGTCATGAATGAAAGATTAACTCTTGTGTGAAAGACATGAAAAAGTTATTACCACAAAGTGAACGTCCACATTTTGCTCCACGTTTGTCAATTATTAAAAGTTAAAAATAGATCTCTAGATTCTTTGAACACACTGTTCTCAAAATAAATAACCAATAAAACATGACCAAGACCAAATGTATGCTTAAATATGATTATATATTGAAGTAGTTCTATTACAGACAACTACATCTATTATACATTATTTAAGTAATTGTAAATGCTGAATTATATAGTCATGTCTTTATATTCTTTTGAACGAATATAGTCATGTCGATCACTGTCCTTTTTAAACAAAATGCTAGATCACAATCACAACCAACTCTAATCTAATTTTCACACTGGATGAGTACTAAAATACGTACGTACGTTTTCTTAAACTTGGATCTCAATCATCTATTTCAGTAACCATCAAGATACATTGACTAAGTTGTATAAACGTGACATATCAACTAAGATGTTAAAACTTGTAAAGTTTGATTCGTTATGCGACAACTTGTGATTAGAAGAAAAACTAACCAATTCAGTAAAATCTAACATGGATTTCGATATCAAATAGTATTAACAATTAACCCAACATAAAAAAAAAAATGGGTCATATAAACACCAAAAGTTTAAATATATGTAAAAATAAGGATTTATTGTTATCGTGAGATTGTTATTTGTATTAGTGTGAGCTTTATAAGGACGAGACTAAAAAATTATGGCCTATGCATCTTTAATAAACTTCAATTAAAAGAGTAAAGTGAGACAATAATAAAGAGTGATATAAACATAAAATATCTTAAGTGCTCAATAGTCTACGACTAGGATTTTAAACATAAAATATCTTAAGTGTAAAAACAAACGCAGAATGAAAGAACATTCATGGAGTCATCCTCAAAGTTTTTCAAAGACAAAGAAGAAGTCTCACCACTTACTGAAACGGTATTCAACACGTGTAGTACTGACCCAAAAGGACAATGTCTCACTGACTCTCCACAGACCTACTAAACATCAAGAGCATTCTGAACCTTGATACTAATGAAGAAATGAGGTAACACCTCCTGCTCTGTGTTAAACGTGAGAAATGGGAGGGAGTTATCTTCCTGTGTCGTCTTTTGTTATAATCAACAAGGGTAAGATTGTTTGTTCTACTAGTTTTGGTACTTTGTCACATTAAGCCGTCATGATAAAGCTGACTTGCAAACTGGGTCTTATATTGTTCTCTTATTACATAACAAGTTCCAACTAGCTTTATTATCTAACTCTGCTAACTTTTCCATTTATTCCACTAAAATAATAGATTTTGTGGAAAACTAGAAGGGGGGTAGAATAGTTTTGCCAATTAAAACTCGTTTTAAATTATTTAGATCGACTTATGTCAATCTATTTGGATGTATGTTGGATGTTGATAAACAAACATATAGAAGTATAAATAAGTAATGAAAAGATAAGAGTAAGAAGCACAAAACCACAACGTGAGTATTTATAGTGGTTCGGCTACAAGGACACCTTCCTTGCCCGACTCCACTCCCCGAGTCACCTACTCGAGAGTTCGTAATCACTACACAACACCGACTCCTTATGGTGGAGAAACCTTCACAACGTTGCCTACTCTTTTTCCGGTACTAGGCTAACCACCGGGTTCTTTCACACCAAGGTGAACCACACCTATCACAACGTCGCCTACCCTTTATCCGGTACTAGGCTAAGTACCGAGTTCCATTACAATGGAGGAACTACAACCCAACACTACACCAACGACTAACCTCAAAGGAGACCAACTCCTTATTACAACATCATCAAGGATATCAATATCCTTGGATCCAATACTAATCTATCTTGTACATCGAAACACACCATATCGAATGTACATCTAAGGCACCTTTCACTAATGTCTTTAACTAGATCTTCAAGACACCCTTCACTAATGTCTTGTGACTTGACTTCTAGGCACCCTTCACTAATGCCTACAATACGGACGATCGACACCTTTCACTAATGTCTTCGTCTTGACACTTGAGACATCTTTCACTAATGTCTTCAACACTACACTTCTTAGTAGAAAGAAAAGAAACATCAACAAGAGGACTTCAGTAGTCTTGATGATGAGGAAGCATAGCAACTCATGGACTTGAGCTTGCTTGACTTCAAAGGTGGTGATCTCGCCTTTAAGAGGAACCTAGAGGATCACAAAAAAACAAAACTACAAACATAGATCACTTGGATCTGGGGTTAGAGAGTTTTTAACTCAAGGAGAAAGTATGTTGGAAAGGAGTGAGAAACAATGAAGAAATGGCTCACTATTTATAGAGGAAAATGTCTACTGTTCCCCGGATCCCACGGATCCCTCCCACAAGGGATACGTCTAGCGTAAAGCTAGGGATCCGTGGGACGCTCCTCTTTACCCATATGTATTTTGGTCATGGGTCATGGGTCATGGGTTATGGGTTGATCCATGGGTCTTATACTAGATACAATGTATCTTATGAGTGCAATGCACCTAGTCAAATAGGTATGGTTCAATACCATGGGTTATGGATATTATCCATATATGATATAAGCATGATGTCATGCAATGGGTTATGGGTCAAGTTCTATGGATATGGGTCATGGACTTTGGGTTGTACCCAACTACATTCAATGTATTTGGTCAATGGGTTATGATACTTAAGTTTCTACCTATTTATATTACCCAATATACTACATACTAGTTATATGTATATTTTACCCAAATATGTAAATACTAGTTGTTGTACATATGTAATACTAAATCATAAAATCACTTATACTTGTTTTAGTGTTTTATGTGAGAACGTAAGTGTGTTAGAAACTATTAGTTCAAACTATTTACGTATTTTATTTGTTTTATTAAAATGATTTTACGTTTGTTATCGACAAAACATTAGAAGATCGTAAAATATAAATAAACGTTTTTACGGCTTATTTGTATTAACAATCTCCCCCTTTTTGTTGATGACAAAACATAAAATTATTTTAAGGAAAAACTAAAATTGTAAAAGTTTGAATTGAGTTTTACTCTCTTCTCCCCCTTTTTTTCGAAACAAAAAGTGTGTCGAAAAGAAACTAACACATTGTTTTAAGAAAAAACATGTAAAAAGAAAAAATGTAAAGAGAGCAAGTGACGGGAATGGTTCTCGTCTTAACTCCCCCTTGACGAGTCCATCCCTTTGTGAGGGCGTCAAGTAAATATAAACTAACATGCTAATGAATTGCAATTTTGTTTGCAAATTGTTTCGTCCTTGAGACGAAAAAGCTCCCCCTAGAAGATTGCAACATTGCAATGGGGAGGTCATGAAAAGTAATCCTAATATTGCAAATAATTTTGCAATGTATTGCTTTGAAAAAAAGCTCTTCCTAGCTTTAGGGTGTCAAAGTCTTCATGTGTAAATTGAATAACTACAAAACAAAGGTTAGAAAATAAATATAATGCATAATTTCCTACAAATAGTACTCAAGTTAGTAGAAAATTAGTTTTCTGTCTCATGGTTCCCTTTTTGTAGGGATCCGTCTAGGTAAATTTCAGGGATCCGTCTGGTTGATGATTGAATTCAGCAATGGTGATATAACAAATAATATTAACATCAAAGTGAGATATGTATTATAATATAATCATATACTCAAAAATATATAGCAAGTAGCATGTAATTTCATTTAATAAAACTAGAGGTATGATATGCATGACTCTAAAAACTAAGAAAATGAATGATACATGACTTGGAGTTACTAGATTTATCTAAGTAACGCTTGATGCTAGGACACCACTAAAAATCCTCTATCTCAAGTTTGTTTAGGTTTAATCTCGTCGAAACGTTCAAGGAGGTGATAGAGCATGAAACGTTGATCTTCTCGTACTTCATGTATCAAACTTTCAACATGTTGACAATGATAACAATCTTTGTCATGGCTAGGTAGTGGTGGTGGAAGAAATGAAATTGCTTGATGCGAAAGATCAAGTGAAGCGGGTTGGGGAGCCTCAAACGACGGAGGGACTGGTGGAGGCACATTTGAAGATGGCTCGACCAAGAATGATGATGGTGGTAGAGAAGTGTCAACTTCCATATGGTCGGGTGGTTGACCTTGATAATTTCTCATAATCCAAATGGGATTATATGATGGTGACGAAGAAAGAAAGCGGGCTAGTGTTGACTCAACACCTTGATTTTGTACCATTATTCCTCCTAATGAGGAGAATGTTGTCGGTGGAGGAGGATGAGATGGCCTAGGAGGCAAATCCTCTAAGTTGTAGAGGTGTGGTGATGAGAATGGAGTTGTGAATGAGATAGCTCTAGGAACCAATGGTGATGGTTTAATGGAGATGGGATTGTTTGGCCTATGAGGTATGGTGGTGTTTGGCATAGGTAGTTTTGTGGGTACTATCCTTTTAGGGATTGGTTTGATTGGTTGAGTTGGTGGAGGAGAGATCCTTGCATTTGTGGACTTGACCGGAGATGATTCGGTTGAAGAGATTTCGTGTACAACACGAGCAATTTTCTTGGGTGGTTCTTTGGTAGATAAGTTGCTACTTGGAGTTTTCCTCATGAAGATATGATTTCAAGAGGTTTGTAAAGATTTCTAAGTGCTGAAAATGAGAGTGAAGATGATGACTTTAGGAGTCCTAACAATGTGGTTTATAAGGCAAGGGTTTTGGCAAGTGCATTCAAGACTTAAGCCACTAAGATTCATTGGAATGTGATTATTAACATGCACAAGAGTCAACTTAAGAGTTGTGCTGATCTAGGAACTCATTTAAGATGAGATGGAGTGTTTAAGTTAGAAAGATGAGCTTGAAATGATTGTTTTAGCTAGAGTTGACATAAATCTGTCATACGGATCCCACGGTTCCCTCCAACGAGGGATCCGCCTAGGCTAATCCTAGGGATCCGTCTATCAGCAGCTAAGAAAAGATAGCAATGATGTTTGTAAGGTTTAATGCCTATTTTCAGTTTATCTAAGTGTCTTAAATGAAGAGGTGCTTAAGTACTTGAGGGTAATGAGTGAAGTAGCTAATGATTGCCTTTTATGGAAGAGATTGGAACTTTCATGAGTACCAATGAATGAACAAAGATGACACTAAGGATTTTGAGAGTGTCAAATGGAGCTAAATGATCATAGAGATCAGATAGTGACTTAGGATAATGTTTTGGGGAATATACTAAAGACTCAAGATGGAAAAACTAGAATTTGATCAATTTTGAGGTAAGGATGATTATGATCAATTTTGCCATAACTGAAAGATTTTCAAGGCTAGATGTGAGGGATCATGTGAGAGATGATGAGTGAGCTTGAGAGCGGAAGAGTAATGGGTTTAAGTGAAACGGTAGATCTACAAGCGTCTTGAGTGTGATCTAGGTGAGTTATGTGTGAGTACGAAAGGATCCACTTAACTTGACAAGGACTCAATTTGCCTTAAGGCGCTATGTCTAACTTGGTGTGAAGTGTTCTAAAGGCATGTTTGAAATATAATGATTGTAATTGCATTTTCTGTTTGCCGGATCCCACGGTTCCCTAAGAGTAGGGATCTGTCTAGCACAACCTTTGGGATCCGTCTATCTGCTAAGCAGAACCTTTACTAAAGGTATGCAATGATTTTGACAATGCATTATATTTCAAGGTTAGTTAAAGAAGTTCTAACACTAAGATATCAAATGTAAAATGTTTTATTTCAAGAAAGAAATTGGATTACATTGATAAAGCATGAATACTAAGGATTGATCCTATTTGAAAGATTACTAAGTTCCTTGAGCGTTTTCGCTAGAGGGATCATCAAATGGTTGATGAGTGTTTGTTGATTCGGGAATGAAGAAAGTCTTCATGAGAGATATGTTTAGAGGTTCCATCATCTTGTTCACAAGTACGTACAACGGACTTTGAAATTGAGGGTGGAAGTACATGATGTTATGATAAAGGCGCGAAAAGAACATTCCATAAGGGATGAGTTTGTTCTTGGAGCCTTGAAGATTTACAATTCGCCTTGCGAAGAAGTAGGCGAGAGTGTATGGTTGTTGTGTTAGCAAACAATACATTATGTGAGCACAACAAGCGGGAAGGATTTCTCGATTTCCCTAAGACTCAAACATTTTCACGTAGGATGAGTGCAAGAGCCTTGTACTCTTCTCGGATATCCCGTGTATAGATAATGTTTGGATCGGAGTAATGGGGTTTGCATATTATGCGTTTCAAGTCCTCCGGGGAAGGTATGTGTGAACAATATGGACTATTTTCTTCAAGAAAGTTGAAGAGAGAATCAAGAGACCAATCTTCAGTGAAGGAACATTGTCCATGATTTGGAATTCGGAGGATGTGAGCAAATCGCCCAAGGGTTAAAACGAACTTTTGGTTTTTGATCCAAAACCAAAGAGAAAGAGAGCGATCCTCGTTATGAACGAGTTCGACTTGACGGAAGAATTCCAATACAAACCTTGGACATATTTTCTCGTTAATTTCGAGAAGACATTTCTATCCTATGGTTCAGAAGGAGGTATTGATTCCTTCTTCGTATTGTAGAGGAGTGTCGACAATACGTCCTTCGTGGAAGTGACGGGTTTCGAGATTATTGAACCCACGGACATGATTGCCAGGTGTGTTGGCCTCAAGGGAGATGTTAGGAGTGTAGACGCTAGTGAGTGAAAAATCAAACTCATATTCATGCGACATAGCGAAACCTATAGGAAAGACAAGTTAATAGGATGTGACGTATTATGGGTAAAACAATGATTACCTAACGTTTTTACAAGGTGTTTATTAACAATGACATTTAACTAACTTAATGATTGACATTCTAGTAGAATATTTCTTTTAGGAAGAAAGTGGTTTTTACTTTGCATGGAAAAATCTGTTATCCAGAAGGACGGTTCCCACGGTTCCCTTCTATAAGGGATCCGGCTAGTATACTTGCCGGGATCCGTGGATCTGTAGTAACAGAACCAGATTTTTGATAAAAACATAAGGTTAATAGTTTTAAACCAAAATATGTGTTTTAGCCTATATTTTCTTTTAGCATGCATTCATGGTTTCTTATGTATCACGAAAGATATAAATCAAAAGAAATGACAAACACATAATGATAATAATAACCTAGATAAACTAGACTATTAGTAATATTTCATTTCAATGTTAAGAATGATACAAAGATTTGGGTATATAACCCCAATGTAGATTAACAACACAAAGTATATGTCTCCGTATGAGAACTTCATCATAGGGAACACAAGAGCGATGAGCACGAGGGCGATGTAAACCATGTTGATGACGAACCTTCTTGGTTTTGTTTTGAGATGAGATGAGATAAAGAGGAAGATGAAGTTTTTAAATGAGAGTAAATTTTTTTAAAATGGAAGATTTGAAAAAGTGGGGATTTGATGGAGTGGACGACGGAAGGGGTTTTTATGGGGAAGGAAGAATTTTTGAGATTTGAGTTTTGTTTTATTATTAGAAAGATATGATTTTTGGATCAAGTGAAATAAAACACAAGTTTTATATACCACGACTTTAGACGAAAAAGTAACACGTATGTGAGAAAAATCTTCCTAATGAAGCTACATGTAATACATGTATATGCACAAAAGATAATCAAATAAATACCTATGTAACCATACTTATTTATCAAGCTAATGTCATTTAGAGATAAGTGGAAAGTCATACCTCAAATGCACTTAGGAATGTCTTTACAAATGACGCAACAAATGTCAGAAGACAATTCCAGCTCCTTTGTGCTTAAGATACCTTCTTAGGGAAGGTATTCTTGTTACCAAGCGATTCCTATGGCTTGGTATGTATGAGCTTTGGCTAAGCAATATGACAAAGATGATTAGTGCAATTAAATGAAGAATAAATAATAAGAAAAATGTTGTCATCTAATCAACATCCAAACAAAGAGTTTTAAAAGACATGGTGTTTGTTTTTATGAAAAACTTTCTTTGTAGTTTTCAATTAACCATGGATCGTATCAAGTTTTTAAATTACAATATACTTTAAAAAACTTGGTAACGAAGCTCTGATTCCAATTGTGGAAAACTAGAAGGGGGGGTTGAATAGTTTTGCCAATTAAAACTCATTTTAAACTATTTAGATCGACTTATGTCAATCTATTTGGATGTGTGTTTGATGTTGATAAACAAACATATAGAAGTATAAATAAGTAATGAAAAGATAAGAGTAAGAAGCACAAAACCACAACGCGAGTATTTATAGTGGTTCGGCTACAAGGACACCTTCCTTGCCCTACTCCACTCCCCGAGTCACCTACTCGAGAGTTCGTAATCACAACACAACACCGACTCCTTATGGTGGAGAAACCTTCACAACGTTGCCTACTCTTTTTCTGGTACTAGGCTAACCACCGGGTTCTTTCACACCAAGGTGAACCACACCTATCACAACGTCGCCTACCCTTTATCCGGTACTAGGCTAAGTACCGAGTTCCATTACAATGGAGGAACTACAACCCAACACTACACCAACGACTAACCTCAAAGGAGACCAACTCCTTATTACAACATCATCAAGGATATCAATATCCTTGGATCCAATACTAATCTATCTTGTACATCGAAACACACCATATCGAATGTACATCTAAGGCACCTTTCACTAATGCCTTTAACTAGATCTTCAAGACACCCTTCACTAATGTCTTGTGACTTGACTTCTAGGAACCCTTCACCAATGCCTACAATACGGACGATCGACACCTTTCACTAATGTCTTCGTCTTGACACTTGAGACATCTTTCACTAATGTCTTCAACACTACACTTCTTAGTAGAAAGAAAAGAACCATCAACAAGAGGACTTCAGTAGTCTTGATGATGAGGAAGCATAGCAGCTCATGGACTTGAGCTTGCTTGACTTCGAAGGTGGTGATCTCGCCTTTAAGAGGAACCTAGAGGATTACACAAAAACAAAACTACAAACATAGATCACTTGGATCTGGGGTTAGAGAGTTTTTAACTCAAGGAGAAAGTATGTTGGAAAGGAGTGAGAAATAATAAAGAAATGGCTCACTATTTATAGAGGAAAATGTCTACTGTTCCCCGGATCCCACGGATCCCTCCGACAAGGGATCCGTCTAGCGTAAAGCTAGGGATCCGTGGGACGCTCCTCTTTACCCATGGGTATTTTGGTCATGGGTCATGGGTCATGGGTTATGGGTTGATCCATGGGTCTTATACTAGATACAATGTATCTTATGAGTGCAATGCACCTAGTCAAATGGGTATGGGTCAATACCATGGGTTATGGATATTATCCATATATGATATAAGCATGATGTCATGTAATGGGTTATGGGTCAAGTTCCATGGATATGGGTCATGGACTTTGGGTTGTACCCAACTACATTCAATGTATTTGGTCAATGGGTTATGATACTTAAGTTTCTACCCATTTATATTACCCAATATACTACATACTAGTTATGTGTATATTTTACCCAAATATGTAAATACTAGTTGTTAATACTAAATCATAAAATCACTTATACTTGTTTTAGTGTTTTATGTGAGAACGTAAGTGTGTTAGAAACTATTGGTTCAAACTATTTACGTATTTTATTTGTTTCGTTAAAATGATTTTACGTTTGTTATCGACAAAACATTAGAAGATCGTAAATTATAAATAAACGTTTTTACGGCTTATTTGTATTAACAGATTTATCCAATAACATAATAGATAAATCCACTAATATATTCTTTAAAATTCGGGATGTTACACCTCTGTCATGACTCAATTGCCAAGATCCCACTACTGATTACTCTACAAGACTTGCATACTTGGAGAAAAAACAAGATGCAATTGTTTCTGATGTCTCCTAATTATGGAAAGATCTTCAGTTTCTCTCCAAGGTTGAAGAATATCTTTCTCGGATCGTTGTTTCACGATTATCATCACTTGAGTTTTCTAAAAAAAACCATATCATCTGATGTGTCAGCCATAAAAAATAGTTTATGATGAAGTGTGGTTTGACGTGGTTCCCATTGTTAGGCAGGCCGTGGCAATTCGATCATAAGACTAAGCATGACGGATTCAAGAACACCTACACTTTTGAGAAAGCCAGTACTACCATTGTTCTTGGCCCATCTGATCTTAGAAAGGAGACGCAGAACCATTTGCTATCTCGAGAAGAATTTTTAGCACAAGTAAATGAGGCTACTGATGTGTTTGCTATAGTTGTAATGGAGTCAAATGATGGTAGTGATGATGTTCCCCATCAGGTAGCACTAATTATTGAAGAGTTTACTGATGTTTTTCCAAACGAGATGCCACCTGGACTACCACCTATGCGGGACATCCAACATTGTATCAACTTTGTACCAGGGGCTGTTTTACCTCACAAAAGTTCCTATCGGATGAACCCCAAAGAGCATGAAGAGTTACAGAGGCAAGTTCAAGAGTTGTTAAAGAAAGGGTCCATTAGAGAGAGTATGAGCCCGTGTGCGGATCAGAATACTTCTTTCCAATATAAAATTTCACTAGACACCTTTTAGATACCTTCACTTCATTACCCTTCTTGAACCATGATAAATTGTACGGTTGAGGGTGTTCTTCGGTTTTCAAACTTAACTTGTCAACCATTGTAGTAGAAATTACATTTTCACAGCTACCTCCATCTATGATTACATTACATACTTTGCCTTCACACGTGCACCTTGTATAGAAAATGCAATGCCTCAACCATGATTCATCTTCATTTGTCATAGTACTTAAAGCTCGCCTTACCACTAGCATTTCTTCAGAGTCGGCATAGGTGATTTCCTTTTTATCAGAAACGTTCTCTTCGTCCGCATCCCTATATTCATCAAACACAGGACCAAAATCTTCTTCTAATAAGGTAACAATTTGACGGTCTGGGCAATCAGCGGCAAAATGACCAAGACCTTGACACTTGAAACAACGCTTACTAGTTGTAACCCCTCCCCTGCTAGAACTTGAACTGAAATTTTGATTCTGAACTTGAGTCGTATTATGAGTTGCACCAGTACCTGAATTTCTAATATGGTTTAACCCAACCACCCGTTTACCGTTTTCGTCCCCATAGCACGTTTTGGGAATTGAAAGTTACTGATCTTTTTCTTCAATTGTGCCTCCACCTTCAGGGCCAACCGACACACATCGTTATACAAGAAAAACTGTTGGAGTTGGACCACATCCGAAATTTCTGGCCTTAATCTTGCTAAATATCGAGCAACTGTTTGTTCATCTTCCTCATACAAATCACAACACATCCTTAACCGATCAAATTCACTAGTGAAATCTTCAACCGACATACTACTAACTTGTCTAAAATTATTATATTCAATGAAAGCTTCTTGCTTCTAATTAACAGGAAGAAATTTGGCCATCAATTTTTTTCATCTTGTACCAACTGACTATCTTTGGTTTTCCTTCCCTAACGCGTTGTCATGTTCCCACCAAATAGAAGCATTCTTTTTCAATTTTATGGCTACTAACTTGACTTTTTGTTCATGGTTCAAATTTTTAATATTAAAAACTCGTTCCATAGTATGTAACCAGTCTATGAATTCATCAGGATGAGGTTTATCTTCGAAAATGGGCATGTCGACTTTCATGCGAGGTCCTGAGAACGTGCTAACCGTCCCCATCTAAATCCATGATCTCGATGATGACGATTAGCCCCACATAGGTTAACGTCTTCTTCCTTGTTACTCATTGAGTCGGTATCCAATCCCTCGTCTTATCCATCGTTACTATTAGAAACACCGTCGACTTCGCGATTGATAGCACGATGTACATCTAATCTAGCGCCTGCAAGTAGACATTCTAGTTCCCTGATTCGTCTTCCTTGTGCTGCAATTTCGAGATCTCGTTGGTCCCGACGATGCGGTTGTGGAACCTCTTCACCGCCATCGACACCTCTACGAGGTTGACCACGTACTCGTCCCCCTCGACGCCCTCCACGACCACGTGGTTGTTCATCAACCATTAATATGATTCGAGGCAATGGCTCTGGTACCAAATGATGTATCAGATAAATGCAACAACGAATGTTTTATGGTGGAACAGAGCAAATCAAGAAAGATTAGATGATGGTAAAAGTGGTTTCTCTGTCTTTTGATATATTGAAACTAAAAACAACTGCCTCTTACCCGTCCTTACTAGGCTTTATATAGCCAACAACAAATAAAATAAAAGGAACATTGAAACATAAATAAAACTACCCATGAAAACTAATTAACCCACATTGAATAGGTCATCAGACCATGGGAAGTCAACAATTGCTTTGTCTTAGCCACTTCCACTAGTTTGACTCATTGGTGCAGCTACTATCTACTTCAGGCTTTAAGGGTGCAGCAGTTCTTGAGTCTACTCCTTCAGTCTCTAAATCTTCTGCCTCAACAACTGCTGAGAAGGAAAAGGAGCCTAAAAACACACTTAAGGCTACAATATGTACAACAAAAAGGAATAAGAATCTCCATTCTTATCATCTCCTAAGCCAAAAGACCATGCTTCATCATCCTAGGTTGTAGTCTTTCAGCAACCCCCCTCAAACATCTGAGGGGGAAGTATCACGGAGAACTAAAAAGTTGGGACTATGAGATTCCTCAGGACAGTAACCCAACCAAGCTCGTATCTCTTGAACAAATCTTTGGTCTTATCAACACATCTACTTTGACAACCTTACTACTCAAGAAGTTGGTCCATCAACAAAGGAAAGAAGATTGTTGGTAGTGTTGGGGATCTGCATGTTTAACCAACATACAAGATGGTTGAGGATCCTATTAGCTACGCCACTGAACTCATACTATATCAGCTACCCACTGGGGAAATGGTAAAGTTAACATCTGATAAGATTTAGGAGATAATTGATGAGGAGGAAAGAAGATAAGTTGCCTCTCCAAAGAAAAACTAAAGGTGGTAAAAAAGGGTGCGAAAGCAACTAAGAACTTTGTTGAGCTTCAAGCTGCCGAGTTGGAAGATTACGAAAACACATAGAAGAAGGAAAAGAAGAAGCTTGAGAACAAACTAGATCAGTGGGATGCCTACATGAAGTTCAGAAACTACATAAGGAATCCATGGCAAATCATTGAAGTTTTCATTAGGAAAAGTACCGGTATGCTACTCTCAGTAATTATCATCTGGGACAATGATAGGAGCAACTGTGAAGTTATTGACAACTTCATTTGGAGAGTATACAAAGAGTGGCACATGATGGTGACGGTCTTGATTTAAAAGAAGGGAGACAACGTAAAGGAACTAAAAAGAGCTCCAAGGTCTAAGGCTTGAAAAGCTCAGAGAGATTGAGAGACATTTGGGGATCAAGATGGATCAACCTCTTCAAATGCAGACCATGCCTCTAGTTCAACTCAAAATTCAACAGAGGAGGAATAGACCAACAAGTCAACCTGAACCTGAAATATATGTTCTTGGACTTCATTGCAACAGACTTCCTCCTTAAGGAGTTCAATTCGTAGAGGGACACGTTATAGAAACTCTTAAGCATGGCATATGCTTCACTGATGAGTTCAACAAACAAGATTATCAGAGAGTCTTTAATCTAAGCTAATTGGGCACTAAATCCCTATTCATCTTCAAGGTCGCAGCATGTGTGACAAAGACTCTCGAGGCCTTACAATTTGCAAAAATCTTAGACGATGAAATAAAAAACTGGTGACCGAAACTTCCTTTTTTCTAAAAAAGTCAAGTTGGAACTGATAGAAATTCGTGAGGAACAACTCTAAATCTAACTTTTGTAACACTGAATGTTAATTAATCATTTGCCACTTGTGTTCTTAAGATAAGTTAAAATTTCCATCATTAATTATACCAGTTTGTAAGAAGAAGTTATTTTGCTCACTTACATCTGATCTAACATTTAGGCCAATTGTATATCCAAATATGAGGAGATTGTTAGGTCAATTCAGTGCCAAATTGTCTCTCACTAGAATTTGAACATAAAATATCCTAAGTGTAAAATTAGCCCCTGAATGAAAAAACATTCAAGGAGTCATCCTCATAGTTCTTCAGAGACAAAAAAGAAGTCTCACCACTTAGTATTAAACCAAAAGAAGATGATGGAGTAAGTGAGATATGAAAATGTCTTACGGGCTCCTCACTGATCTCCTCTATCAAGAGCATTCTGAACCTTGATACTTATGAAAGTATCTATCTAGAAATGTTTTGGCAGAAACTTTTTTGAGAAAATAAGCAAAAAAACACTTATCAAGAAAGTCAAAGGAAAATACACGAATTGATATAAAGAGAAGAAAAGTTGTCAACACTAATTAAATGTTTGACACGCCCCTATTACTCATGAGTAAGCACTTTGAATTACACCTATATAAGAAAATGTTTTAAAAGAGTAAATATAATCTCTTGCAATAAATTTGAAGCACATTCATGTGCATTTAGTCCTCAATAGAACTAAGTCTATGAATAGATTCAAAGATTAGCATAATTCTTATATAAACGTTAACTTTGGTTTATGTGTTTAAGTTAGTGAGGAGATTACTAAACAATTGTCATTCGACTTAAATTGTTATTCAGCAAACAATCTTAGTAACTTTTTTGGTTTATTTTTAATAAGAATTTAAACATTAAAAAATACTTGTGGAAATTTTTATTAGTACTTGTTTGTCATCTCAAAGTGTTTTTAGATACTTCGAATGCACGGAAAGTGGTTAGATAACTTATGTTATTATTTGTAATCAATTTAAAGGGAACAATAATATTAGAGGGGCTAGCTGTAAAACGATTAATTCCATCAATAAATTTGGCTTTGATTGGTTCGCACATGTGGACTTGCTTAAATATCGTTCACACATGACGTTATGTGGAGTTGTAACCTTGTGACGTCAAGACAACACTGTTTTAGCCAAGTTGGAATTTAAGAAGTAGAACTAATTCACATAGCAATAATTAAGGAGGCTATAAATGGATCAATATGGTTGACTCTAATATCAATAACCAAAAATGAGAAGCAAACTTACTAGCATGCTTGTACACAACATATGTAGATTAAGAGTTGTAAATACTACTGCTAGAAGAACAGTTCATGCCGAATCCGAATCAAGAATCCTAACTCGGGATTCTGGTACGGATTTGCTTGAGGAGAAGCTAGCTGAGCTTCCAACACAAACCAAAAATGTCGCTTCTATCTATAGGGTTCCAGATCATTTACGTTCAGTTGAACCTAAAGCTTATGAACCCAATATCGTTTCCATTGGCCCATACCATCATGGAGCAGATCATTTACGAGCCATGGAGAGCACGAAATGGAACTTCTTTCGTCGTCTCTTTGATCCAAGAAATCCCAATAGGCCTAACTTGAATAGAGTAATTGGTGAACTGAAAGGAATCGAACACAAGGCTCGTAGCTGTTACTCGGAAGATTTGAAGGTTAGCAGTATCATGTTCAATACCATGATGCTTATAGATAGCTGTTTCATCATAGAACTTCTTAGAGAAACAAGGGAGGTCGATTTTAGTCAAAAGTCGATACACATAAAGAGGTGGATGTTACCCGTCCTCCAACGTGATCTGATCATGCTTGAAAATCAGCTCCCTTTGTTCGTTTTGAACAAAGTATATGACTTAACAAATTGTAAAGAGAAAGAAGACATGGATTTGAAAGAGCTTGCACTCAAATTCTTCGAATCCATGATGTACCAAGATTTAGATACATCAGAGAACAGTTCTTGTTCTCTTAGTGTAAAAGACTACGGCGGAAGCCATTTTCTTGATCTATTTCGAGCAAGTATTTGTCCAACTGAAGTTCTGAAAGACAAGTTTCCCCCAAAAGAGCCGAACATGTTTCGCTCAATAACAGATTTAAAAGAGTCTGGTGTTAAGCTTAAGAAGGCAGAAAAATGTCAACCATTAGATGTAAGTTTCAAAAAGGGGGTTTTAAAGATCGCTCCAGTGAGCATGGATGACTACAAGTTCACGTTGTTCCGAAACATGGTAGCCTTTGAGCAGTGTCATTTAGGTTGCAAACCACAAGTAACAGCTTATATATTCTTTCTTGATAGGCTGATTAACTCTGCAAAGGACATAGAGTTGCTTCACTATGCAGGGGTCATGCAGCATACATTGGGTGGAAATAAACACGCCGCAAGACTAGTGAACAGTCTTTGTAAAGAGGTAGCTGGGGCAGCTGATGATTCGTACTTACACAACGTTCTTTGGAAGATTAATTGCTATTGCAATAATGGTTTGAATCAGAAGAAGGCGAAACTGAAGCACGAGTATTTTTACAATATTTGGGTATCACTCTCGACTGTTGCCGCTATTATACTAATTTACCTTACCATACTCCAAACGGTCTCTTCATTAGGAGATAAGGATGCACGCGGTCATATAACTGGAAATGGATTTTGGTTGGCGATCGCAGAAGCTTTTTCCGTACCAATCAATGGTGTTAAACCATCTAAGGACCCATCCATGGGTGTGACTGCTCGGAACAAGAGCTTTACTGAATGGTTCATAGGTTTACCAGAACCTAAATTATTTCCTTTTTTGGTGAAAAACGAACCTGAATTATTCATGAATATATCTTTATAAAATCTAGGAAGTATTACTATACATATTCTCATATTATATTTTCTGCGTCTGTATCGATTGAAATGTAATTAAGGGCTCGTTTGGTTTGTTGCCAGGAATGACAATGGGTATCGGATTTGGAATGAGGTGGAATGATAATGGGTATGAAAAAGTGTATCATTACGATTGTTTATGTTTGGTTGATAAAATATGGTATGAAAAAGTGATAGATATTTTAATTTTGTAGTGGAAAAAATAGTATTCACGAGAATGGATTTATAGACATTAAATGGTGTGAATGAATCTATGACTATGATATACCCATTTCATTACTACCATAAAACAAACACCGACTATGACTTTGAAAGTCATAGTCTCATTCCCATTATAGCAATGAATCATTCCCATTGATGTGTAGTTCATATGACAGTTTCCTGATCCATGTTTTTTGGACAATTGGTTTCGACTGCTACATAATGCAAACTATTACACCGACAAGACATGTATGCACTATTTTAGTATTGATTCTAGAAGTCGAAACAACTAGGTTCAAAGACATATTAGATATTATATGCCGATTCAGAAACAAAACAATTCATTAGTACTAATCAACTTATCAAAAATTTAGCACGCACCTAACAAAGTATTGTAGTGATCGTAAAATACAAATTATGATGTCGAAGCCAACAAAACAGATCTTGACTTTGTGATTATAACAACATATGGTTGGTGACTTGGTTCATTGAATCATTGTGAAGTTAACAAAGTCATCACAAAAAGATGAACTTTTCAATATTACTACAGGACATGGCCTTAAAATATTTACAATAGTTTCTTTTTTTTTTTTTTTTTTTGGGCTTGATCAATCCGCTACTAGAGGCACCAATTTTTTTAATTGCTGTTCATTGGGCTCATTCCAAGCCCGATGAGGAACCTCTTTGATACTTAGGCTATGAGAATGTAGACATTTGGGTTGGTTTCTAAAGATTAATAAAGTTGGGTAGCATTTTATTATTAGAAATTCACCAACCCAATGTGTTGTGCCGAAAGAAAGTGGTCTTGGCCATCTTCAATTTTTCTTTTAAACATAGAAAAAATATTAATGGTAAGCTTCGCTAAAACCTCTTGCAATTTTATTATTTTTTTCCATGGGCCGGACCGTCGGATTCAATTTATAAACTTTGGAATAGCAGAAAAAGACCTCCATCGTCACCATAAATTGCTTTAGTTAAGTTGCATCATAAAGCGTTGGGCTCAACTCGAAATCCACACAGCCACTCTAGTCGACTGGAAGCTTTCAACTATAACTTACCATCACTTGAAACTTACTAGAGACCCAAATGCTTTGTTGATACTAATGCGGGAGAGGTTGTTACAACTTACATTCACCACCATAAAGTTTTCTAAAAGAAAGGCGAACTCACTACAACAAATTAGCTAAAGGTACAAATTTTTCTTCAGACATTGTCATACACTTTTAGGCTATGTTTGGCGCGGAGCTTTTTGAAGCGATAAACGTTGAACAACGAGTTTTTTTATTTTAGTGTTCGTTTAGCGAAAAGAATCTGCCATTTGCTATTTTTTAAGATAAATTTCATTTTCAACGCTTTTTAAGAAGCGATGAGTAGTATATTCATCGCTTCACAAATTTCACCGCTACTTTTAACAAACACTTAAACAAAATAAGATTGTGAACTTGACTTCCTCTTGCATAGTTGCATGACAAATATATCCTTTGAAAGTTGATCTATGCATTTTTAGTGCATAAATTTTGGTAGCAACTCTCCAAACCTATAGTCATGAACTTTAAACTGAAAGAAACAAGGTGTAAAATTAAAACTGCGTGTATCGTGTACTGATTTTGAAAATAATGAGTTTAAAAATCTTCGAACATTTTATCAACCATTCAAAAGGTCTGCCATGGTCCATGGACATATATTTTTATCCACCATTCAATATTTCATAGAAAGAATAATAACATATTTTTAATCATGTTATATATATATATATATATATATATATATATATATATATATATATATATATATATATATATATATATATATATATATATATATATATATATATATATATATATATATATATATATATATATATATTCATATCGATCCGGATTCTATATAGCCCGTTCATCGAAAAGGTTTTTATTTTGGTAAGATCGAGAAATCTTCGTTTGAAAGAAATCGATTCATGTTTTTGATGTGATTCACAAGTAAACATCATTTTATGGTGAATCAAATCTTTAAATCACAAATTTGATTCACAAATTATTGTTAAAATCGAGTTATGATGATGATTCATTAAATTTGTACAGATGATTCAGTATTCTACATATATTGCAAAATTGAGAGATTTTTAACATTGATTCAAATTTTTTACACATTTTGAAGTTTAATCACATTAAAATGAGTTTTACGCTTGAAAAACATGAATCAATGTTAAAAATCTATCGTTTTTGAAAACCTTCTCAATCTTCTCAAAATAAAAACCTTCTCAATCGATCCGAATTCTATATATATATAAAGAGATGATTAAACTAAAAAATTTGAAAATTTGAAAATTTATCGGGTTTATCGGGTCGGGTTGATTCGGGTTTTGGTGTCTCAAAATTTGACCCTAACCCGACCCTATAAGCTATCAGGTTATCAAGTTTCGGGTCTAAACGGGTCGGGTTGATTCGGCTTGAGTTGTCGGGTTGTTATCGAGTTGTAGTGAGTTGACTTCCTACTGATTCACAAAACACAATCTTGGAAACTAATCATAAGGTTACTTAAATATACCATCTTTCAAACTAATCAGTCTTTCATTTTCCTTCAAATAAGCCCACGTTAGAAACAAACAAAACTTTTATACAAGTTTAGGTAATTAAGTAGTGCAGTTAAAGATTATATCATTTACAGGCTACACAAAATGTGAATTTCAGTTAAAATGTTGAATCTAAAAGAAAGTTGATATTTGCAAATCTAATTGTAGTAATCATGCAGGCTGACTCATTAGATTGGAGTAGGCTTAGAAATAAATTATGTAATATTTTGACATTAGCATATCTACATGAGCAGTAGGCTTAAAAATAAAAATATTAACATATGTACATGAGCATTAATTGAGAAGTGATAGGTTTTAGTAATATTTTGACATTAACATATCTACCATTGGTAAGTGATAGGTTTATAGTAGAATGCATAGCGTCAATTCAGTAATTCAATAAAAGTTGTTGTAATTTTTTTTGTTTAATATACATATTGGGCTAATACTGATATCAGGTAGGGATTTAAAGTGTATGGGGCTTAAAATGAAAAAAATTACGAGGAAGGCTTATATATTTATCGGGTTATCGGGTTGAACCCGAACCCGATAAGTATGAAAAATATAACCCTAATACGACCCTATAAGGCTATCGGGTTAGTCGGGTTGACCCGATAGACCCGATAAGCTGAGCTGAACCCGAATGAACCCGACCCTATAAGGCTATATCGGATTCGGGTCGAGTTCGTGTCGGGTCGGGTCATCTGATTTTCTCCGACATCAATTGGGTTTTTTGTTTAGGTTAATTATCCAATATGTCGGTAACCTAAAACTCATAGAATACATCTCCACCTAGTAATTGTTTTGAGAAGATATAAACTACACTAGTATTTTGAAGTAAAGACAAATAATGAGAAAATAAAATATATTTGAATGTTAACGTTTTATTTTCTAGTTTGGAAAGAGATATGTATATATATGAACACAAAATGTGGACTATGAGTAAAGCAATGAACATGTTTTCATGAACCGTTCGGTAAGAAGTTCATTTATTTATTAAATAAATGAACATGAAAAATATTTTATGTTCGTTTAGTTAAATGAATGAACATGAACAAAAGTCACGTCCGTTTATTTATGTTCGTGAACATCTGATTATGCGTTTATTAACGTTTGTTTATGTTCATTTGTTTGTTTATGTTCGTATATCATATATTTTAATTGTATACTTTTAAGACAGGTTTGTTTAAAACAAACAACACTTATAAAACAAAATGTAATGCAAAATTTATGTTTGTTTTACTATGTTCATTTATGTTCGATCATTTATGTTTGTTTAGTGTCTTACATAACAAAGATGTTAGGATTTAGAAAATCCCGTTATTAAAGAGTCGGTCACCTCAAGTATGTGTACTCGTTAGAAAGCTCGTAGTCGTAGTTATTTAGAGTTAGTAAGTAATTAGTTAAGTAACACCGTGGAGGACGGATGGGTCTTTACCCACTGTATGCCTGATCTACAACCTATATATGAAACAAAGCTCACAAACATTAATATGAACAAAGCTTCAAACGTATTCGTCCAGTTTGTTAACGACCCTAACTATGAGAAACTGGTAATGAAACAAAAACTATACATTTGCAACCACCACGGTTCCTCGTTTCATAATTTTTAACTTTATTTTGATACACCCATATATGTTAATGTTGTAAAAATTTGTTTGATCATTAGGAGAATATAAAGTTCTTTAAATATTCAGTGAATCACAAATGATATATGTCATTAAATGGAAATCTAAAGATTTTGCCATTTAGTTCATATACACGTAGTTGAGGTCTTTTTTGGTCGTAGAAATATTATATGACCTCCAAAATCATGTTAGAGTTAAAGAAATTGATATATATGTCCTAAGGAATCAGAAGATACATGGACAAAACTAGCTGCGATATCTTTGTATACATCATGTCAAAACTGAACATGTTTACCCAAGAAAAAATCTTTTATATAATAAAACAAAACCCATAGTGAGAATTTTTCATTTCAAAAAAATCAATTCATTCTTTTTTTTAGTAATAATTTTTAAAGTTTTATTTATTTATTTTGAGTATGTTTTAGTAGACAAACCTAAATAATTCCTTATTTGGCAAAAAGTATTTGTAAATTCGTTTTTTTAAAGAAAATTTGAGCTAAAAAACACATGTGTCAAAATTTATGAGATAAAAAAGTTATATGGAGGCGGGGTAATCTTAAAATATCTAAGGGTTTACCATATAATATATTTGAACCAAAGTCGAATATCACAATTACCCCAATTCTCTGCCTAATCCTAAATCGTAATTCACTGAAGTTTGTAACCCTAAATCATTAATGAACCAAAGTCGAATATCAAAATCACGTAGATTCTCAAAAAAATCAATAACAATTCATTCAATTCAATAGTCAGCTTATACCTCAAATTAGTTGAGAGAATAGGATATGATCATTAATTTTGGTAAGATGTTGGGTTCCATGTCTAATTTTCTAGTTCTCCTTCAATAATGTCATTGTTTCCTATTATATTAGCTGCTTTTCAGGCCCATAGTTTATTTTGTTGATTATGTTTTTATATTGGATTTATATTGAATTTGTGTATTGTTGTTGTTTTTAGGAATGAAAAGATTTAGATAGTTTATTTTGTTCACTGAAATTGGAAGTTTGTGTTTAATGGTCAGCTTATACCTCAAATTAGTTGAGAGAATAGGATATGATCATTAATTTTGGTAAGATGTTGGGTTTCATGTCTAATTTTCTACTTCTCCTTCAATAATATCATTGTTTCCTATTATATTAGTTGCTTTTCAGGCCCATAGTTTATTTTGTTGATTATGTTTTTATATTGGATTTATATTGAATTTGTGTATTGTTGTTGTTTTTAGGAATGAAAAGATTTAGATAGCTTATTTTGTTCACTGAAATTGGAAGTTTGTGTTTATACATATGTTAATACAATTTTTATGTTGATATGAGTCATGGGCTGCTTGGATTTTGTAATAATATTCGTGATTATGTGAATATGATATAACTATGTTGATGATAATTACCAATCTACATAGTGTTGTAAGTGACTAAAGGTCGTCAATAGAAGATAAGGTATTAGAAGCTTAAATATATATATATTTTCTAGCCATGGTCCATTGCAAAACGATTGGTATAGTGATAGTTTAGGATATCTTTGTAGTCGAAAGTTTGTGGGATATGATAAGCATTTTTTTTAATATGATTTCTTCTTGATGTGGGTTTGTATTAGTTTGCATATGCTAGCATATGCACTTATGGACCTATATTGTTTCTTGGTCTCAAGAGGTAACTATTGATTATACAAATTAAGTTTTTGTTTGATGTTAGTGGTTAGTGTTGTAAAGCTATGACCATTTTGGTTAATGTGTTGTTTATTCTTCTAGGATAATGTTACAATGGTAACTACATATTTGGTTTTGTACAAATCTTAATGAGGATATTAGGATGGAATATAGGTAAATGGAGATTTGGATATTAGGATTTGTATGGGTTGATTAAGACACATGTGATTCTATTAGTCTATTATTTGCATAATTTTGTCATTACCTGATTTGCAACTTAGAAGACTACTATACCATTTTATTTTCATCAACTCATTTTCTATCCTCTCTTTTGGTGCAGAATGCTCTTTGTTATGCTACGAAGCTTTCCGATAGGGAAGAAGAATACAACTATACGAGAGGTATATTTATCAGTATCATATATCACCATAAAGCTAAATTTCTAAATGTAGATGTACGCAACTTTTTAACCATATGTTGAAGTTCTTTATAACTTTTATACATGTGTAGAGTGCTAGGAGATCATGTAATTGACACTGCATATGAATTTTAATTAGCAAATAAAATGAAACATCGTTTTAATAAAGAAATACTTATGTATATTTTAAAGTGCTAAATCTCTTACTTTCATCGCTCGGAATAGCAAAAAGAATACGGTTGTCATAGTAAAAAGCTTGGTATTCAACAACGGGTAAATATGCTTTTCGTTTGATATCCTATTATGTAATAGATTTAGGTTAATATTCTTCGCATAATGCTATATCATGGATAAAAGATTAATAACAATCAATATGTTGGTCTAAAGAATGTTGCATGTGTAGAATTTGTGATAAACTTGGATTAAACGGGTACGGGTTATAAATATGAATTCATGTATTATTACAAGATGTTATCATCTGGTAAACATGTATCAAGAATTAAGGCATTTGATTGAGCTAATGTATGTATATCGCAGATAGGGGAAAGCAAGGTGTTTAGTAATCTAATCATCCGATTTGTGTAATAAATAATTTAATATGTTATAGGGTAGGGAATTATTTAACGATCAATGCACAAGGGTCTGAGGATTTATCTAGTTATTAAGAGAAAAGGCGATTCAATATTCTCAATGTACGCAAGAGCAAGATGGGTTGTTGAGATCTAACGTGGATGCACCTGCTCAACCAGTTTCTTTGAAATCCATTGGTCCATTTGAACTCCATCCGGCCAGTATTGAAGCACCTTCTTCTTCCGTGCAGAGCAAAAACTATTAAGGGGTAATAGTCTAAATAAGCCTTACAATTATATTAACTACAAACACCATAGCCGCTATAGAGTCATGTAGTAGGAACTGATCTTCTTCATAGTGATTTCCGTGCAAGAGTGGACCTGATCATTCAATCGTGTGTGGATAGACAAGATTAAATAGTTGACTCAGGAAGTGGATGGATGCAAGATCAAGAGCAGCAGAGTGTAGATGAGAATGCAAATGGCATGTAAGCTATTGATAATATTGAAGCTGTACATCCCTCAACATTAGTGTTCACACAAATTCAAGGAGGCTATTATATGTATGGTGCAAGTGATATTCAGTTCCATTTTATCTATCAGCAGCACCTACTGTAAGTCTTTTTTTTCTCAACAAAATCAAAGCCAAATTTAAAATTCCTAATGCCAAAAAATATCATAATCCAAACTACTCAACTATGAACTATGGTTCACACAACTCACAGATAGTGGTCTTGAGCTGAATCCCCTACTATCAAGGAGGGTAACATCCCCAGAAAGATGACATGGCCGCATCTGGGGTCAACTAGGTGCACATTTGATGCTTTGTAAGCCGAGTTTAACCTCGACCAAAATAAAATTTGGTTTTAGCTATCGAAAGACAGATCCTATTCTTTAAACAGGTAATCTCATAACCAAGGGTCCATATTTTATAATATCGACCTTTTAAACCATGCTTGGCATGACATGTATCCTTACCCATGTGAACAATGATCACTTTCTTGAAGCATTCGTAGCCAGGCACAGTGGGTTCTTGCATCTAATCAAGAGAAACAAAGTACAGTAGATGCACTTCTTAGTTGTACGAGACAACAACTTTTACAAACGGATATAAAGATCATAAGTAAACTATTGATTGGAAATACATTATTTGATTGTTCAATAATTAAACTCCTTGATAGTTATGCTCACAGCAAAAGAAAACTATTTAAGAATGCAATTCTTTCTTTTCTTCCTCTCTCTCTCTAAAACTAAAAAAATCCGACCAAAACCATCAAATCACCATCTTCAACATCTCTTCTTCATAATTAAACATTTCCAACTTCACCCCATACAAATCCGACCAAAACCCCATACGCCGGACCTCCTCCGGATCACCCACGCGCCTCCACGCGCCAACAATACGTGGTTGATTTTCTTTGTTTTCTGGCGACTTCCAGGTGGCCAACATCTACACCACCCGCGAGTGGAGTTTCCCCCTGTTTCTCCGAGGCTGATCCAAGTTGACTCGCCGACGCCGGCTGCCGGATTTCCCCACCGGCAAATTTTTCCGATCACCGGCATTTTTTTCCGGCCCAGCTGAGTTCTATTACTACTACTACTATTATTATTATTATTATTATTATTATTATTATTATTATTATTATTATTATTATTATTATTATTATTATTATTATTATTATTATTATTATTATTATTATTATTATTTTTTTTTTTTAGTTTTATTTATTTTCTTTTTTTCACCGCTTTTTTTCTCCCTTAGTTTCTTTTGTTCGTGTTCTAGCATATATATAATATATTGATTGTTGGCTTCTTTGGGTTGTTTCCTTCTGTTGTGTCTTGATAGTGTGCTTGTTTGTCTAGCCCCCCCTTTTTTTGCGTCGTTTCCTGCTGCTAGTTTGCTTGGTCTAGGATAGACCCCTTGGCTAGTGATGGTAACCTGAGGTTATGTCTTGCCGGGTTGGGCGGGGTAGACGGGGTAGGCGTAGTGGGCGGGGTAGGTGGGGTTAATGGAGTTGGCGGGGATGATAGGGTGGGTGGGTTTAGGGTGAGTAGGGTTTCTGCTAGGGCTGCATCTTCTCGTAGGATTATGTTGGGTAGTTGGAACGTTGGGTCTCTTTCCGGTAAGCTCTTTGAGCTTGCAGATGTGTTGAGGAGACATAAGGTTGACATTGCATGCTTCCAGGAGACTAAATGGAAGGGATCAAGCACGAGGGAGGTAAACGGCAAGCTCGGTACTCGCCTCTAAGTCACGAGAAACGGAGTTGGTGTTATTTTGGCGGCAGGCTCAAGGATAATGTAGTGCAAGTGACCCGGAGTAGCGATAGGATCATGGCGATTACTTTGGTTATCAATGGGAGACCGTCAACATGATCGGCAGACACGCATCTACAAAAGTGGGCGGAGTGAAGCGAGAAGAAGAGTTTCCGGGACGATCTAGACGAGCTCGTGAGGGAGTGCCCGTCGGATCGGCGTCTGTTTATAGGTGGTGACTTGAACGGCCATATAGGAGCGGATGCAGATGGTTACGAGGAGATCCACGGAGGGTTTGGCTTCGGAGTTAGGAATGACGAAGGTCGATCGATTTTAGAGTTTGCTACCGCTCACGAATTGGTAGTAGCGAACTCTTTCTTCAAGAAGAGGGATGTTCACTTGATCACTTTCCGGAGCGGGGGTCACAACACCCAGATTGACTATCTGCTGGTGCGAAGAAGTGATCTTAGTAAATGCAGGGACTGTAGGGTTTTCCCAGGCGAGACTTGCTCATCCCAACACAAATTGGTAGCAGCTGACATGCTTTTCGAGAGGCAACAACCAAGGAGATTAGTGACCGGGTTGCCGAGGATTCTTTGGAAGAATTTGAATGATGAGGCGGCAGAATCGTTTAGAGTGAAAGTCTCAGAGGGACTTGCTACTCAGTTGGATGACTTGGCTGCTAGAGACGCGGACCATTGTGGGGCACTCTTGTTGGCATTATAAAAGATGCAGCAAAGGATTCCCTTGGGGTGGCTAGAGGGATATCGAGGTCCCAACCGGTCAACAGAGAATCTTGGTGGTTTTGCGAGGAAGTGCAATCCAAAGTTGCAGAGAAACAATCTAGGTTCAGAGAGCTTCTTTTGTGCCGAGAGGTCACCAAGTGACATTATCATGCGCGCGGAGGTATAAAGTAGCTAAAGAGAGCGAAAAGGCAGTAGCTCGGCAAAGGACAAGGCGTACGAGGATTTGTATAAGAAACTGGACTCCAAATAGGGGGCTAACAACATTTTTAGGATCGCTAAAGCCCAAGAGAGGAGAAGGAGGGACTTAGGATGCATAAAGTATGTCAAAGATGAAGGAGGACAGACCATTGTGAACGTAGAGGATATCAGGAAGAGATGGGGAGAGTACTTCTCCTCTCTTTTCAATGTAGGAAGGGCTGAAGGCAGCGCGAAACAAGAGAACCTCAGCCAACGAACAGAGTGCTACTATTCGAGGATTGGTCAACCAGAAGTGAAGATCGCACTACAGAAGATGGGAAGAAACAAAGCGGTAGGGCCGGACCACATCCCCATAGAAGCTTGGAGGTGTTTGGGAGATAGGGGGTTAGAGTGGTTGACATGCCTCTTCAACAAGATCTTCTACGGGGATAAGATGCCAGAAGGAGACTCAGTGAAGTCATCCCCATATACAAGAATAAAGGAGATGTACAAGTGTGTAGCAATTATAGGGGCATTAAGCTTCTCAGTCACACCATGAAGCTTTGGGAGAGAGTTATTGAGAGAAGGTTGAGAAGGGAGACGAGGGTGTCAGAGAACCAATTTGGTTTTATGCCAGGAAGGTCCTCGATTGAGGCTATTCACCTTCTTAGAAGTATCATGGAGAAGTATAAAGAAAGACAAAAGGACTTACATATGGCGTTCCTTGATCTTGAAAAGGCTTATGATAGCGTTCCGCGCGAGTTGATTTGGAGAACTCTTATCGACAGAGGAACCCCAAATAGATACGTGAGAGTCATTAGGGATATGTATGAGGGTGCTAAGACTCGTGTACGGTCTACAGTGGGGACCTCAGAGTTTTTCCCTACCTCTTCGCCTTGATTCTAGATGAGTTAACTAGAGGGGTACAAGAGGGCATCCCGTGGAACATGATCTTTGCTGATGACATTGTGTTGGTGGCAGAATCGGCAGAAGGGTTAAACACCAGACTTGAGCACTGGAGGGAGGCTCTTGAAGACAATGGCCTTCGGGTGAGCAAGGAGAAGACTGATTACCTGAGATGTGATTTTGGGAGGATTGAGCCAGGTCACCACGAACAAATTGATATTCATATTCGGTGATCAGATCCTGATACCCAAGGAGTCTTTTAGATACCTGGGGATCGATAATACATAAATCAGGGAGGATAGATGAGGACGTAACCCACCGAATTAGAGCGGGGTGGGTGAGATGGAGGGCGGCGTCAGGAGTCCTTTGCGACAGGAACATCCCATTTAAGTTAAAGGGAAAATTCTATAAGGTGGCGATTAGATCGGCTATCTTGTACGGCTCTGAATGTTGGCCCATATTAAAGGCACATGATAACAGGGTAGAGGTGACAGAACTGAGGATGCTAAGATGGACTTGTGGTAAAACCTTGCTTGACATGATCCCGAACGGAGTTTTCAGAGCAAAACTTGAGGTCGGGAATATTGTTTCGAAAATGAGAGAAGGAAGGTTGAGGTGGTTAGGACATGTCAGGAGGAGGCCACAGTCAGCGCCAGTTAGAAGGGTCGAAGCGCTAGTCGTCGATGGCGTGAGAAGGAGAGGTAGACCCAATATCAGGTAGGAGGATAGACTTAAGCTTGACATGATGGAGCTTCGTTTGACTGAGGACATGATCTCAGATAGGAAGGGGTGGAGGGGTAGAATTAGGATTTGCTGGTAGTGGTGCTATTTTTTTTATTCTTTTTTTGGCTTTTAGGTGTCACCTTTTGCCTTTCTCCTTGCGTTTTTTGTTTTGTGGCCGCCTTTTTGCTTTGCCGTAGTCTTAGGCGCCGTGTTGCCCCCTTAGGTTTGCCTGCTTTGTCTTGCTCCCTGCGTTTGATTTTTTTGGTGCAACGTGTTTTTTTGCCTTAGCTTTATGCCTCGTGTGCTACTTTGCTTTGCTCTGTGTTGCCCCCTTTGGTTGGTCTGCTTTTGGTGTGCCTAGGCTTTTGCTTTTATTTCTGTTGCGCTTTGCTATTGGCTTATTTACGGTGTGCTTGTGCGTGGTTCTTTTTCCTATATGCCCTGTTTGCTTGTTTGCTTGTTTTCTTTTTACTACGCTTGTGCCTATTGTTTTTGTCGTATGCTATCTCTATCCTTTTGCACTAGCACACATGCACTTGCCGGAGGTCTCGTTGGAAGCAGTCTCTCTACCCACGGGTTACCCTGGTGTAGGGGTAGGATCTGTCTACATTTTACCTCCCCCATACCCTGCCTAGGCGGGATTGGGTTTGTTGTTGTTGTTGTTGTTGTTGATAGTTATGTGTACATTGACTAAATTATGTAAGTTTATGCTAAACAAATGGCCAATTTAGTCAATTACTTATGTGGTTAGCAGGACACAATTTAGAAAAAAGAAAGAAAAAAATTACTAATAGGTTATCTTTTTTTTGCATGTAGGAGCATGAATATGATCTTCATCGTTATTTTAATTGTGTATTCATGTATTGACCGATTTATACAATTGATTGTAAGAGTATATTGCTAATCGGTTATCTTTTTATTGTAGGAGCATGAACATGATCTTCATCTTAATATTATTTGTGTGTTCATGTACCGATCGATTTTATACTATTGATGTTGCATGGTTCTGTAAGAGTATGGGTAATATATATATATATATATATATATATATATATATATATATATATATATATATATATATATATATATATATATATATATATATATATATATATATATATATTTGGGTAAAGAGAGTATAGGTAATCTTAATATGTGCTCTTGAGTGATGTTTGCTATATTATGTTTATTTATATGGACATCCATCGAGTTATGGGAAGAAGTATATTATGACGATAGTGTAGGATTTCTGACATCTTTGAAGGGGTGGTTTTGCATCCTCGAAGATTATATTTGATTATTGCATATTAGATTCAATGTTACGAGCTTTTAATATTTGAACAAACAAGGCTTATGACTATTTTCTTGAATAAACAAGTATTTCTTCAAAACTGTCATTTTTTTTATGTGCAACCCCTGATATATTTTTGTTATTTTCTTTATAGTGCAACTTTAGCTTAGTTAAAAAAAATTCTTCATGGTGCGAAGTTTTATAATTATGAAGGAAAAAAAATATTGTGCAACATCCTTCCAAAAATCCTAGGATAGTAACGGTAAGAAAAGCCACCTATTATATTAACCTGATCCAAGAAACTTCTACCTCATTTAACATGAAGTCTGTCCATGTTTACTTTTTATGCTTTATTAGTGTTTATATGATTCTGGCTATTAACTATTATAATAACCTTTGATGCAGGCACCCTCGGGATATCTCTATATCAGTCCTGAAGTTTGGAGTTATGAGGTTATTTTATAGGCTCTTTGTAAGATATAGGATTTCACAAACACACTAAACCATAATCCAAGTAAGCGTACAAAATGTTTAGAGAGAGAAAGTTCTAGTGAGAGAAAGGAAAGAGAGTTGGGAACTATGTGAAACAAAGAAAAATGGTATTGAAGCTCCAACCCTCTACCTTGGGAGGTAGAGGGTATTTATAGTGTCTTACAAACTAACGCCACCTACGGGCTATGGATCAGGCATACAGTGGGTAAAGACCCGTCCGTCCTCCACGGTGTTACATAACAAGCTACTTATTAATATAACTTGACTACGACTACGAGCTTTCTAATGAATACATATACATGAGGTGACCGACTCTTTAATGACTGAATTTTTAAATTCCTAACAATCTCCCCCTAAGGGAGGTCACCTCAATTTACAATGAAATCAAACTGATATTACATTAGATAGCTTGGGGATTCTTGATTAAGTTCTTTGATCAGTAGCTCGTAGTCTTTGAATCTTCATGTATTGCATGTTTGGATAAATCCAGTGGAGGTCTTTAACTGATCCACGTGATGATGAGTTTCGAGCCAACATTGAGATCATCAGCTGACATTAATCTTTGACTCTTCCATTGTGGTGTTGGTATTATGGGATGATGTGACTTTTGGGCCGACATGCTCACATTCTGGATCATGATGACTTCACATCAGAGTGGCGGAAGCTTTAATTGATTCATGATATTGTCAGCAGCGTAGCAGAAGCATGGAGTGTAAATATCAGAGTCATTGATGCACTAATCATGATTTCTTTATAGATGAATGTGTTGAGTGAGCATGCGACTATGGATTGACCGCTTCATTCGAGCATACAAAACGTCGGGCGAACCGCATACAACAGCTAGCAATAAAACACACGAAAGTGTCTTTGATCACTTCGTTGAATTGAGCTACACGCCCACGGTTCCCGTTGATCAAGACACGTCTCGCTGTGATCGTAAAATTCAAGAATTTCCTTGACGGGTTTCGCAATGCTCTAGTTGTTCTCAAACCGAACGTCTCAAAGAATACAACACGGAGTGAGTGAACCGATGAATAGAGATTCACTGATTGATGAAAAGAGATTTGAAAAACAATCGTGTATTGCTCAATAGAAATTGTTTTTGCAATACAACGAAGGTTTTAATGAACATCTATTATCAATCATAAACACCTTTTGATTTGAAAAATTCGTACACGGTCGATGTGCTAATGAAAAGAGTTTATAAGCACAACGACCGATTTTTCAAAGGTATCCGTCAATGATAAGGTTTTAAAATGTACCTTTTTGAGGGGTCGTTTAAGCCCTTAGTTGATCACTTTTGTATCCGTTATTACTTAATATCGTTCCTTTTCACTTTTTAGGTCTCTTGAAGGCAAATTGCTGTAATGGCACTTATTTGGACGAAAAGGCGCGGATATGCGAAGAAAATGGCCAAAGTCAAGAATCAAGACACTCAAGCTGCTGAAATACAAGGTGAGGCGCCATCGCTTAATCTGCGATGCCGTAGGAGCATTTTGTGACACGACGTAAGCCAAATTTCTTATTTTCAAGTGACGGTGTCGGTTTTAAAAGAGTAGGGCATCACAACTCGGACGCCTAGATTTGATCCGCACGGTCGCCGAAGATGAAGCCGACGCGTCACAACCATAAGGTGGCGCGTCACAAGTCGCAACATGCTTGTAAGTAGTCGACATCTTGTTTTGGCCATAACTTTTGCATACGAACTCGGATTTAGGTGATTCAAAAGCCCACACGACCGAAACGAGAAAATCTACAGTTTGGTGAAAAAGTGGTCGTGACGCCGTCACTCTTTAGGTGTGACGCCGTCGCTCTTTGCCGACAGAAAATCTGCCTATAAATATAACATTATAACTTTACTTTTTGTAAGCCCTAAACCCTATGTTAGTGCAAATATTACGATATTTAATCTATACAGTCTCGTTTGTTTTGATTGATGACAAACATGTAACTTGTAATACATAACGTAAAATGTACAAGTTACTTTTAATCACACTTTGTCTCAACATACACTCAACACCTCTCGATGTCTCAAGTCCTCGTATGTTACAACACAGGTTCGTACATGTTTGTTATGTGGCATTATGATCAAACCCATTAACAAATCATTTAGAATGTTTAAAATACATTTAGAGTCACTAAGTATTTTAATAGGTTAACCATTATATTTCGAACCTCATTTTACATTTTGCATTCACAAGTATTTCAAAAGGTAACTAGACATTTTATTAACTAGTTACATAATACATTTTACAAGTTTACCTTGATAAACCTTTTAATCTAAAAATGGAAATACATGTTACATCATGTCATGCATCATCTTTGAAATCCTTGGAAGATCACTTGAATATTTTGGTTAGATTGATACTCAATATATCAAATGTGATCTTAGTAAGATTTGGTAATATCTTGGAAAGATTTGAAGAAAGATTTTTTAGATTTTCTGTCAGGCACCCACGGCACCAAATTGCATAAAGGATGGAACCCTTTAAAGGGCTCCTTGGTCCGTGGACGCTCCTGACCACTTTTGGCTATAAATAGAAGCCCATTGTTTTCTCATTTCTTCACCACTTAAAAGCACATCTTCTCCACCTTCTTGCATACATTTAGATCAATCATTAACAATGTAATAACATACATTAAACACCCTAATGATCATGATCATAATGCTTCTAACATTCATCTTTGTTGTAAGCATACTCTTTGATCAACCAAGGAAATCTTGGAGATCTAGCCATCCCACTCACCACAAGTTGAAGATCTATCACAAGAAGTTTAGGGAACTTGTGATCTTCATCATGAAGGCTTCCTATCAATGGAAGTTCATTTAGAAGTAGTTATTCATATCCATTAGACATTTGTGTCATGGATCATTAGTGTAAACATCATTGCATCATAACAACACTTTCACCAAACTAGATTAGATGGTTTATGTGTTTGTGCCATAAAACACAAGGTTTATTATGTTGGGCCATAAAACATATTGGGAGTGGTTGTACCCTTGTAAAAGAACTCGACATCTAGCTTAGTGTCGGAAATATTGTATAAGCGACGTTAGGTTGGTTCTACCTCGAACTAGAACCCGTATTTAGCTTTGTACCGAAAAAGTGTAGCGACGATTGTAAGGTTTTCTCCGCGAGAAGAGAGCTTGTTGATTTAGTGAAGTAACTCTCGAGTTGGGTACTCGGGAGTGGAGTAGGCGGAAAGGAGATCCGTGACCGAACCACTATAAATCATCGTGTTCGGTTTGCACTTTCCTTTCTTTATCTCTTTACTTTTATAGTTGCACTATACTATTGCTTGTGATGTGGTTTGATGTTAATGCTTGTGTGACAACATGGTTTAATATGCTTTACATTGGTGACAAACATTAATTGGAACTTACATATTATAACAAGCTTCATAAGCGATTTGATACTAAAGATCTAAAGTTTTTAAGCCAGAACGTATTCACCCCCCCTCGTTTCCACAATTGGTATCGAGCCACGTAGCTCGTATTTTCAAAACAAATGGTTTTAAAATAGAGTACGATCCATGTATCAAATTACCATTGAGCGAAAAATAATATGAAAAATGCTTTGCTTGTTATACTTAGAAATTTTGTTGTTAAATGTAACTTTGTATACAAGCTTGAAGGTTTTCTTGAAAAATAAAATAAAAGTTTGTTGAAAGAACTAGTAAGTATTGTATTGTGTGCTTATAGAAAATTTACTGAAGAAATATGATTTTAAAGGAGTGTTTGGGATAACTATAAATTTAGTTGAAAAATCACCTCCGTAAATGTTTAAGATAAGTTACAAAGTAAATATGTTGTTAAATATGTGTATTATATGTTTACTATGAAATCTAGTAAGTCACACACGTTTCTATGTCAAATACTAGTTTTGGTGAATCATCTCGGAGGACCACGACACCAAATCTTATAAAGGCGGATCCCTTTATTTGGTTCCGTGGAATCCGTGTGTGCGATGTCAGCTTTTGGGCAACTTCAAAAATCATAACTAATTAACCGTAAGTCCGTACGAGTTGAGCCACCTATCATTTTAAAGGGAATTGAGTCTACTTTCACTTAAAAATACTTTCATGACCAGAGTCTAAATTTAAATAAGTGAAATAGACCAAATACTACAGTATGTCTAAAATATTGAGTTTCGCTTTAACATAAAAACTCAAAATTTTGAATCAAGCAATTTAAGTTGGTATTCTTAGAACTTTGATACAACTTCCTTTGAAACTAAATAATTTGGTAATATGTGTAAAGGAAACTAATCAAGCTTGGTATACATCGTCATATTTAAACGCAAAATGACGAAAAGTGTCTTTCTTGTTATGCTATGCTAAATGACCACTTGTTTATGTTGTTTGCATATATGTTGCTTGCTTATTTTCAAATTGTTGTTTACACTTGTTTGTTTGCATAATATAAGTGTCAATCTTGCCATGTTATCTATTCGCTTGTTTGAAGATTTCTTGTGTATGCACAATAGGATATTTGCTAGATTCTATGCACTAAGTTGAAGAATTGTTTTACCATCACTTGTAGAATTAGATCACTTTCTTTGCATAAGTCATACTAACATCTCACATAATTTATGAAATGTTATAACTCGCTTAGCAATGAGTACTAACTAAATTAGTTAAGTACTTTGAAAAATGAAGGTTTTAAGAGAGTGTTTTGTACAAGGACAAAAACAATGTTGTATGATGTAATTTATGTGTTTTCACTTCGTAGGATGATAAACTAACTTAAAACATTGATGTATGCTAACCGGTTCATGCAGGGGGATAACACATGGGTGTTATCAAATTTTACCCATTTTCACTTATATGTGAAAATCGTTAACCGTTAGTCAAAGTCTATTCTCCACTATGTTGGTATATGTGTTATTGACTTTTCCTAACTAGAAATGATTAATGTCACATGTTTTAAGCAAAATTGAGTTTGGAAAACTCCCGGCACCTAAAAATGGGTCTGTGAAGTTTTCTGGTGTCCACGGATTAGACGGCACCAAACATTTGGTACCGTCTCTTATGCATTTTGGTACCGCCGTTCCTGTACAGGCGGACCAGGCGGCACCAAATTAAGGGTTCCGCCTATGTAAAGAAATGGTGCCGTGGATCCTACAGGTAAGTTGTTGAATTTTACTAAATCCCGTAATCTAATTTACCAAATTTCGTTTCTAGGATAGTTGTTAATGCATATCTTTCATATCTTACTCAACACATCCTCAATGGATTAACTTAGGATGTTTGACATGATCTTAGACACTTCCATCTCATTAGAAACTACCATCTTTGTATGGATTAATATCAAATCCGTGAATCCTCAGTTCCATAAATCTACACATTCAGATTGGTCATTTCACACCTTCACCGTTATTTCCTTAAGCTTAGCATTTCTTAGAGCAAAGTCAAAATGGCTAAATCCTCAACCTCAAATAAGCAACTTAAGAAAACCACTAGGATTAGCATTCGATCTTGTTTCTTCATTAACTTGAACTCCTCATCCTCAGACTCATTACCTCTTAAACATCTCATCACCCATTCAATATGTGAACTTTCTAAACTTGAGTACTACAACTCCACCACCAAAATCACCCACCATCATCCAAAACACCTTCACTACCAAAGTCGCCAAAACTTGTACTTTGTGCAAACACCACCAACATCTCCTCACCCGTTTGCGGATGACTTAGATGTCTTACCGAGACTAACAAATCTGGACTCATTACTTGCAAAGATATCATACACAAGTCTATCATATGACTATGGATATTGTTTTGTATCTACATGTATTGCCTCACTTGGTTAACATGAAAATAATGTGTCATCCTTCAAGACGATAAGTATTTACATAGAGTCATAACTCACACGTATGTTCAAAACATACTATCAAGTCTTGTTATCCTTGAGTTTAATCTAAGCTTTATAATCTCAACAAATTAGGATTGATAACTTAAGTATTTCATCCGAAATATTCAAGTATATGCGACTTACGATTGTAGTCATTAAAAGTCATATCCTAAAAATCAACACCCAAGTATTTTAACAACACATGTTGAAACACTTATCCAAAACAAACAACCCACTATGCCACTTATCCCTCTTTGACACCTACTATCCCTCTTCCATCTTTTGGCACCATTAAGCGTATTGCTCATGAACTTCCAAGAGCATCTTTTAAATCAAACGTGCCCTTTCAAGGTGAACCTATACCTCAACCCCTAAGCTTCATAACCAAGACTTCAAGCACTTCACCCACTAGTTGTAGCAACCAATGAACCATAAGAATTAGTATCCGTACTTTTTGTGTTCAACATCTATGGACAAATAATCAACCTAAGTACTCCCATAGCACAACAAACCCCTACATCACCACATCCTTATTTAGACACACTAGAAGACCTACCACCTAGATCAACCAATCCACCATCCTTGCCATCATTTGAATTCGTTGAGTGTATTGCTCAAAAATCCCTTGTGTCCAACACTTGTACTGAATCAAATGCACGTTTGAACAAACTCAACCATCCTTTCCCACATATAAGGACTTAGATAATTCATTATGGCTAGAACCTCAACTATCAAATAAGCATGGTGCTCTTGGTAATTGTTGTCAATTTACACTAGGTATAAGTAGTACTACCTTCACGAATAATCAAAGTATTAGTAATACTTTGTCGTCAAACTTCTGCATAAATTTCGTTAAACTTCAAATCAACATTTTAACAACATATGTTAAAATGCAATCTCAAAGCCAACATCATATGCCCCAAGCAACAATGACTCTTGAGGAGTATACATAAGAAACTAGAGTGAATTCCTCTTGTCATCATCTAGTGAATATAATCTTGAGACCAAGTTTATTTAGATGGGACTATCCGATTCAAACACTTTGGCTTCATATCTTCATTTAGGAAAACATGGTGTTTTGAAGAACATTATGACTAAGATTCATGCGTTAAGCTTTCATTTTGTTAAAAGGATATTGTATATCCTATGCATCACTCTTATGACATAAATAGTTGTGTTACAAGAGATTTCATTACACCTCATTGGCTAAATGATCTTGAAACAAACATCTACAAGTTCGTGAACTAGCATATCCAATTCATCTTGTCATACTTGTTTTCATAAGCATGATAACTTTATCCCATGGGATAATCTCATTTGTTGAAAGATACTATTTGTATCTATTTCCTTTCAAGCATACATCATAACCTAACCTTGCTCAAACCTTGTGCACATCCAAGGTTAAAACTACACATCTCTAGAACATACACATGATCTATTGAAGTTGGTAACCTTATTTAGATTCTTGTTAAATAAAAAGGAGCTTTCTTGAGAACGTTCTTAATTTAACATATTCCATTCCCTAGTCTTAGATAATCAAATCACATTTAAAGTATACATTTCAACTCAACGCAAAAGATGTCATCCATTAGATCATACAATTAGCTATGTAGTTTGAACAACCTTAGTAAAACCACTTGCATTGCACTTACATGTGTTGATTACATGTTCTTGTTTAATACGATAAGTTGATTTGACATTATCTTAGTGTTTGATAACAAGTCAAATGTGTAAACCTTAGTACGGTTTTATCTTTATAATGCTTGTATTGTTGTTTCATGCTACTAAACGTTTAAACCTAAACTTTATTTGCATGATACTTACTTTTGAATTATTTTTAGCATGATTAACATGTTACTTACGAGCTCATAATATGCCATTTTGATACGTGATAATTTTGATATGATATATTTGTGTTTGAAAGCTATTAGTTGGCATTCATTACATCTATGTGTAGTACGATCCAAATGATACATGCTCCAAATTGTTATGTCTTAAGCATGGCTTGCATGAATCTTTCATCTTGTTTCTTTTGCTTCTTGTCACACTATTTGTTTGCTATGTATGCACATATAATCTGTTAAAGTGCTTTTGGTATGACTAACTTTTAGAAGCCTTTTTATCTTACAAATTAATCACATAGATTATTGTATATCCAAGTATGCTTAAGTGTCTAAGTCTAACAACAAAACAATCTCATAATGAAATGTCTTGAATAAAGTCATATTCTTGCATATTATGATTGTTTTGATGCTATCTTGTGTGGTGATTTCTTGTCTACTAAGTGCAATGTGTTGTTTTTGCTTATATAATATGTTATCATTTGATTTCTATCATGTTAACATCTTTTGTCACTAACAAATTTGTTTTGTAGGTTGATAACAAATTATTTGTTATCTCACTTGGTTCTAACTTTTATATGCTCATTTTGCATAATCCCTTTTATTTCTCGTAGATTAGTACTATGCTTTATGGGACCCCTACACTTGCATATAGTTTAAAAGCATATAGAATTAAGTTCTAGAGGTTGGCTTTGCATTTTGTCTTTCAACCGACCTCTTTCCAAATCTCATTTTGCTTTCGCTTTCCAAAATCACCTCCATCATTATTTAGTTATAACAATACTCTAATCCTGTTCACTTCCTATTAGGAAACCACATGCCTCATCATACGATCATCTCGTATTAATCGAGAAGAGGTACTTGACTTTAAGGATGAAGTTCATTGTATGCTAACCATCATCTAGAAAAACATCACTAAGCTCATCTCTTTCGTTAGCCCGAATAACCTCCTAAACACTTTGTTGTCATTCCTTATTTGATACATTACACATTATGTTGGATGTCCACCAATTAAGGGGGAGAGAAATTCATTCACATAATTGTCTTTTGTCAAATTTTATGTCTCTTAGACTTTACAATACCAACACATAGGTAAACACCACTTAGCTAAAACCGGTTCATGAAACCACAACTAGTTCAACCTTTTTTGCACTAATACCTCATCAAGTGAAAAACGCATCATGTGTTTTTACAAAACGTCTTCATCTTCACATATAGGATTTTCCTTAAACTAGCACCTTACAACTTCACTATCTAGAACACCATCATAGGATCTTATCCTTTTCTCGCTTATCATGCATGTCCTTGTCAGTGCAAACGATATATTAATCAAAACAGCCATCTCCAACACATTGGTCCATCCAACTCTCATTCATATGATGTCATTCTCATCCTCATATAGGTACTCATTATTAGTATTTTCCATATTGTCTTCACTTCTTTTCAAAAGTGATAATCATCCATGTCTGTCAAAACCATGCTAATACTACCTTTCCCATTGTCACCTAGAATAGGTCATTTTTATAATTCGTGTCAATCAATGAACGAATTTATCTTCATCACTTTTATATCTTTTGGTATCTTTATTATAATATTCTTAGATAGAACGCATTATTGATTACTCTTGGGTTGAAGCATATGAGAACTTGCTCAAAACAATAGATTGTTAGCATCAATAAATCATTCAAATCATAACCCTTATGCATCATTGAAATGCAATGTCCATTCACATTTTTTTTTCCTCTTAGCTTTGGTCACTTGACATGACGAAAGGATTGCATGAGTCCATATTTTCATATTTGCTATACATACGAGTTTCTAACTCCTTAATAGCTTCCTACCTAATCACCACCACCTTCCATCACCACTTTCACTAATCATTACCACCATGGATTAGCGAAAACTTGCTTTGTAAATGTCAAGTCATCTACCATCACCACATGAATCCTACTAGTAAACCGACACCAACACTAGCACCACTAGTGGCACACCCGTGGAAGACTTCATATCTTCTTTCTAGGAATTATTTTGTAGGCTTTTATCATATTATATTCTCACTTTTCTTATGATTGTAATTAGGAGACTACACTTCATGAGATATTTGATTATATCATTGATCACATATATACATCTTATTTTTCTTTGTGAAAAAGATGAAATATATTGCACTAATGTTTTTCATTGTAGGTTCATCATCATATACACTCGATTGTATATAACTTACTCATCTAAGGATGAAGTTTGCATCAATTATTTTTCTTATTTTAGGTGCTTCTTGACACCCTAGAACAAGGAGGAATATTCTTTAAGCACTCATATTGCATCGTCTATACACTTGGTTGTATATGACATATTTGTCTAAAGACAAAGCTTCTATTATACAAATATTTATTTTGAAGGTTCATCTTGACGCCCTAGAGCAAGGGAGCTCCGTCAAGAATTTATCAATGCATCTTATATACACTTTGTTGTATATCACTTACTCGTCCAATGACGAATATAGTTTTGCACTAATATTTGTTTTGTAGGTTTTAATCATACCCTGACGCCTCAAACAAGGGGGAGCAACCGTCAAGGGGGAGCATGCACGCATTTAGCATCATTCTCACTTTTCAACAAGCATTTGTGATTCGATAAAAAGTGGAGAAAATAGGCTAACATTGCTATGTTTTTTTTTCATATATTTCTCATAATTTTTGTTGCATAAAACTAACCTTGATGTAGGTTAAGCATCTTAATTTGATCCATGGATCCACTACCTAACAAGGAACGGATTGAAGTAGACGATTTAACTTCACTAGGGATGATGCAAGCTCGCCTTTTTGGGGAGAAATGAAGTTAAACTCCAAGGACACGCCCTTTTGTTTCGACAAAAGGGGGAGAAGAGTGTAAACGGAGAAGGTAATGTAAAGGTAGTAAGGATACAAGGGATACAAGTAACCTTTTACATTTTACTTTCTATTACGTTTACATATCTTTGTCATCATCAAAAAGGGGGAGATTGTTAGTGCAAATATTACGATATTTAATCTATACAGTCTCGTTTGTTTTGATTGATGACAAACATGTAACTTGTAATACATAACGTAAAATGTACAAGTTACTTGTAATCACACTTTGTCTCAACATACACTCAACACCTCTCGATGTCTCAAGTCCTCGTATGTTACAACATAGGTTCGTACATGTTTGTTATGTGGCATTATGATCAAACCCATTAACAAATCATTTAGAATGTTTAAAATACATTTAGAGTCACTAAGTATTTTAATAGGTTAACCATTCTATTTCGAACCTCATTTTACATTTTGCATTCACAAGTATTTCAAAAGGTAACTAGACATTTTATTAACTAGTTACATAATACATTTTACAAGTTTACCTTGATAAACCTTTTAATCTAAAATGGAAATACATGTTACATCATGTCATGCATCATCTTTGAAATCCTTGGAAGATCACTTGAATATTTTGGTTAGATTGATACTCAATATATCAAATGTGATCTTAGTAAGATTTGGTAATATCTTGGAAAGATTTGAAGAAAGATTTTTTAGATTTTCTGTCAGGCACCCACGGCACCAAATTGCATAAAGGACGAAACCCTTTAAAGGGCTCCTTGGTCTGTGGACGCTCCTGACCACTTTTGGCTATAAATAGAAGCCCATTGTTTTCCCATTTCTTCACCACTTAAAAGCACATCTTCTCCACCTTCTTGCATACATTTAGATCAATCATTAACAATGTAATAACATACATTAAACACCCTAATGATCATGATCATAATGCTTCTAACATTCATCTTTGTTGTAAGCATACTCTTTGATCAACCAAGGAAATCTTGGAGATCTAGCCATCCCCACTCACCACAAGTTGAAGATCTATCACAAGAAGTTTAGGGAACTTGTGATCTTCATCATGAAGGCTTCCTATCAATGGAAGTTCATTTAGAAGTAGTTATTCATATCCATTAGACATTTGTGTCATGGATCATTAGTGTAAACATCATTGCATCATAACAACACTTTCACCAAACTAGATTAGATGGTTTATGTGTTTGTGCCATAAAACACAAGGTTTATTATGTTGGGCCATAAAACATATTGGGAGTGGTTGTACCCTTGTAAAAGAACTCGACATCTAGCTTAGTGTCGGAAATATTGTATAAGCGACGTTAGGTTGGTTCTACCTCGAACTAGAACCCGGTATTTAGCTTTGTACCGAAAAAGTGTAGCGGCGATTGTAAGGTTTTCTCCGCCGAGAAGGGAGCTTGTTGATTTAGTGAAGTAACTCTCGAGTTGGGTACTCGGGAGTGGAGTAGGGCGGAAAGGAGATGCGTGACCGAACCACTATAAATCATCGTGTTCGGTTTGCACTTTCCTTTCTTTATCTCTTTACTTTTATAGTTGCACTATACTATTGCTTGTGATGTGGTTTGATGTTAATGCTTGTGTGACAACATGGTTTAATATGCTTTACATTGGTCACAAACATTAATTGGAACTTTCATATTATAACAAGCTTCATAAGCGATTTGATACTAAAGATCTAAAGTTTTTAAACGGTAACGTATTCACCCCCCCCTCTGTTTCCACACCCTAAGTCCGATTCTGGGTTAAGGTAGATGTTTTTCCAGCAACTTAAAGGGTTTCAAACACTCTATAAACATCGTGTAAGGGTTTGTTTGTTAATCCAATCCTATGGTATGTCTTCAATTATCATAATTGTTGCTTGCTCTTCATTAATTATGCTTGGCTAATTCACCTAGTGTTCGCTTGTGATTGTATGAAACTTGTATGTAATTAATTAGATCTTATTGATTTCTTAGTGATGCTTGTGTCTATCTTCATCATTAGGGGTGTGACAATTTCACTGAGTCTAATTGGTTTAGTTTATAATTCTTGCATCCTACTGTCTCTTGTTTGATTGGTTGTCTCTTATCTTAATTGTAATTGGCTTAGGAGTGCGACTAGGCTATCATTGTGTTTAATACTTGACAAATCTTTGATAGTTTATGAATGACTTAGTGGATTTCATTTACTAAACCCAAAGATACCCTCAATGTTAGTTTATGAATGACTTAGTGGATTTCGTTTACTACACTTAAAGGTGACCTCAAAGAGTTAGGGAATGCACACCTTACGACCTTAGAAAACAAAACGCGTTAAGAATAAGGACGTGAAAATTCAACCATCAATAGGACGTGACAATTCAGTAGGTAGAATTGGATAGCTATCAAGGAGTAATACATCATAAGTAGATACGCTTCACGTTCCTGGTAGATCCATAATTTAGTTAGTATCTTTTGGGATAGTTGACTAGAAACTAATTCCACCCTCCCCTCCAAAACCGAGATTCATAAAACATAAAAATACAAAAATAATCATCCCTCACCTTTAGACTTAAATCGACATACACTTCAGCCTAACGACACTATTCCCCTAGAGAACGATATCAATACCCATGGCTTACCCTAATACTACACTACAACGATTAGGTTCACTTCCTAGGGTGTTATAAAACTTGCTCGATGAAAAGGAAGTTCCTTTGACCCCGAACGACGCGTGTAGCTTTATCAAGTTTTTGGCGCCGCTGCTGGGGAATAGTTATTGTTTAGGCTTGATTTATATTTTGTTTAGGTCTACTCACAAGATTTCTATCAAGTGAGATATTTTTTTCTTTTTATTAGCTTCCTTGTAGTCTATCCCCTTCTTTGTGCCTTTGATCGTAAAACTTGTCCATTGACTCTTCCGTTCACCATTATGGAGAACGCGAATCCACTATATCCGCGATTAGGTTTTTTCATAAAAAATTATGATATTACTAAAGCGGATTATTCAAGATGGTGGGAAGAAAGTAACCAAGTCCATAAACCTTTTGAGGGTTTCACCATTCCATCAAGCCCACAAAACACCTCATCTTGTGAAACCTATGCTTTGTATGAACCTTCACCTATGATAGACTTTCGTGAACAACCTCCATGTTTAGAAGCTATTTTTAGTGAGGCCCTTAGGAGAACTGACCAAATCTGTGAAAATATTATGGTAAACAACCAAGCATTAAACCATAAGTTGGATCAATTACTAGGTTTAGTTTCATCACGACCTAAGGAAATACATGACGAGCATATAGATGATGTAGATGTAATTGAGGATAAGGTGAAAAGTCTAGACCCAAAAGGTATCCCACAAGTCCCACCATCATTTAAGGCATACACACCGCACGTGACTTACCCGGAAGTAGTAGAAGAGACTTTAGGAATCCCAATGGAGGTAGAACATTTGAACCAAACGCAACTAGAGAATATAGGTTTGAATACTTGTAGTCTCAGTATTACTCTTAGTTCTCGGGAATTTCCTGGTGTTGATGAACCGGAACCTCAATCTTTTTTCCCATCCTTAGATATACACCTAGGAGACAAAAGAGGAACCGACCCACCCATCAACCAATTTTTTCCGGGTAGTTTTAGGATGAAGGAAGACATTCACTCACCCCCTTCACCTCACGTGGCAAATTGCTACCCTAAGGGTGTGTATCGCTACTATCACCCGCACCTAAACTTAAGTGTAGGGAAAACCTCCCCTTTATCCATTAAATAAGGGTAGAGTCAGGCTCGTGACTCGAACAAAAACAAGCGCTTCTTGGGAGGCAACCCATGTGTATTTTTTTTTTCATTTTCATTTGTGTGTCGTATATGTTTTATTAATTGTTTATTCTCATGTTTGAATTTGTAAAAATGCTTTATTTTGTCTTTAACCTCGTCATGATTACATATAAAGGTATTTTACATAAGGGATAAGTGTAGGCAGGATTACACACGTTTTTAAAAGAAACGTAAACATGAGAATTTCAATTAATTAAAAGATATACATGTGTGTTTTTTCGAGTCAAATGCTTGTATCGAGTCATAATGGATGTTTTGCAAGAAATTTTACCAGATTCTAAAGATAAAAATTTGAATTTTTCCGTAAAATCGCAGACCGGTTTACATCATGATAACTGACGGCGCGTGTCGCGCAACTGACGGCGTCGGGAGGAGTAGAAAATGCTTACAACTTTTCTCGTTTTCGTACTACTTATAAATTTTGGAATTTTCGTGTCTTAATTTTCTACAAAATCTGCAAACATCCATTCCACAAGCATTATATCTTATTTAAGTCTGGAATTACATCTTGTTGAGATTTTTCTTTGTTCGGTTTGATGCGTTGGGTTGTTTGTTTTCTTCAAGTGTGCAGGTTTAATTTATTAAGAAGAAGATACATGAGATTGGAAGGAGCTTTTCACGCATACATTCTTCTTGGGAAAGATTTAACCACCACTTTACACGGATCCTACCGAGCGAATCAGGGGAGTATTAGTTTCTTTCGTTTTAATTACCTTCTATTATCATAACTTTGATACTTTCGGGAACATTGGGGACAATGTTCGGTTTAAGTGTAGGAGGAAAATAAAGCGGGAACTTTGAAACTATGCTTATCCTTGACTATTTGCTTTGTCCAATTGCATTTGTGTAATAAACCATGAGAAAATGTCGGTTAGGGTAATTTTGGCACCAAATTTAAAATTTTTCATGACATATAGGAGTGGGCCATTAGTCTTAACAAAAACGTCTCACGGATAGGAAGTTATATGACTAGCACAAAAAAACCCTTTACCACTTAAATTCAACCCAAAATGTGAGGATCGCCCTTAGATTAGTAGGAATTAAAGCATTCATCTTTAATGCTTAGAGTGTGAACCGGTAGTATAATAGATTCTAGAACTTGTTTTGTGATGCATCCCGAGATCGCTAGTAAGACTACACTTGTGTAGTTAGGAATAACTAAATGATAAGAGGCATTAGGATAACCCTTGTTTGATACCCGTAATATAATTACTTACGCCACATCGGTTGAGTAATTCCCCACACCTTTGCGTTGTACTCATTTTAGTACACGATACCCTAGTTAACCCCTCGAGCCTATCCTTTTCGCGGTTCTCGTGATGTTTAAGTTTTTCCGAATATCAATGAAGAGCATTGTTTACACCCCACCCCAAATATACACCCAATCGCCTTAGCATACCTTGTATGCACTCACTTTAGTACATTATTGTTATCACCCCAAACCCTTAGTTCAATTATCTAGTTGCTTGCATGAGTTGCTAAGTCGAATCATATACTTTGTACACGCTTTGGGACGATTGGGACTCATGGGAAAAAGTTAAAGTTTATGAAATGACTGGAAGGGAACGTTAAATTCCCTTATTTGCGTAATAACATACCCCAAGTGTTTTGATCTTTTCAATTCGGGTCAAATTAGTGTTAGAGTAATAAAAACTCAAGTGTAGGGATGTGCCTATAAATCCCTATCATTTTGATGTTACCGTAGAGGATGGTAGAGTAAAAGTGTATGAAAAAAAAATCGAAAAAATAGAAAAAGAGAAAACAAAAATAGAGTGTTAAAAAAAATTAAAAACATACGGGCTACCATCCTACATCTATCCTTTAAATTTATGTTTGTTTGTTTCAGTTATCTAGAGTTTAGAGTGTCGAGTCTTGGCTTAGCAACGCCATTTTTTGTATGCTTGTAACATAAGAGATTTTTGACTTGCCACCACTAAATAGCCTATCCCACCAAACCCTTTGTTTCCTACCGTAAGCCTAACATTACAACCCTTTAAAGACCTTTTGAAAGTCTTTCCTAGGTGCTTACGCCAAAGCGATGGAGGTTTGATCTATTCTCAAGCCTATGGTAATCTATGTACTAGGACCGGTTAATGAGTGTTTATCTTCCATTTCCAACTTGTTATATTTCATATACACCCGAGAGATGTGAGTATCCAAACACCCCATGTGAGGTGCTAGTATGTAATTCCGTGCTTGTTATGACTTTAGCGGGGCTTATATGTGTTGTGGACTGTTTAAACTAATGCTTCATGACCCCTAACTTATAAATTAATTGGCTAAATGCACATTTGCTTGAGGACAAGCAAATACCAAGTGTAGGGATATTTGATAAGGTTTTAAAATGTACCTTTTGAGGGTCGTTTAAGCCCTTATTTGATCACTTTTGTATCCGTTATTACTTAATATCGTTCCTTTTCACTTTTAGGTCTCTTGAAGGCAAATTCTCAGTAATGGCACTTATTTGGACGAAAATGCGCGGATATCTGAAGAAAATGGCCAAAGTCAAGAATCAAGTCACTCAAGTCTTTGAAATACAAGGTGAGGCGTCCTTCGCTTAATCTATGACGCCGTAGGAGCATTTTGTGACGGCACAGAATCCAAATTTCTTATTTTCAAGTGACGGTGTCAGGTTTTAAAAGAGTAGGGCGTCACAACTCAGACGCCCTAGATTTGATCCAGACGGCGTCAGAAGATGAAGCCGACGGCGTCACAACCATAAGGTGACGCCGTGTAACACCCCAACCCGACAAGGGTAAAGATATCGCAAATACGGTTTCATATCAGAACTTTAAATACTATACAATAGCGAAAGCCTTTACAAAATATTCAAAAAGAAAACATAAATAACTAAACTTCAAAATAAATCTAAGATCTCTATGGTCAAATCTTGCTCTCATCTCTACTCTCAACCCAGATCAGCTATCCCATAAGCTCATCTTGAACGCTTAATACCTGCCGCAGGAAAAGAAAATGCGGCTGAGCTTACAAAGCCCAGTGAACAGATATAACGAAACAAAAGCTAAACAAAAACATAAATACGAATTGAACGAAGAAACGAATAACAAAATCGTAGCGGAATGAGATTTAATGAATCATTGAGGATTCTGCGAAAACACAATTGCACAGAAATCTGGAACAACAATTAGCAATCAAGGACAAACACATAGCATATTGATGACTCCAACGCAAACACATCAAAATAACCAGACACTTAACATATCAAGAAGAAATAGATTACATATAAACCAAACGAAAATTCTAAGGCTAACGGAAACACTTTCTAGAAAATAAACATGGCATTCAACAAATTAATTAACCTTCTCTTAACACACTTAATTCAATATCGCAGAAATGAAATAGCGATCAAATCATGGCAGTCTCACAAGCAAATAGAAAACATAGTAGACAAACTATAATTAAATAGACCAAACAAAACATAGCATAACCATTAACAATTATCAAAACAGCTATCATAAACTAAACCAATTCTCAAATAAACCCTAACATCAGCAGAGTTAAAACATGGCAGGTCACATTTACAGATAAAAACATTAACGTATAAGCAAAGTTCACAAATTAACTGAACAATTATACATACTAAACTTATAGAATACTCACTTTCACACTAGCACATTCATCATACAGATCAACGACTTCACATAACGAAAACTAACATGACATCAGATGACAACATGCAAATTCCATTTAAACATATTCATCATAACCTAGCATTGTAAACGATAATCATATAAACATACAAAAACATACACATATATAATAACATATAATAAGTCCATCACATAATCATAAACACTTGAACATACCGAAACGTAATCAGAATACTTAACATAGAAATAACAAATATAGATTTAGTTAACTACCACGAGCCCCGAACATATCATATCAAAAACATCATAACTATATAGAAACAATCTCAAAATAATACGGAGTAGCGAGCTCCCAGAATTTTATGAAGACGCGTATTGCACACGACATCATTCACATAGACAAACAATATCGGATAACAGATCAGATCTAGGATGCATCCATACGCCCCACAAACATATATTGATAGTATAATATAACTTGAGCTCATAACAAATAATAGATAAGGGACGTGGCAGAACTTCACTCTACTGCCCTAGAGTCATGTCAATGGTGCATCACTGACACGGACATGGAACCCCCATGACTAGTTATTATTTGGCTCGGGTGTCAAACTAACTTAGGTCAAACAATTTTCATAAATGACATAGATCATAATCAACACAAGGTCATAGATAACATATCAAATAGTTCATATAAGGTTCATATTCAAATATTCAGGAGTAGAAGTTTATATCACAATCACAAATCATACATTCATATCTAGAAGTTCATAATCAAATATTCATAATCAAACATAGCAAGGTTCAACAAAGGTGCATATCAAAGTCTTCCTAACATGAAGTTCAAATCAGATATCGCATGGTTCAATAAGACATAAGTTTAGATAAGCAATAGGTCAAACAATCAGGAAAGGGTTCATAGCAATGGCATCGGAAACCCTAATAAGTAAAATAGGAAAGCTAACGAAAAGAACATCATAAGGAACCTTCTTTGAAAAGGTCGAATATCTCGTACCTTAACGCAAATGAGAGAAAAGCAAGCGAGCAGTGAATCACGAAGATATAACGTCGCGTCTCCTTCAACGAATCTACACGAATTATGATTTATTTAATACTTATTGGCATCATTAAAGTTATAACGGATTTATCGCATTAACATTCTTAGATTTATAAGTATATTCTCATTTTATAAGCTACTTATGCATTTGTAAGTGTGTTACCTATTGATATCATATTTTATCTTTCAGTTTCTTAAACTCATATTCGGACCAGATTTTAGCGATTTTTATAAAATACTTACTTAGCTCAAATGAAATCAAGCAATATCCCAGTGGTTCCCACATGAGTTAAGAGACTCTACAAAAATTGGTGGGTTCTATATCTATGCCAAATGGCCTATGGAAAATCACAAGTCCGCACTGCCCGTAAAGTAATCGAAAAATACACCTTAAAGTTTACGCTTATTGGACCTATTTAGACACCTTGGAAAATCCCCAGAACTCCCAGAAATTCATTTATATCATAAATATCACTCCTGTAAAAGCAGAGCTCCCAATTCCTTATGGTTTGAAAATGAAAAATCAAACAATACAACTAAATTTCAGACATGTTTTCTCAGCTTTGACACTTGATTTTGTAAAATTCAAAAATACGACTTAGACAACTCCAAATCCGACCAAACCACTTGGAAAATTTAACCAAGACATAAAATAAACTTTCCCCACAAAAACCCAGATTATTGCACTTATAAAATTGGATCTATAACACACACAAATTCGACATATGATGCTGTCCAGTTTTAGGGTTTATTAAAACCACCATAATCACATATTTAGACCATTAATTACACTTAGGGTTCCATTCCAATTAGGGTTTCGAATTTATTAGGCATGATAACATTTATATATGTGGTTCGGTTCTCTTGTGCTCGACATACCTATGATCCGATTCAAACAATACGTATTACATACATGTTCTCTTAATATTACAAGGTTCAATTCATATGGTTTGTTTGTTTTGGTTTCGTACGGCTCGACACAAAAGAAAAACACAAGTCGACAAAACAAACTAGCTACAATATATTAACTTAAGGTGCATCAAAGGAAGACGAGAAACATGTTATACCTTAACTTGGTTGAAGCAAAATCTCGACACCAAAGGTTGTAGGGTTCGGCCGAGTAGGAGCAAAAAGAAAAGAGAGGCAACCAAAACTAAACTAGGGTTTCACTTTTGAGTTTATGTATTGTATATATAGTAGTAGTATTTTCGTTTTAGGGCTTTAGAAGGGGGGGTTGGGTCTCGGCTTGGTCCAATCGAATACACCAAAAACCCACGCCCATGTGGGCTTCGGCTCTTGCCCCACACGACACAAAAACAAACGCCCCTTGGGCTCTTCCTTGGACTCTCGGCTCCATACAAACAACGAACGGCGCAAATGGTTCACCAATAAAGAAAACGAGGCCCAACATATTAGCGAAACGTTGTAATCTCTCGTCGTACCAAAATCGATCACGTAACATATTCGTTAAGTTTTAATTATTCGTAAATTAGTTTTAATTTCGTTAAATGATTATAAATGTATTGTACGTATTTTATAATTTTTGATTTCGAGGGTATTTTAGTCTTTATCTATGTTTCGTATTTTTAGGGTTTTACACGCCGTCACAAGCTGCAACATGCGCGTGAAGTAGCTGATACTATTTTGGCCATAACTTTTGCATACGAACTCGGATTTAGGTGATTCAAAAACCCACGCGACCGGAACGAGAAAATCTACAGTTTGGTGAAAAAGTGGTCGTGATGCCATCACTCTTTAGGTGTGGCCTGTCGCTTTTCTTGACGTAAAATCGCTATAAATATAACATTATAACTTCACTTTTTGTAAGCCCTAAACCCTAAGTCCGATTCTGGGGTTTAGGTAGGTGTTTTTCCAGCAACTTAAAGGGTTTTAAACACTCTATAAACATCGTATAATTGTTTATTTGTTAATCCAATCCTATGGTATGTCTTCAATTATCAAAATTGTTGCTTGCTCTTCATTAATTATGCTTGGCTAATTCACCTAGTGTTCGCTTGTGATTGTATGAAACTTGTATGTAATTAATTAGATCTTATTGATTTCTTAGTGATGCTTGTGTCTATCTTCATCATTAGGGGTGTGACAATTTCAATGAGTCTAATTGGTTTAGTTTATAATTCTTGCATCCTCATCTCTTGTTTGATTGGTTGTCTCTTATCTTAATTGTAATTGGCTTAGGAGTGCGACTAGGCTATCGTTGTGTTTAATACTTGACAAATCTTTGATAGTTTATGAATGACTTAGTGGATTTCGTTTACTAAACCCAACGATACCCTCAAAGTTAGTTTATGAATGACTTAGTGGATTTCGTTTACTACACTTAAAGGTGACTTCAAAGAGTTAGGGAATGTACACCTTACGACCTTAGAAAACACAACGCGTTATGAATAAGGACGTGACAATTCAAACATCAATAGGACGTGACAATTCAGTAGGTAGAATTGGATAGCTAGCAAGGAGTAATACATCATAAGTAGATACGCTTCACGTTCCTGGTAGATCCATAATTTAGTTAGTATCTTTTGGGATAGTTGACTAGCAACTAATTCCACCCTCCCCTCCAAAACCGAGATTCATAAAACATAAAAATACAAAAATAATCATCCCTCACCTTTAGACTTAAATCGACATACACTTCAGCCTAACGACACTATTCTCCTAGATAACGATATCAATACCCGTGGCTTACCCTAATACTACACTACAACAATTAGGTTCACTGCCTAGGGTGTTATAAAACTTGCTCGACGAAAAGGAAGTTCCTTTGACCCCGAACGACGCGTGTAGCATTATCAGTCAATCCATAACCTGAACCAGGATTGATTCAAAAGATTGAATCGCCCCATTGTTTCTGTTCAATTGTCACATGGTTGATCTATTGAATAGATCTCACATGCCACCTACCAGGAGCTTGTTTGATGTTGACTCTAGAAGGCTTTCCATCTTCATTGTGAATATGATTACATATCACTCGGATGTTCTGGCAAAACCATAAGGATAATGCGTAGGACTCAAGATATAATCTCTCTTTCCACATTGTGTGAAACAGAGAGTCTTCATTGAAAGTGTCCTAATGAGATTTATTGATGATCTCGTGGCTCTAGACTCAATTTTGCATATTTTGGTTCCTATTTCGGAGACTAGGGAGGGTCTCCTTCTTCAATATCAACAATCTCTAAGAGAGTCGATAGATAGTGTTGGTTCCCGTGAGAATGAAACAAGCCCTTTTAAGAGGAACTTGAGTGGATTGGGAAGTTGAAGTGCGATGCGTCCTTTGGGTCCATGACGCCTTGTCTTCAATGCCGATGTTACCATGGTAACCATCGGTAGTATATGAATTGAACCCGTATCGCCCTAAGGTTGAATAAATGGAGGCTATTTCTTTTCACCCTTTTCACATTCAATTCTTTTCATTCTTCAACCCCTTGATGCTTACCGAGACTTCATTACTAGAACCTTGTTGGGTTTATTCCAAGACTAGCTCACCTCGGTCTCCACTCTTCCCATAACTCACTTTTCTCCTTTTTACCATCATACCTAAGGACTTCTACACTATCTAGTGGATTGTCCCTGGGTAGATCCCTCCGGTTCTGGCGGATCATGGGAAAAAATACCTAACCTTATCATCCTTATATCACCATACATAAAGTAAAGTTGGTCGGTCTATTTGGTATTGTTCATCTGCCATTGGAACCAATTGAAAACCATTTGAAAATCAATCCAGATTCTTGTGATGTATTATCAAAACATTTTGTACCTGAATTGTTTTTGATACTTTTAGAAAAAGAGCTCCCCCTCAATATGTGCTTCATGTATTTGAAATCTTTTGGCACACGGAGGCAAGAGGAAGAATTAACTTCTTTGATTTCTAATTTCTAAAAGATATCAACATCACTTCCCTGATCAAAACAATTAGATAAAGCATATTAGCGAAGGATGAGGTTTTCATAAGCTTGCTCCCCCTCAATATGTGCCTCGAGGTTTGAAAGAGTTAAGCACATATTAGAGGGAAAAGACTGCACATTGAAATAAAATGATCACGTTTCAGATCTTTGTGGTTTAAGATAGATGCTCCCTCTCAACATGTGCTTAGAAAAATTTGAAATCGTTTGGCACATGTGGGAAGGAGAGTTTGTATATCCTTATAAAACCATTTACCGAATTGTCAGTTTTACTCCAATTTAAATCACAAATTCTCCCCCGATCACAATTATCAAATCATTTGAGATTTGTGATCTCTGTAGATTTAAATTGATTTTGAAAGCTTTTTAAGGAGAATTGTGACTTGATTATGAAAACGTTTTAACTGATAAGGATCGGATTTAGAGACTTTAAACTCCATTGATTAAACATGCATGATTGTCATTTGAAAACATAATATTAGCAAAGTTTTTGATTCAAAAATGTATAATACATAATATCTTTTAATTTTCCAACAATAAACCTTGCTCATTTGCGTGCCAATTGTTTGAAAAATACCCTTTTTAATTCGAATAAAATCATTCTCCCCCTCAATCAATGACGCAAGTTATTGATTGAGATATAGAAATTTTGACAGATGAAAAACACAAATGATTTACACGAGTAGTAGAGTACAAGGAATTTTCAAAGCAATTAAGTTTTCAAAAGATGACAAACCTTTGTTTTAAGAATCAGAGCATGAGATTTGAAAAATAAGATAAAGCATGGCTTTGTTCTTTGCTTTTAAAAGCAGGTTCTTGCTGAAATGACAATAAACCACCATTTTCTCCGCCTCATTTTTTTTTTTTTTTTTTTTTTTTTTTTTTTTTTAAACAAAACTATATGCATTCAAGAACATCTAAAACCCGTGACATTCTTTGAATGTCAAGACAAATTCCATAGATGATATCGAATAAGGAAAAACATGACAAAATAACAATATTTTGGAATTTTCAAGATTTTCTAATAATTTTTTTTTTTTTTTTTTGGATTTTGAAAATTTTATATTTTTATATTTTCTTTTGAGGGTTTTTAAGTTTTGTATTTTGTTTTTTTTTTTTTTTTTTTTGAATACATATATACAAGAGATAGATGAATAAAGACCTTTACTCCTCGTCTTCCTCTTGAAGACGCTTGAGTGTTTCGGTTGTAAACTCTTTAGTCCAAAACGTGGAAGGATAAACTCAAAACGTTCTCTAGGAAGAGCTTTGGTGAAGATGTCTGCTGGTGGTATTCGGTTCTCACAAAGTAGAGTTCCACCACACCTTTTCCACTTGTTCCCGATGAAATGATGTCGAATGTCAATATGCTTTGCTCTTGAGTGTTGAGCGTTGTTGCATGAGAGAGCAATGGCACTTTATTATCACAATCTGAGAGGATTTTGTTGAATTCAAAGCCATAGTCGATTACTTGAGATCTCATCCATAGGATTTGAGCATAACAATATGACATGGCTATGTATTCAACCTCGTAGATGAAATAAAGTGCTCATTTGCTTCTTTGACGACCGACTCACAAGCTTATCACCCAAAAACCGAGCACCTCGCACGTACTTTGACGAGTATCTTGACACCACATGATCTCGTGCATGCGCATATCTTTGTTAGTGACATACCGGTGTCCTTTGGGTACCAAAGTCCCATGTTGATGGTTCCTGGAGGTACCTAAAGACCCGTTTAACCGCTTCAAGGTGCTTTTGGTAGGCTTAGCACGGTATCTAGCACACATGTAGAAGAATATCGGTCTCTTCGTGTGAGGTACATCGAGGATCCGATCATGCTACGATATTTCGTTTGGTCTACCATGATCCCCGAGTGGTCCTCATCCGCTTTAATACGCTCAATCATGGGAGTGTCAGCGGGGTCACTAGAATCAAATCCAAATTTCTTTAAAATCTCATTTGCATATTTCGATTGATTTATAAAAATGCCTCCGGACTTTGTGAAATTTGTAATCCCAAGAAAAATGACATTTGTCCCATCATTGACATTTGAAATTTAGAACCCATTTTATTTGAAAACGGTCACACTCATTGGGGTCGATCGAGGCAAAGATGATATCATCAACATAAATTTGAGCGTGAATTAAGTGTTTACCGACCTCACGGTGAACAATGTTGGATCAATGCTCCTTTCTTTGAAGCCGGTGAGCGAAGAAACTTTGATAGCGTATCATACCATGCCCTTGGAGCTTGCTTTAAACCGTAAAGAGCCTTCTTCAAACGATAAACGTGGGTAGGATGCTCTAGATTCACAAAGCCTTCAGGTTGGCTGATGTAGACGACTTCTTTAAGATCTCCGTTCAGAAATGCCGTCTTTACATCCATATGATAGACTACCATGTTCTTACTTGCAGCATTAGCCAAGAAGATTCTGATTGCCTCGATTCGAGCAACATGAGCAAATGATTCTTCAAAGTCAATGCCATCCTCCTGACGGTATCCTTTTGCAACCAATCGAGCCTTGTTCTTTAGCACATCACCATGCTCATCAAGTTTTACTTTGAAGATCCATTTTAGAGCAATGATCATAGCACAATCTGGAGCAGGTACTAATTCCCATACATCAAATCGATCAAACTCATGAATTTCTTCTTGCATAGCATTGAACCAGCTATCTTCAGTCATGGCTGTTTTAACATCTGTTGGTTCGATCTTAGAGAGTACGGAGTTGAAGAAGCACCATAAGGCATCGGTTGCAAGTTGTTTCCATGTGGATACAGGTCGAGAGGGGTTTCCAATGATGTTGTCCAATGGATGATCATGAGTCCATTTCCTAAGGTGTTCATGTGGTTGTTGAGGAGCAGTTCTTGAGTCGATTTCTCCCGATGAAGATGGTTCGATGATGATTCAGAGCAAATATATTTTCAAGCGGAGCATCTTCGAGGGTAGCAAAGGATTATCTCCATCGTTGATACGAAACATTTCCATGATGTACACTCGATGATTGATGATTAGTTGATGAGACAGTGATCGTGAAGAGCGCTTCTTGACTTCTTCGATATTGAGGCGAAGGATCAACTTCATTCACTTGGATATCTGCGACCTCTGTTGTAGGAATTGATGATCATTAGCACTTGGCTCATAATGTTCATCAAACATAGGATCAAACAATTTTCTTAAATCATCTTCTCATGGAGGTACATATGGAGTCTTTGGAGAGGATATGGTACAAGGGATGAACCAATTGAATTTGTTTTGAAGTGCGGGTCGAGCTGGATTGTCCAGAGCCGTTTGACCATCGACTCATCAAACGTAACGTGAATTGTTTCCATGATATTTCGGGTTCTCTTGTTGTAGATTCGTATCCCTTTTGTTTGTGTTGGGAATTATGTGAAGTAGGATTTGTGACATTCTTTGTCGAAGGTTTCTCATGAAGTAAGTAGATTCTCAAGAAGTGATTCTCTTGAAGAGTACAAGCGTTGTCGTGTTCTTCTTTGAAGGGTGAAAGTGACTAGGATCGACATCGCTTCTTGTATTAAATGCTAACTCTCCGTATTCTTGTACTGCCCAAGGTTGCATGGGTATATTTGTACTGCTCAATATAGTTTAGTGTACTAGTCATTAAATGCATGCAAACATGTTTAGTCGATTGAGTAGTAAGAGATTAGGGTTCCTTGTTTATAAAAGGAACCTCATATTTTGTAATAGATAACCAACTCATCTGAAACATAGAGTTTCAGTGAATAAAAAGATCCATAGAGGATCTAAGTGTTCTTAGTTATAACATCTTGTGTTTACTTTCCACTATAGAATACAAGTGTTAGAGACTGTCTATTAGTTTGCTTATGATTACATATGCAACACTAACGATCCACGAGTGCTAATGATCATCAAGGTCCGAGAGTTTACAACAAGTGGTATCGAGCCTCGGGAGAGTCTCTACGATCACGAGAACCTTATTTACCTCACCCCATACAACCAAAACATATTTACAATGCACGAACCGATGATGAATCGAAGTCACCAACAACAACATCAAACACAACACCACCTCTATGCAAGAATCGAGTCTCTCCAACAAGAATGGTAAGTTTCCTTACCTAAAGAAAGAAGAGTATGATCTGTGGACCATGAAGATGCAGAATGGATCTCCAATATTGATTGGAATCTATGGGAGATTGTGAAGAATGGTATGATCAAAGAAGACCATCCCGATCTTGATGGTAAGTTTACCATTGCTCCTCCTAAAGCTGCTGAAGAGATTCTTGCGATCGGAGGAACACAAAGTAAGAACCATCCTTCTTCAATCTATTCCTAAAGATCACTTAGTGATTTTCACCACATGGTTGATGCTAAGGACATCCGGATGGCTCAAAAGCAAGGTTTGGTGGGAATGAAGAGTCCAGGAGAATGAGGAAGTCTATCTTTGAGACAACACTTCCAAGAGTTCAATATCTACGAAGAAGAAGGTATCCACAAGGGATCTGACGGGTTTCATAAGATTACTCGAGTCACCGAATCACCGAAAGCAAAGCGACAATGATGATTGCAACTCTAAGTTCACGAGATCCTTGCCTCCATCATGGTTACATGTCGGTTATAGATCTTAAGGCTAAAGGTGGGTTGGACATGCTCACTTTTGATGAGCTATACAACAAACTCGGATCTCTTGAACACGATGTCGATCTCCTACCGCACCATCTTCTAGTCATTCACCTTTGTTGGGACATCCAACTCGAATATGATGATGCATACTTCAAGTCCATCTTACTTAGCATCATCATCTTATCGTCCCACTCCTTCACATCCTCAAGCGGTGGCGGTATATTGGAGGATGTTCTTCATTCATTTGTTACTGATTATGATACTCAAGAAGATCGGTATATGAAGACTTTGATCGGTGGACCCACTTGAAATGGAAGAGATGAAGTGAAATGGCGGTGGCCATGCTTTCGATGGATATAAAGAGGTTTGAAGAGAAGGTGGAAGGAAGTTTGGGTTCAAGGAAAGGATCCACTCGTTTGACGGGAAAAAGGTCAAGTGTTTCTCCTGTCAGCGGATGGGTCACTTCGAGGAGTGCAAAGACAGAAGAGTGAAGAGAGTACTAGCTACACTTCCTATCACGTAATCGAGAGAGCTAGCTCTTGACTCTAGTCACCATGGATGAACAGTCAATGGGCTGCTCATGAACTGTGTTCGAGGAAGTGGCGATTCGAGAGAAGCTTGGATTCTTGGCCATATGCACTTTAGAAGATAGGCATGATCGGTTTGCCTTCATGGGACTTTCTCGGTACAAAACCGTATATTTGGTTGTAGTGAAAGATACAATGAACTGAAAGAAGCTTATGACACTATGAAACCTAAGTACAATGCATGCTATGTTGATAATGAAGCTTATAAACTCTCGTTAAAACATTAGAAAGACAAAAGGTTTGGTTTCAAAAGAATCGGATAGCTTATGAAGAAAAGATTAAGGTGCTTCAATTTGATCTAGATATTGCTAATATTAACTTTAAACGACCGAAAAAGAAAAAGGCGATACTATCACCGAGAATCTTGAGCTTAAAGAGAAATTGCGGAGGAAATAGCTAGAAATAAACAATGGTTGATATCTGGTGACAATCTAGCTAGAGAACTCTATAATAGTCAATCGTGAACTCGGGAATAGGCTTAGGTTTTCAAAAGTATGTAGGATTGGAAGCTAGGTGCGATGGGCGAAATCTACACATGCGTGCTTAGAACACTATAGAAAGGAAGGTGATCTACATGCGTCCCTGGACCTATTAGAGGTGAATTCATGCCCACCGACTTATCTATCACTTGTTGACTTTGATGGATCACACCATTTGTATGGCGAAAGTCAAATGACTTACCAGAATCAGATGCTTCATCTTATGACTTTGTCTCTTTCTCTGACAGTGACAATTCATCGGATCAAGGGTCGTCTGCTAGCTGTGATTCAAATGAGAAGTCAAACCCTCCCAAGCCCTCACCTGAGCCTACTCCCAAGCCTGCACCCAAGACTATCTACAAGCCTTCTAGGATAGCTGCTGAGGAATCTACTTCCAAGCCTGTTTCCCCTGAAGCCTTGTCTTTTAAATCTTTGAATAATATGTCTGTTAAAAACAATTCCTTTAATGCTCCTGTTTTAAGTACTTCTACATGCAATCAAACATTTTCTTTATTCAATACTTCTTCCAAAAGGAAGACTTGCTTTGTTTGTGGAAGTAAATTTCATCTTATTAAGGATTGTGATTTCTATGAGCAAAGATTGGGTGGTTGTGCTAATCAGCAGAAACCAAGACCAGTGTGGACCAATGTTAACAATATTCCATTTTATGTCCCACAAGCTAGAACTGACTCTCCTTGGAGGAGATCAGCAGATAGACCTTATGTGCAACCTACTAGCCCATATTTTAAACATGGTTATTGGCCTGCATATATTGATTCCATGAATAAAGGGAAAGGATGTTGGGGCACTAAAGGAGGTTGGGGCACTTCTGTCAAAACTTCAGCAAGTTGTTCTTGGAAGGATAAAGGACCAAAATTTTCCTGGAAACCCAAGAACAATGGTGGATCTTTCTCTTCCCTATTGCAAAGTTTAAGGGGAGGCATATGCCTCAGGGGAGGATTTCATAGTAAACTTTGTGTATATGTTGTTTGCTAACACCTGCTTGTTCATAGTTTTTGGTTTGTTTTGTCTCTGTTTTGTCCTTGTGTTTCTCTGAATTTGTTTTGCAGAATGCCCTGTTCAGTTAAAACTCCTCAAGTGTGGTCCTTTGGTATATGGTCTCATAAGCTCAAAGCTTGTTTCCTCTGAAAGCTAAGTAATGGAGTGAGCAATTGGTTTCCACTGAAGATATAATACTGAAGACAAGTATTGAAGTTAAAATTGTTCATTCATTCAAATTACAGCTTACAACTTACAATCAACTTCAATGCAACTACAAGAAAAGAGCTATTCTACTTATCCTAATCTAGTACATATCATCTATTCCAACATCTAACATAATGTTGGATATGCATGATCGCTCACATCTTTCACACTAGATGCTGGATATGCGTTTGTCAAATCTTGCATATCCACCCATTCCTTCTATATTAATGGATGGATATGCATGACCAGTACGATGAGGATGCTAAGGATCAAAATGGAGAGGATGTATTGATGCAAACGTTGATGATGACGATGACCACACATGATGGTGAAGAAAAATAATATGTCCTTTGTGCTTCATCTATTCATTTAAAACAAAATGCAATCCATCCACCCTCCTTAAGCCCTTCCCTTATACGATGTGTGTTGATGCACCAAAACCTGGTGCAGAAAGACCAAGCACCACCTCTCTATCCTTAGGGAGTGGCGGATTTCGGGCTCGTGGCCTTCGTAGAGGATGAGGTGCTGGAGGTTGGAAGTAAGTTGTTCTCTCTTACAGGAGTTATCGAAATCATCAGCGGGAAGGAAGGCTCATTCACAACAACAAGGGAGGCTCTTTCACTCTCTTTGAAGTTGCTTCCTCATCTGAGTCTTCATAAGGTGATACATAAGAACTTAAGGATGAGCCCCTTGGACTGCTTGCCAAATAATTCTTTTTCCACCTCTCAAAACTACTCATGGAGGCTTCATTGTCTTCTGATGAAAGGATGATTGGGTTGGAACTACTCATAGTTGATTGTGATTAATTTTGGGACATTGAAGAAACTAGGGTTTATTATGATATTTGGGGATCTTTGTTGAAGTGTTTTGTGTGCATTGGGATCATTTTATAGACGGATTCGAGGTTCAATGGAAATTAATGCGAGTGATTGGCACAGTAACTCTCTAGAATATTCCGAAGATATTTTTATCTTTGATGGTTGCTGCTGAAGTGTATAACTTCAGCAGATTGACCATCTGTTTCTGCTGAAGCGTTACACTTTCATTTGGTCAAGTTGAAATACACGTAAGCTACGGTCAACCAAACGGTCAAATTCTTTTGGCTATAACTTGGACAACAACTACCACTCCACCATTCACATTCTTCCACTTCAAAACATACCGATTCCCTCTCCTTCATCCAATAACACTTCTTTACAAACATCATAACTCTAACATCTCAAATCTTCACATGGCACTGGAATTTAAGAAGGATCACAACAAAGTTGCTTTTCTGGGAAAAGCTAAAGATGATGAGTTGTATGAACCATTGGTGGAATTCTTTAAAAGGTCCAAGATTTGCTATGCTCTAACACATTCTCCGAATGCAATATCTGAATCACTTGTTACTTAGTTTTGGGCATCTGCTTCAAAACGAAGTGAAACAAAGATTGTGGCTACGATTGACGGAACAGAGCATGTGGTTACGGAAGAGACGATAAGGAGGAAGCTTTACTTGGAAGATGCTGATGGATTATATCACTCTAAATAGATGGAGGTGCTTACTGGGCTGAGAGCGATTGGCTATCGGGGTACGAGGACTGATATGTGGCTGAAGAAGCATCTTTGCCCTATGTGGAGGTTCTTGGTTCACACGTTGCTTCAGTGTATTAGCAACAAGTCAGGAGGATGGGACCAGTTCTCTACCCAACTGGGATGTGGTATCGTGTGTCTTTCCCAAGGGGTAACTTATAATTTTTCTAAGTTTATTTTTGAAAATATGATTGAGAATATTCAAAGGAAGAAGAATAAGTTTTTGATGTACCCTAGGTTTCTTCAAATGATTTTAGACACCTCTACCCAAGTCCAATCCTTTTATGCCGTAAGAGCTCATCGTGAAACTTTTGCCTCTATGAGAACTAACTTTAAGGGGGCACATTATCCCTTGACAGAAGCAATGTTGCCTCAAGTCAATGTGGCTGCTGATGAGGAGAATGTTGCCAACATCCCACCCTCTTCACCTATTGCTACTGATGGCAATCCATCAGTCAATATTGATGAGGGCCCCTCCTTTACTGCTGAAGCTTCTCATGGTGCTCCAGAGCATCCTCCACCAACACCATCTCTAGTACATTGTCCTAGTCCTCCACCTGCACATGTTACTCTTGATGATTTTGAGTCTGATCTGAACAGAATGGCCTCACCTAGCCCTCCAAGGGTACCTGTTGATGAGGTATCTCCTCAGGTTGAGAATGACCATGTTTCCTCTGAAAGGTCCAATAAGGCTCCCATTACCACAGAGCAATCTGCTGGTGGAGCTGAGGACCCCATTACTCTCACGTCTGTGTATGATCTTGTGAACAGGTATGCAGCTGAAGTGTCCAGTCTAAAAAAGGAACTTGCAGAGACCAAGTCTACTCTTGGTAGTAAGATTGAAGACCTACAGAGCAAAGTTAAGGACCTTGAGAACAGACTTGAAAAGGAAACCAAAAGGAAGTTTGTGGTTTCTTCTGAGGAGGAAGATGATGAACCTCAGTTTGGGTCTCTTGATATGTTAGCTGATGTGTCTCTTATTGATCCTTCATCAGTAATTACAGAATCTTCAAAGGAGAAGGATCCTGTTCTTTACAAAAGGAGAAAGAGATCTTACTTGAATAAAGCAACTACTGAAGTATCCAAGGAACTAGAGTGTGTTAAAGCCGCATCTGCTGATACTCTAATGGAGGATGTCGCTACTAAACTTGGTCAATCTTCAGTCACACAAAAACCTTCAGTGTCCACTCCTGCTGAAGCACCCTCACAACATGTTTCTTCTAAAACAGACTTGCGTGTTTCTACTGAGATTCCTATTATAGATATTGATGATGATGATTGTGCTGAGAAAGCTACTGATAAAGGAAAAGGTTTACTGGTAGAAGAGGTGCTTGGTCCAGATTTGATAAGTGAAGAGGAAAGGCTAGGACAAGAAAGTCGGTTGGCTGAGTTTGAGAAGTCTAAGGAAAGTGAAGTATTGGCTAAACAACTTGAAGCAGAGGATGTCTCAACCTTAACTCCTGAGAGACGAATAGAATTGGATGCATTGCGTGTTCAGATACCTGCCGAACACTGGGATGCTCTAACTCAACAAACTATTTCAAATCCTACACTTGCTCAGAGTATCTTAGGAGCAGACTTCTACAGTGGAAATTTTATGGATTTGATGATGGCTCGTGGAAGACAAATGAAGAAAGAAGCAGCTGAAAAGAGGAGAGCCATCAAAGCTCAAAGGAATAAAGATAGACCTCCTACTAAAGCTGAAATGAGGATTGTGGTGAAAAACCAGAGCTCATCTCTGTATAACTCTGGGTTGTCAATGAAGCAAGTCAAGGCCTTCCCCGATCACATTTTGACTCGCAAATATAATCAAATCATGCAGTATTCTCCTTCGCACACTTCAAGCTTAAAGAGGATTGCTGGTATTTCAGGTGCTCCTAAGGCTAAGAGGACAAAGACAACCGAGATTGTGGACAATTTTGATGATATATCATGTTCCTCCAAAGTCTCTCTGAAGCTACTCTAAAGACTACACACTCAATGAAGCAGTTCAATCTGCTTTGAATCTCATGGTGGTTCATCCGAAGCAATAGTCATGTCCTCTTCCACCCCAACTATAGCATCTGCTGAGGCGTAAAAGATATTTTGGATTGGAAAGATAACAAGGTTCTTCTGTTGAACCATCTATGGTTTCTTGAAACTCCTACTGATTGCTAGCTCACGACAAAACTTCATCTTCCGAACCGATTACCATTTCTTCAAGCACCTAATGTACCACTCCTACTCCATCTCGTGGCATCTGTTTGCTTAGAAGCGATATAGCAAGTATAAAACCGGAAGGCTAGAAACATGCTAGTAAGAATGAATGCCATTCGTGAAGATACACCATCTTTAGGAATCTATAAGCCTGGAAGAAGGAAGAAGAGGATGGCCAAAATCACTACCCTGGATCTTGAGGCTGATGACGCAACATTCATTAGAGAATGTTCTGCTTCTGATTTTCTTGAGGGAGATCAAAATGTGCTGGTAAATTGGACTCTAAAGCATAATGAGATGAATGTCATTCAACGAAAGGATGAAACTTCAATGGAATTCACCTTTTTGAAGGAAATACTCCATTTGGTAGACAGGGCAGACTTGCTTACTCTGTTCTCTCTCGTTACCAGCCATTACTGCAACATTGCACCACAAGGTTCTGGGATGTTCTTACTAGGAGATCTTCAAGTCCTGTTTAACTCTCATTCTCCGATAGTAGAGGACATTCCATTTGGGAGAACTCACATTTATGGCGAGTTGTGTCACGGAGACTCTATCCTCTCCCTCGTGTGCATGTGCTTGAGACGAAGGGTGGAATCACATCTGCATGTTTCTTTGAAAGAAAGTATCCATTGCCCAAGAGACTTATAGAAAGGATGCTATGTCGGTCGGAAATTCCTCCGGATCCATGGGGAATGAAAGACCGATCTTGAGCATCGGTTGGTTTGATCAAGACTCAACTTCTGCAAACACAAGCTGCATCTTCATCATGAATGTGGTAATATATATTGTCCTTTGTAATTTGTACTGATTTTGTTTTGTCATGTTGTTTGTTTGTTTGTTAGTTTCTTAGTTATAAAAAAAAAAAAAAGAAAAAAAAAGAAAAAAAAGAACTTACTTTCCTGTGCAGTTTTGTTGCACTTTTTGATGGTTTTTAACTCACCAGATATACCTTGTGTGTATCAAAGAGTTAGCTAGTCCAAAGGGTACGACTTTGGTAAAGACATGTCAAATCATTGATAAATTGTAATGATTTGCTCAAAATCATAGGTGCAAACCACCCATGCTTAATTGCTGAGTGTTGTATGGTCATCAATTCACCATGGTCTATTCCTTGTTGGAATCCAAGAATTGGCTAGCCCACAAGTATATGGCTTGTGGTAAAGGCAACTATCTCCATATTTGGTTATCAATTCACCAATTCTAAGAATTGACTAGTCCTGAGCAAATGGCTACAGGTAAAGACAAGTCAAATCCGTTTGTATGGTTTCTGGTTTGCCTATAAATCAGATGGTTATCAGTGTACCATGGTTTTCGAACTTAAACATTTGGCTACTCCAGTAGAGATGGCTATTGGTAAAGAGACATCAAATCCATTATTTTCAATGATTCACCTCTCACAGGAGTTCACACACCTGGATGTGATGAGAATAGTTTGCAACTGAAAAGTATTCATGTACATTATGTCATTTGTCGCTGCAAAGACCTGGCATTTCAAAGTTTGATCATCATAGAGATGAGTCTGTTATTGGTTCTTTGCTACTGATATGTGAAAACAATCCTCTAGTAATGAAGTCTCAAAGATCTTTCAAGGTCAGGAAACTGGAACTTAACCAAGTCAAATTCCAGTTTAGGGGAGGATTGTTGGGAATTATGTAAGTAGGATTTCTGCGACATTATCTGCCGAAGGTTTCTGCTGAAGTAAAGCGATTCGATGAAGAAGTGATTCTCTTGAAGAGTACAAGCGTTAGTATTCTTGATGAAGGGTGAAAGTGACTAGGATCGACGCTGCGCTTCTTGTATTAAATGCTAACTCTCCGTATTCTTGTACTGCCCAAGGTTGCATGGGTATATTTGTACTGCTCAATATAGTTTAGTGTACTAGTCATTAAATGCATGCAAACATGTTTAGTCGATTGAGTAGTAAGAGATTAGGGTTCCTTGTTTATAAAAGGAACCTCATAGTTTGTAATAGATAACCAACTCATCTGAAACATAGATTTCAGTGAATAAAAAGATCCATAGAGGATCTAAGTGTTCTTAGTTATAACATCTTGTGTTTACTTTCCGCTATAGAATACAAGTGTTAGAGACTGTCTATTAGTTTGCTTATGATTACATATGCAACACTAATGATCCACGAGTGCTAAAGATTTGTCAAGGTCTGAGAGTTTACAACAGTTTGGTGCATACCCTACAAATACTCCAATGTCCGCTTTAGCTTTAAGTTTGCCTAAGTCTTGTCCCTCATTAGTTGGATAACACAATGCACCAAACACACGAAGGAATGAGAGATCAGGTTTTCTGTTGTGGACAAGTTCATATGGAGTTTTTCCATGAACAGTGTGAATCAGGAATCGATTTTGTGTGTAGCATGCAGTGGCAATAGCTTCAGCCCAAAGAAACATTGGAACCTTTGAGTAAATCAAAGATTGTTCTAGCGGCTTCCACAAGAGTTCGATTTAGTCTTTCAACTACACCGCTTACGTTGAGGAGTTCGTGGAACACTTCTTTGATGGCTAAGTTGTTTGTTAACAAACTCGGTTCCATTGTCTGCTTCGGATAATTACATTGCTTTGTTAAGTCGAACTGCACTGTTGATGAGTTTGATGATGATATCCGGAGTTTCATCCTTTGTCCTTAAGAACTTGACCCGGTGAATCTAGAGTAATCATCAACCACAACTAACACATATTTCTTCCCAAAGATATTCTCAGCACTCTCATTGGTCCACATAAATCCATGTGAATTGTATGAAGAACTTCAGAATTGAGTTTGTAGGTTTAGGTTTATAGGCATACTTCTTGCTTTTTCCCAATTGGCATTACGAACAAAGATGATCCTTTTCATACTTGGTCTAGGTAAACCTACAACTAAGTCCTTTCGGAGAGATCATTGATGGTGCCAAGTTCAAGTGATTGAGACACGATGCCATAACCATGACTTTGTTTTGAAGCCTTTGACATCAAGCAAATTGAGAAGACTTCATCATATCTTCGATAGAGATGGTGTATAGATTTGAACCACGTGTTCCTTTTAAAAGTTCCTTACCATCAAGTTCTATAACGAAACAAGTATGTTTTCTGAAGGCTACTTCTAGATCAGAATCACAGAATTGACCAACAGAGAACAGATTAACCAAGACCTTCCACATAGTATACTTTGGAGATAACACTATCCCCAATAACATAATCTCCATAACCCATAATTGCACCGAAATGATCATTCCCGAATCTAAGCGTCGATGAATTTTCTCACGAAGTTCATGAGCACGACGGTCTCCAAATCATATGCTTGGAGCGACTGAGTCCATGTACCACGAGCGATTTGAGCGATCTGCGGTTGAACACAGACAAGAATGGATAATCGGATAATTGGGATCCCCATGCAAGAATGGGTTCCATTTGGTTAATAACAACGATTGGAACACCCACATCGAAATGGAAACATTCATATCGTAAATAGAGGCAATGGAATCATCGGTAATAGATGCAATCTTGGTGTCCGTGTTTGACCTATTCAAAGTATGTTCACTTCTTAAAGGAATAGTTCTTCGGTGAGGCATCCATTTTCTAGTGGGCATTGTCTTAGCATATTGAGGCGGGGACCGATTAGCCTTTTGACCAAACGGTATCCATCTATATCCTATCTTACTAAATGTTCTTCCTGTGGGTTTCCTTTGTTTTCTAACTTTCTTTCGTTTTTGCCTTTTAGCCTTCTTAGCATTATTTTAGCATTAACAATATTAATCGGACAATTGACAAGATTAGGAAAAACATTCATACCACATTCATGATTAGTTCTGAATTCACACGAGACATCATTACATGGTTTGCGAGATAGTATCGAATTGAATTAATTACGGTATGCCTATGGCTAATACTAGAATCAACACGATTCGCTTTATTCAACTCAAACTTAAAGTTCCTAGGTTGGTCTTCTACTCTTTTCCAAGTGCATTCTTAGCTTGAAGTCCTATCTTGCTTGGTATTGCACGGAGGCTTGACCCTTTCTTTAATGTCACCGATTACTCTGTAGAGGAATTATGGGAACATTAGTTGGTTGATCTACCTTTTCATTCACGAACTAGATGTTCAAGGATCCGAACTACTTGAAGGCACATTAGTGTTCACTTTTTAAAAGCGGGTATGGAATGGTTTGAATGCTTGGCATTAGGCATAGAACAAGGCATCACGCCTTTACCTTTTGCACCTAAGGATTTAGGACATGTTGCAATTAAGCATTCTAGCAGTTCCTGAGATCGTTTGGCACGAATGTACATGAACCTAATTTCTCTATCGAGAGGCTTATTTAGGTAATCCTCCTCCACAATCTCACGGAGACATTCTAGACTATCCTTAAGGTGAGCACAATAGTTATGAAACACGGGTTCATTATTCCTAAGATGAGGAGGAATGTATCTAACATCGCGAGAATATTTGCGATCGAGGATGACTTTGAAGCGACATTCTCATTTAACACAAGTGGCAGTTTCCCTTTTTCTTGACTCCTCAGATTCTCAATTTCCTTTTGTAAAGAGGTTATTTTTTCGTTGTTTTTGTCACGAGTGACTTTAATTGAATCATATAACTCTTTAAAATGACGTTTAACCTTTTCATTTTCTGCTAGAAAACTCTCGTTTTCCTTTTGCAATGCATTTACTAAGTTTTGAAGATGAAACGTTTGAGAATACTGAGAATCTAAAGGAGGAGGCATTTGGGAGCCAGTCACATTGTTCTTTTCACCCTTTAATTGAGAAATTTGGGCTTTCAACTTTCTAATCGTGCAACACTGAGCTTGAATCTGTTCGTCACGTTTATGTATCTGAAAAACTGCATCAAACTCTGGAGCATCTGAAGATGTCTTTATATTTGAGGTTTTGACATTTTCTTTAAGATGTTGATATTTTAGTTGTAAATTAAAATGCTCAACTTCTAGTTTAGAAAAATATTTAACCAATTTGTCGTGATCATCCAGATCAATTTTCTCATTTAGTTTAGAATTGGTTTTTTCAAGCTCAATGACACGATCATGGGAGACTTTCAGAGCAACAGATAATTCATGAAATTGAGAAGCATTAATGGAACAATTTGTAGCAGTGAAAAACACATCTTGAGCAATACATTCAGAAATCAGATTCTCATTCAGTGTATGCAAACTTTTCCTCTCAATCTCATTATATTTTAATTCTCGCTTATAGTCACTAACCTCAACTATCATTGCATCAAATTCCTTTTCCATTTCTTTAATATCTGAGTCCATCCCCTTTTTAAGACTCTCAAATTGATCTTTTAGTTGTTTAAAGAAAGGCATGACCTCTGTTAAATATCATTCTTTAGTTTGCTCAAAACCCTTTCCCCTCGCTTATCCCGATGGATGTGATCCTTTTCTTACATGTTTTCTCAAAATCAACAAATAATTGAAAGATGACATATTGGTGATTAAGGTCTTGCTTTTAGTGGCAATAGTTCTAGGGACTAGATGCATTGGTGTATTAGGAGGATACACAGTGGCTGAGGGCATTTTCCTAAGAGGGGGGTTTGTTACAACAAGATTCTCTGCTTTTTGCTTATCTAAATCCTTTTTCCAGAACACTTGCTCGGGCGTTAACAATGTTTGAGGCTTAAACTTATTCAAGGAAATCCAATTTTCCTTTTTGTAATCATGGGGTTTGTACGTTATGTTCTTCTCCTTAAAAATTGGATTTTCTAGCTTCTTATTCATTTTCTTCCTAGATGCATCATCTAATTCTCTATCTTCCTCAAGACACCTCGAGCGGCTAGGTTTCGCCTAGGCTTAAGGATTTCATTGCCATCATAAATTACCTTATGAGCGCTTTAGCCTTTTGATGACTTCGGATTCGGTTCCTCAACAAGGGGAATGCTATGCTTATCGCTTAAGACTCTATGCTTAGTGATCAAGTGAGCGATCGAATGGTGTTCCTTGTACGTACAACTTATTTTCAAGCTTGTTTTCAAAGTTTTAGATTGGAAAAGTCATTCAAAAGTTTTGATTCCTTAGCATTGAATTATTGCTTAAGCATTTTCACATTTTCTTGAAGTTCTTGTTTTTGCTTAGCAGTTTTAGAAAGCTTTTCTTGTAAGGAGTTTAACTCTTGTTTTAATACTTCTTCTCTAAAATTACTTTTTCGGATAATTGTACGCATTTGGTCATCCATTTCCTGCTCATGTGTGGTTAACTCAAACTTAGCACGCTGTTCATAGATAGCAACTTGTTCTTTATAGACATTCAGTTCAGAGATAACAGAATCATCAGGAATACATGCAGTGTATTCATCAAAGAAATAGTCATTATTGATTGCGGAAGATGCATGGTTTGATACAATCTCATTTTCACCTTGTTTCACATATTGATCATATGGGACAATATTGCTATTACCCTCATTATCAATATCTGATTCAAAAGTCTCAAGAGTTTGTACTTCATTATGCATCTTTCGCTCATCAACATCATCATATAGTTTTAATACCTCTGAGATGATTGATTCTTTAGATGGACCAGCTTTCTGTGATGTTGAGACCTTAGGAGAGACCATTGGAGAAATGCTAGCCATGAAAATTGTTTGTGCAGTAGGTTCATCATCGACGTCAGAGTCGTATGCATCACAGTCAGCGACTTGGAAGGCATTCGATGATTGTTACCTATCTCTGAATTGGTCATTCATCAACATCGATCATAAGTTCGGCATTTCTCTCGAAGAAACAATGATTCCTCTTCATCCAAGACGCTCCATTATCTTGAGCTTGAACCAAGAACATCTTGTCTCAAGTATTCTACATTCTAAGGACGTTTTGGCGATGTGCGTTCCTTGCAATATGTCCTCACCTCCACGGTTGTAGCACTTAACCGGCTTTGCTTGTCCTCGATTTCCATTCCTTCCCTATTCGATTTGCCACATATCCTCTACCACCTCCACCTCTTCCTTGTTCGAATCGCCTTTCTTGAATCGGTTGCACCACAACCTTCCCATCTCGGACGGTGGCTTGATTGTGTGGATTGGATTTTGTTCGAGGTTGTTTTGGTGTGTGGGAGAGAGTTCATGTTTTGACTAATCATGAGAGCCGTTGATTAATGAAGTTTCCACGCTTGCATCAACATCGACTTGCTTGAACATTGGATCATGAATGAGTTTGTGTTTACCATTACCCATGGGTATGACTTGAGATACTTTGGTGGTTATACCAACATTGGTGTAGAAAATCAGAGAATCATTTGGTGAGCTTGATTCTCCCCGATTGGTTTTGAACCGATCCGTAATCCTTTTCTCAAACATAGCATGCCTCTCATTCTGAAGAATAAATGCATACAATTGCTCATAGTTTGTATTCTTCAATCCTTTAGTGAGCTTCACAGACGTGACAAACTTGTGCCATTCTGGATTCATGTTGTTAACAAACTTTGAGTTCAGCTGAATGTTAGGCATGGTCCATCTGATGTTCCTCATGTCATTCACTAGCTTATGGAATCTCACGTAGTACTCATAGACACTCTCATCTGGTTTCATCTTGAAGTGCTCAAATTCATCATATAGTTGTGATTCTCTATCTTCAACAGTTAATTCAGATCCTGAGAGAAGCATCTTGACATTATCCCATCTGACCTTTGCTTGATGTTGTGATTGATAAGCTTGTAGATGTCTTTTGGAAGACCTTGAAGTAAAATGTTTGAAGCCACGATATCTGCATCAAATCTCTTTTCTCCTTATCATTGAGCTCATCATACGTCTTTGGTGCATCTATTCCATAGATCATTGTTCCATCGGCCATTGTATCAATTAAGTCTCGGTAGTCTCAATATGATAAGGTCCTTCATCGATTGACTTAAGGATGTTAACTCCGTTTTCTTTTCCCAAACAAGTACAAACGGATTCGTTGTGCCCATGAATCATAATCGATTACATCAAGCATGGGTGGGCGAGTATCGACCGCTGCAGAACGTCCTCGACTACGGAAGAAGCAATAGTAGGAGCGATGTTTGCCATGATAACAAGTTCTACGGATTTTACTATTCTTTGATTAAACGGAAATTGATTCTTTCACGGATTTTACTAAACCAAAAGAACAACCGTAAGAATGTAGTACGAAGAAGTAACAAGTCTAAGTAGACAAGTCGCAAAACACTCAACTCGCTTAGTAGTCAACTCGCTAAACACCCAACTCGCCCACATAAATAAGTCGCTTAAGTAATCAACTCGCTGAATAGCTAAGTCGCATAAGTATCAACTAGCACCACCACAATCAACTCGCTTAATGAGACAAGTCGCTAAATAGCCAACTCGCTTTAGTATCAACTCGCAACACAATCAACTCGCTTAAAGAAGCAAGTCGCTTTAGGAATCAACTCGCTTAACCACCAAGTCGCTTAAAAGCTTAACTCGCTAAGTAGTCAAGTCGCATATAACAACTCGCATCCAGTAACAAAGCAACTCGCTTTGAGGAAATGTGTGTCCGAGACTCAACTCGCTTTGTACAAATTTCAAAAGTAACCACTTAGTCAATCAAAAACAACCAAACCACAGTGATTTATGCCTTCCAATTCAAAACATAAACACATATGATGATCCTAAACACAAAAGTACAATCAAAATTCAAACTTTAGCACTAGAACTTGTCCAAATGAATCAAAATCTTCTAAACACTTAATACCTCAAAAACCTTATGAAATCCACCAAAACAAAGAGCATGAAAGATGAGTGATCAAACCATGGCTCTGATACCAATTGTAAGATATAGGATTTCACAAACACACTAAACCATAATCCAAGTAGGCGTACAAAATGTTTAGAGAGATAAAGTTCTAGAGAGAGAAAGGGAAGAGAGTTGGGAACTATGTGAAACAAAGAAAAATGGTATTGAAGCTCCAACCCTCTACCTTGGGAGGTAGAGAGTATTTATAGTTTCTTACAAACTAACGCCACCTACGGGCTGTGGATCAGGCATACAGTGGGTAAAGACCCGTCCGTCCTCCACGGTGTTACATAACAAGCTACTTATTAATATAACTTGACTACAACTACGAGCTTTCTAATGAATACATATACATGAGGTAACCGACTCTTTAATGACTGAATTTTCTAATTCCTAACACTCTTCTCACTTCAATTCTTCCTTTCATGAGGATATTATGTGTGTCTTACGTGCAAGCATAAGGTTAGGGATGTAGCTTTGTATGATGTATTTGGTTTTCCATAAATAAGGAATTACAGATTATATTACGTTACATTGCTGATAACCATGCTCTATTTGAGATCTGATTACTATTTTATAGATATCTAAAGTTTGATGTTTTCGAGTTTTAGGAAAAGTTCAAGAAGTGATTGGATCATTGAATAACGTGTTACAAAATCAATAGAACGTGGAATAGTGGAATACAAAGAGTCAGACCCATTTTCATTCAAACTACGCAAAAAACACAAACCCAAGTTTCACAAAACTCAGATTCGGTAACACTAATCATCTTATTATCATCAAAATGCACAAATATGAATCATTCTCATATCAACAAAAATCTAGAATGGAAGTAAGTGTTCATTATATTGTACTTTGTATGTCTTCGTTTACTTTTTTTCTATTTATAAGCGTTGATTTATATTTAATGAATGATTATTATGGTGTGTTTGTTATTAGTTTTAGGTGACAATTCATGACCTATTATTAGTTTTACGTAGCAGTAGGCATATGAAAAGAGAAGCAGACACATGAAACCTTCCACCAAAGTCTAGATGCAAGCAACCATTAAGAAAATGTATCAAGACATATTTAGTAGACTATTGTGTATGGGCATGTGAAAAAAAGTTAGACATTCATGACATGTTTTTGGCAACTATGAAACCTTTAGTTATATAATGCAATTTTATATTTAACATATATGGCTAATGTAACTATATAATGCATTTTTGTTGCTACTATGTTTATTATTTTGTTGCCACAATTTCGTAGTTGTTTTACTTATTTTTTGTTTTCATGTGTTTGTTTAGGATCATACGATAAATCATGATAGTGTTGATCTGGGTTATGAATCAAATCATGACAAAGATAAGAAACATAAAAAGAAAGCCCCAAGGAAACCAAGGAAAGCGGGTGACGAGTGTTGGAAATACTTTGATGTAAAGTTTGAAGCAGATGAAGACAGGGTAATCACTAAAATGACATATTGCAAATGGTGTCCCCCAGTTTACAAAGCCGACTCCGTTAAAAATGGTGCCAACAACTTGAATGTCGCACATCTTTTTACTGATTTTGTTATAGCTATTCAAGTTAGTGCTAAGTATTATTAGATAAAGTATAATATTCTTTACCCCGTAAAGCTCAAAGGACATGCGGCTGAAGTATTGTGATTGGTATGCTGTTTTTCTAATGCTTAAGAGAGAAAGAACGTGTAATTAATATTGTTTACACATGATACAAGGTTGAAAAGTTTATGCAAGAATCATAGGATTACTATTCTGCTCATTATCATTAGTTTTTCCTCTTAAAATGATACTACTTTTTGCAGGCCTTTGGAACTTATATCTTTCGTTCGAAAGACACCTTTACGGTAAAATATAATGGACACTCAGAAAGAAGCAATATGAAACATAGTTTATAGGTTACAACTTATGTAATTTTGAGTTACTTTGTACCAATTAAATACTAGTATATTATTATTAGGTGTACATCAATCTGATCCGCATAGTAACCTTAATGATGTTAACAGCATGTTCACTGAACAGTCGTTTAAACCTAAAGTTGAACAACATGTTCACTGAACAATCGCTTAAATCTGAAGTTGAACACAGTGAACTGAAGTTGAACACAGTGAACTGGAACAAAAATAAGGCTATTAAATTGGTAAGTTTAATTATGAAAAAATAAAGACACGTTAATTTGTTTGTACAAAAGTTAAAGTATTGGTTTTTTAACAGATAAAATATGTTATTAAAAAATTTAGGAAAAACTTGTGCGTGCACGGGCATTATAACTAGATTCATCTATAAAATCACTAACTAGACCAAGGTTTTTTGTTTTGTAAGCTATAACTAATGTCTCTTACTTTCTTAAGTGTCAAGTTTAGATTTCAACACCACTATTGTAGCTATGGCTCTTATTGCCAAAAGGTTTTGCATTTTGCTAATAAAGATGAAATTGGAGATTCGTTATGAGATATACAGAAAATTGAGGTCACTTGAAATTTGTGGTGTTTACATACGCTGATAATTGAGTTACTTGAAACTTGTGGTGTTTACATACGTTGATACGATGGAGTGTGATGACACGGCAAAACAAATTTTTTGTCTTTATTCATGACGTGACTGGGTTCACAGAAACATTGGTCCGGGTCATGACACAATTGGGCAAAACTCCTCCTTCTTAAGAAATTTCATGTTTTGACTCATTTAAACTCATATATGGTAAAACCACTTTCTACTACTCAATTAAACTTTTGGAAACAAGGTACTATAAAATAATTTAGGATAACTTCTACGGAGTATTACATAAAAATCACCCCACGCCAAAGGAGCGGGTTTTTTTTCAAATCATCCAAACACCCCTTCGTTTCAAATATATAAAATTTGCTGTAACAATTACGCTAGCAAAATAAATTTAAACTCACAATATTCTATAGTAATGTATATTAAAAATTTTATGTCAAAACCCCGTGCGTACGGGTATTATAACTAGTAATTATATAAAGACAAAACCCTAAGAATACCCCAATATCACTATATCAGCATATGAATAAATCTTATTAAAAATGGTGTAAGAGTTTTCACAGATAGACGACACTTGGTCTTTTTATGGACAATGCCCCCATAGATTCTTTCAATTTCCATGGGCAAGGCTACGTGTTCGATCCTCAAACATTAATATAAACAAGTGGTAGTACAAGGTTTTAATGAAGAGAAAATTAGTCAAATAGATCGCGCACCCTGAGGCTTATCACTTTCTGGACCACGCACTTTTGCCGAATGAAAATGGACATGTTGCCCAGCGATTTCCTGGTATCCAACCATGGGGTGCCATGTGTCCGACAAAGGTATGACCAAATCGTATTTTGAGATTATATGTCATGTATTGTAAGGTATTGTTTTGGGCAACCAAATAGTATTTTCGGGCAACTATATAATATTAGGCAACTTGTATTTATACACGAGGATAATATGGTCATTTTACACTGGTTGTATTATAAAACTAATAATAATAACGCACACAACATCACGCGCGTACACACACAATCAAACATCTTCTTGTACAATTTCTAACAACTTCTACAATTAAACGTCTTCTTCTACATCACGCGCACGCTCACAAACCACATCTTATTCACAAAACCACAGAAACCCTAATTAATTTTACTCTATAATTCCATATGACAAAATTAAAGTTGTACAATTTAAAATCGCAGTTTGTTCTACATTGAAGTTCTTTGCCGATATTAAACTCTGTTTGTCAAAGAATGAAAACCGGAAAGGTTGTTCATGCAAGCGATTTGGTCCATGGTTGGATATAAAGTCGCATGCGAGAATGAGCGCCTTCGATGCATTATGTTTTGCAACACGGTATATGTTTCTAACATCTCGATTCCCTCCACTAAAATTCCAAATTGGTGATCATTCATTAAGGTTTGGCGGAAAGAATTTTGTCCGATAACGAGGTTTCGATTTGGCAAAGTTTCAAAACCTATTAAACCATCTAGCGCATTTTTCGATCGTGTATTTCACGAAAAAAGAGTAATGGTATAACAAATGTACATGCAATTGATCTTTTGGAACTTGTTAATGACGGAAAAAGGATGGAAAAAGTTGGTTATCTCTTTCGATGAGGATCTTTGTTAGGGTGTGTCTGTTTGGTAGCTGCAGAGTGGTGTTTATGGGAAAAGAAGATGCGAATTGCATCCATAATCACTTTTGTCCTTGGTTGATGATTTTGAAGCACGGAATGTATTTCCTTGGGGTGAATATATGTGGTATAAATTTTATTAAAGGATCAATATTGTTCATATTCACGAAAAAGATCATCTGTTAAAATTGAAAAAACCCAAAGTTCGATTACCACATACAATCTATACGGGTTCGCTTGGGCTTTCAAGGTTTGAATTCTCGTAGTTTGCTTTTGATTCTATTTTGTTGTGCTATTACTTATTCATTTCAAAAGTACCTAAAATTAATGTTGTTGTTTTATTGTTATGAAATCATGGTGTTTTGTTACGTATACAAGTGCCTAATATAAAAGTTACCAGTAATTTAGATAACAAAAATGTTATAACACATTTTAGTTTGTGATTTATTTTTAAATTGTAACCATAAAGGTCTTGTTTCATCCTAAGCAGTGACCTTTACTTTGGTAAACCTTGAAACATTTTGAAAACGATAATGCATAAGTACACGTTTTAAAGATGACAGTTGTGGCTATTCTGATTTAGATTTTGGAGACTTATCCTAAAAGCTCACGTTGGTGGGTGAAAGACAATAAGATCATTCCACGTGGTCTTGCTTGGTCGACTTTCAAAGTTTGAAAACCGGATGTTGTAACCTCTTTGGACGGTATGCATCACACAGTCTTACATTCTTGACCCACTAACTTGTACCCGAATTTGTTCATGATTTGAGTAATTTCAATTTTTTGTTTTTTTAATTATTTTTGTTGTTGTTAGGATTCAACTCCCATTCTTGAACTTTCGCAACACAAGCTAAAATAAAGCAACCGTGATGTATTGCCGCTGCCCAATTTATAGATGGTTTGTCTGTTCCGGACACCGATGGTTACAAGATCTGCAGAGCATTGAATGAATTCATGGACGATTTCAATTTAAACTTGTGCATGGACGATTTCAATTTAAATGTTGCACAAACTGGAACTACTCATTCAACAGGGGTCTATTTCGTGAGTTCTTGGATTTGGAAAAAAGTTTTGATGATAGAAAACGGCATGGACTTGGTCGAAACACACCTTTTGTACTTGATGTGTTTATGAGTGTCAAAAGACTTTTCAAAAGTACAACAACTATTGGGTCTTAATAATTATCTCGTTGTTGATCCCGAACATACTAAAAGTTGTGCCACCACAAGCGACCACAGCGTTACTCTCGATGATCCGAAGGTTTGTATTTACTTAAAATTGTTTACCTCCAATGTTTATACCAAACTCAAATAATCGTTCGTGTCCACACTTATATCAAACATTGGTTGATCTGAGCCACGTCGTCTCATATAGTAGGCCTAACGGGATAAGGTTGTCCATGGGCCATGCAATGACATTGACAATGATGATGGGCTTAAAGAAACGCAACCATGTAACCTTGGTATGCTTGTTGAAGCTTGTTCCATGACCTAAAAATGTCTGTTATGGAATATGGAGGTGAAATTAGTACTCAACTTCCACCGTTGCACCTAAAGAGGAAAATAAAATACAGTGAACCCATTATTGTACGTTATATTTCGATTCTGAGTTTAAATATCGGCTAAAGCATCGTCCCTACTTATGTATATATATTTAAAATTCAGAAGGAACCGGATTGTGGTAATGACTGGTCATCTTACATAAACGATGAAAAAGATTTGGGTGATAATTCTCTAGATGCAATGGATTGTGATAACGAACAACAAGATGTGGTTCAGAAACAATTGGCTTGCCAACCAGAACCCATTAGCAATATTGATTGTGTGCAGACAAAAGTAGGAACACCCACCAACAAAGCTCATGAGGTATCTACATTCTCTGTAAAACATCGCCGATAAATAAAATAGTTTAATGTGCTGTTTGTAACATACTATATTCTCAAATTTCAGTTTAATGACAACAACCTACCATATGTAAATGTGGTTGGCCAAAATGACACTCATGTTTCCTCCCAACATAATGTCAACAAAAGCGTCGATACAAATTTGTGTCTTCCGTCTTTAGATTTAATGGATTGTGATGATCAACAAGGGGATGTGGTTGACAAAAATTCATTAGTTGGCCTTGAATCCAGTAACAATGATGTTGTTGTGGTTAGCCTAGAAGATACACCAACAAAGAAAGACGTCAAGCCCACGAATCTCGTGTTAAACCAAGAAAGTGTCATTTGAAAATGTGGTAGGTCCTAATGACAAACCTCATTGGAAGATCTTTTCTCCGATATGAATACGAACAAATGAAAGAGAGTAAATTGAGCGACAACCTCAATAAAAGAAGGCGCCTTGTACAAACTTACGCGACGTTGTTTGGGTCTCGCAATTCGGAAAATGGGGTATCAAAACATCAGCTACTCCTTGCCGCCGTGTTACAAGATCGCGGTGTCATTAACGAGGCTATTATCCCGTGCCGTTTCGGATGTACATCACCTTATTAAATTATGGCTGAAACGAATCTTTTTTTATTTTTTCTCGCTTATCTCTCAACTTTGTTTTCGAAACATCTGAAACCCCGAGCGTGTCCACTTAGTCGATTCTATTCGCCCACAATTGAACCGTTTGTAGAGGTAGGTTCTGTTTGTTAATCCAATAACATCATTATCATTGTGTGTATGTTATTGAATATATTTATTTTTAGGAACTTTTACGACACCGAAATGCAACAAGAAGAAGGTTCTTGTTCACGATTACCTTCGCAAGTATTTGAAGCTTAAAGAACCATTACTTTATAGGTTTCCTTGGGGCTCCGGTGCGGTTATTGCTTATAGCAATTTTGGGTAGCCTTGGCATATGTTGAAGACTACACCGCGGGTGGCTTAATGAGTTAGTGAGTAAAGTTGATGCCTAGGCGGTCTCTGCACTTGTTTATTATTTTGTTTTTACTTATGAAACGAATGTTTACAGTTTTGATTTGCTTTATCATCCGCAACACTTGGATGCATGGGTTGAATTGATGTGGTTGTTTAGACCACCGATGCAGATTGGGCTTTGGCGGGGTGTACTTTTGCAATCAAATCCTAGGTGGCAACATGCCTACCACTTATTCGGATGGCACAACATACCCTGTGGCTTGGCGAGATGTTGCAAAGGTCATTTTGGCAGACACTTACCGTACATATACCACTACTGTTATAAACAACTTATAATATCCTGCATTTGTTTTATATATCAGGTGTATTTTCCCATGAATGAAAGTGCAAAACACTGGATACTCTGTGAGCTCCATATTCGCACTGGAGTTGTTTACATTTATGACTCTCTTGGGTCAGCATCAGGAGGTGAATGGTGGTTGCGAGGTTCTAAGAGAAACTTACAAACACAGCTTAAATCGTACCTAACAAACTCTGGGGTACTGCATAGTAATGGCATATCACCGGGGAATTATAAAATCACATACAAGTGTCCAAAAGTACCAAAACAATTGGAGTTGTATGGTGATGCGGAGTATGGGTGTGCATTATTTTATGCAGGTTGCTCAGTAACCGACCTCTGAAGTAGACGACTCTCTTCAAACAACTTTAGCTTACCGTGAGCGGATGCTTGAATATACGGAAGCACAAGGTTGAATACATAATATGATAGCGGTCTTTCAAGGTACTATTCTTAATGTCCGTTTGACCCATAGTTATTGTCTAATGTTGACATGTGAAGTATTTTTCTTTCAACGTATACTGTAGGTATTTCTACTTCTATTATATATTAGTCGATTATTATAGTATTTTTTTAACTCAACGGCATTTCTTTAGTTAATACCCGTGCACATATACAAAAAAGCCTATGCTTTGCAAACCACTTCTATATATTATGGGTTATGTATACTTTATTAATTTATTTGATATATACTAGCAGAATTTAATATTTGGTTGCCCTATAGTATATTACGGTACATGTCCTTAAATGTCTTCTTTTGCTAATCTCTTTCTTCAATACAAATCTTTCTTAACTTGTTTAACAACATCTTTCTTTCTTCTTTTGGTCTATTCACTTCATATCTTTATCCCAATCTTTCGGTTTTGTTTAATAAAATGTCCGACTATATCCCATTTGGATGTTCAACTAGATATCATTCGCAGCTACCTCCTAAGTCTATACTCCAGCTCGTAGTGTTAGCAAGTTATGGAAGGCTAGTATAGATTGTGGTTTTTCATCTCTAATTACGGTGTTCGTCGTAACGATGAGTGTTTTTACGCTAACATTTGATCAAGGTCACAAAGATTTTGTGTTAGCTTTTAATGAACAATGACCGCTACGGTGCCGTGCAGATTTATTGCTTTCATCTATGATTGCGTTGGCAATTCTCACGGTCTTTCATGTTTTGTTTATGGCTCTAATCTAATGTACATTATTTGGAACCCGCAATCCAAAAATCGGTTGCAAGATACATGTCCTATTTTACACGCATCAAATTGAATGTAAAAGATTTGTTTTGGTTTTGCCGTCCATCCGGACACTCTTGACCCGACGATCGTGAAGGTCTCCTATCCTGTTTTCCAAAGTGGTTTACGGTATGTTTCGTCTTTTCTTTCAACTCGTTAAGATGGACATGCCTTGAAAATTTCCACCCTCGTGAAACTATCAAATTGAAACGTCAAAGTCGTGCGGTTGTCGGTCATTTTATCTCTTTGGATGGGAGTGAAAAGTTAACTAATGAGGACGGTGTTACATACAAGATTTATATGTTGATTTCTTTTGATTTGGTAACCAACCAATTTAAAGTTATATACCTTCATGATTTTAAAAATGAACTCCCGTTCCATTACGTGTTTTCGATTTTGGAACCTCTCTAGTGATTTACGGTATGATCATTGATGACGATATGCCATTGTTTTGTGGATGGTTAGTGGGCGTGAATGGTTTTGCCATAAGATCATTTAAAGCCTCTTTGCCATCCCCACCCTATTATCTCGTTTGCTTGGGTTTACAAAGGATCGAGGCTCCAATAGTTGAGCGTACTCGCAACCATTTGGGTCACTCGGTATTCGTGTACAACAAAGAACTTGAATTATTTGTCGACATGGGAATTTTAGGAGATACGGATTTTCTACATCGCCCATACAAAGAATCTCTTCTTTTGTTAAATCATCTGCATCGTCTTTGCCTATAGTATGCTTTATTTATAACTTACCATTCTATTCATGTTCCTTTTAAACATTATCACTTGATTTGGTTAATGATATATCAATGCCATTTTCAACGAGTTAGTTCGGTGAGTTACGGATCGGGCTAAATGGGAATGAAGGTTTGTGGTTTTAGTACGCTGTCTGTGTGGGAAGGAAGCATTGGACTGCTAAGATTTTTCGTAGTCGATGAATGTTATCAACCAAGTGGTTATATAATGTGTAACAATTAAAGTTACAACCATGTAGTAATCGTAATATGTAGTTGGTTGTCTGTATCAAACGTTGTATGTCAACGCATTTACTATTTCATCTCTTCTGTTATCCCATTATCCATTTTTTTTAATCTGGGCAACAAGCAGTTGTTACCCAAAATAATTTTGGCAACCTAATTTTGTTCTTAGGGCAACTAGTTTTCCATACGGAATACTTTTATAAACCCATGACTCCTTCTAGAAGTACATTTCGTATTCTACAACCTACTAATAACTACCAACTTGAGACAATGCACACTTCCAAAAATAGAGGTTTAACATTCAACACTAGTACAAATTAACTAGCAGTTGTAAGTTTATTACAAGCGATGGTAAACGATCGTCCTGTTCACATTTCACAAAAGCGGTAGTAAAAACAACTAGCGGTTGTAAGTTAATTTAAGTAATCGAGCATAAAAGCGATTAGCATTTGTTTTATGTTTACAAACGTCGTATAAAGATCAAAATAATCCACTCAAGCGAATGTCACCGTACACATCCGATAACTTTGATGCCGTTGTGAAGATGTTCTTCAAAAATAATCCAAGTGAAGATGTTGATGTTTTTAGAATGAGTAATGGTCTTTAAAATTGTTTCGTCCATTGACATAAAAATCTGTTTTAAATCCCAGTTTAGCGAAGGATCTACTATAGAAGGTGACTAAACGAACACAACCTAGTACTCCTTAAGAAGAAGAATAAGTAACGAACAGTTATTCTCACTAAACACCTCGATATGTTGTTAATAGTATTGGCGTTTACAACCTTGAAGTGTATCGACTCTAGATATCACCAAAACTTATATAGAACTCAAACCTAGGACCTCCTTTAATAGGATAAGGAGTCCTTTACAAAATACACAAAGTACTGTACAAGATAAATATACTTACAATACTTATCTAATGGGAATTGATACTCACACACACTTTTTGATTCATGCACCACTAGTTGTGCATTACGATGTATGTACAAGACACACTTGTAATGCACAACTAGTGGTGCATGAATCAAAAAGTGTGGTGTGAGTATCACCTCTTATCTAATACAAAACATCCTACCAAGACATTCTAGAATATTACATATTCATCCCTCACAAACATAGTAGCGATGACAAGTACATTAGCGATTACGCAAATTTTTCTTGCCAACGGTTTGTGTATTGCTTACACTCTTCTTTTCCATTGGCTTTTCCGGTGCGGGTCTTTTGCCTTTATCCTTTCCTTGAAGGAGTTACTGACTTGCTTCCTCGTGTACTGGCGTATAGATCAACCCATGGGATTCCCGAGGAATTAGATAGGCCTTTCAACTTCAATGGGCCTTCGGGGGTTTCCGTCTAACACGCCCATCTACGCGCGATGCAGGAAGGGATTTTGGTAATGTAGCTTCCCAACCAGCGGGTTTTATTTTATCCGGCTCCTCAGTGGTCATTTTTCCTTGGACCCGTCTATCCAACGAGATATCTCTGAATTAGTAGACGCACACTTGAATGGGGGCCGGGCTGCACCAACATAGGAAGAAGGCATACCTTTCATCCTCAGTTGTTTGACTTTCTTAGGGAAGTTTCTTGTTGGAAGAGGCTGGTTTACGTACTTCGTTGCCCCTAACTTCCTTTTGTCGCCCTTCCCTACGGGACCCATGTGCCGAACATATATTATCACTCCTATGACGCAATTCCCATGATTTATTTCCTTCTTCCGCTCTCGAACGACGAGGTTAAAAAGGAAATGCCTGCACTTTCAAGATCCCATATTGCTAATGAGAGTCTAATAGGTTTAGACTCCCACCTTTGGTATGCATATGGTCCTGGCAGACTACCACCACGTGAAAGGACATGGGTTTTGGGTGAAAATGTGTTGTGGATGTTCGCAGAGATGGGTTTTTAGTCGTCATTTTAGAACGACTAACTGTTTTTAGTAGTCATTTTAGAACATGTTTCAGTTGTTGCAGCATCAGCTTTTGATAACGCTACACGCGTCGTTCGGGGTCAAGGAAACTTCCTTTTCTTCAAGCAAGTTTTATAACACCCTAGTCGATGAACCTAATCGTTGTAGTGTAGTAATTAGGGTAAGCCACGGGTATTGATATCGTTCTCTGGGGAATAGGAATGCTAGTAAGAAGTTACTACGCTAAGGTTAAGGTTGAGGAAGATTATTTTTTTGTATTTTTTATATTTTATGAAATGGAAAGGTACGAATCTCGGGTATTGAATTTGGGGGATTTTGGTATCTCTACCGATTACTCTACTATTATCTAATTATCTAAACTAAGGTTGTGGGAGTCTATGTCTAATTAATGTGTGCTCGTATGATAGTTTAAAGATGTGTTTACTTAGGTTGTACTACTCCTTAATTATCTCCTATTGATGGTTGAATTGTCACGTCCTTATTCTTAGTTGTGTTGTGTGTCTAAAGTTGTAGGGTATCGTTTCTCCTAGCTCTTTGAACTTACCAAAGGGTCTCGTCTACAAAACCCACTAGGGATGATAAACTCTTACTCTAAGGCACTCTTTGGATAATTTAGCCTACAACTACTCAGGTAATCATATTCTAAGGTTCACAAAGATGAATCAAGCATTAAGTACACAACAAATGACCTATCGCATTACTAGATCATTGATCAACTAAGATAAGAAACAACCAATCAATATTTAATAATTAAGTTTCATACTTCCTAAGCAAACACACAAATAAATTAGCCGGACATGGAGAACATGCAAGCATACACACAAATAATCAAAGACATAAGTGAATTAATGAAGTAAATACTTATCTTGATGTAAGATAGGGTTTAAAACCCTAAAATCTTGTACAAGACACCTTAGGTTCGGTTTTAGGTTTTCACTCCAAAAGACTCTCTAAAAAAGCGAAAAATTGGGATTCTATATATAAGATTACATATCGACGGCGTCACCTTATGTTTCGTGGCGCCGTCGTGTCGCCGTCATTAGGGTTTCGTCTTGGCCACGTTAACCTTGCGACGGCGTCACCTTATGTCCGTGACGCCGTCCTCTTCGACCGGGCGTCGTGCGGATTGCATCTAGGCCGTCGAGTAGCGACGGCCTACTCTTTTACAATTGGACGTCGTCACTTGAAAATAAGAGTTTTGGGTTACGTCCGTCACAAAAATCCTCGGACGGCGTCGCAATTAACACCGACGCCGTCGCCTTCTATTTTCAATGACTTTGAGTGTCTCGATTTTGACTTTGGCCATTTTCTTCATATATTCGCGCCTTTTCGTCCAAATAAGTGCCATTCCAGCATTTTGCCTTCAAGAGACCTAAAAAGTGAAAATGAACGATATTAAGCAATAACGGATACAAAAGTGATCAAATAAGGACTTAAACGACCCCTCAAAATGGTACCTTTTAAAACCTTATCAGCTTTGCGCTTTTTTTTTTGGGTAAAGGTTTAGGCTATGTATGGGTTTTTTGGAAACGGCCGTGCGTGGGCAACGAGTTGTTGTTGATGTCTGTATGTATTCTTTTTGCACTGTGTACCATCGGTATATTTTTCTGAATAACATCTTCAACTTCTCTTGGTTTTTAAAATATTCCGGTTGCACGATTTGCGGTGGAAATATTTTTGTAGGTGAAGGAATTGTTCCTTTTGCTTTTTCCGGACATTCCCTTGATTTACCTCACGTATTTATAGCGAGGATTTTCTTGTTCGTGCAGCGTTATCATTAATTTTCATTAACTGCTTTGTGGGTAGGCACGTGCCTAGGCTCCTACTTATTCTCGCTATATTTGACATAAAATTACTTGGGAAGGAACGTGCATCTTTACATGCGATTTTCTCTCCTTTTGGTATTTGAATATAAATGATTACGTAAACACAAATAAATTTGCTTTTGAGTAAACTAGCGGTGGTTTTGCGACACTAGGAATGGGTACAACGACGTTAGCGATGGTTAGATCGGCGTTAGCGTGGTTGAGGATTTACGTATGAACGAGTTAAGAATTTGTTCCAAATTAATTTGTACTAAAACTTACTTTTTAACACTTGTAGCGTTGTTACTAATTTTTGGCGCATATATCCCCAACTGTCTTTGTTTTCATTATGTTTATTTTATTTTTATTTTATTTTTTGTATTTATTTAATTTTTTTTAATGGTATAATAAGGGTTATTATTCTAACACATAAATAAGCATGTAACTCAGCACGTCATCATATTCTATTATCGAGACACAAAAATTCTTACTACCATTATTAATCGTCTCATTGGCTTGCATTCCCCAGTCAAGTTACCCACCCACACTATGACTTTTTTTTTTAACTAAATAAAATTTCATCTTCATATTACTACTTTATTAGTAAATTTTTTTATTTTGTAAAGTGACTTACTATCTCGAACACAGTTTGAATAACTACGCAAACAAATACAGTATATACTAGTAAGTAGTAACATAAAAGGGATCACATCCATAGGTTAACATGACATACACGACTATACAAAGATGAGATAAGTGACTCCAAATGTAACAACGATCCCCTAATAAACAAAAGCAGACTTCCATGTAATTAATACAAAGCACATCAAACCTCCATTGACTCAAACTTTTCAATTAAACCATTCGGCTCTTTAACACGGTCATTTTCTAAACCAAGAATACAAAAGTTTGGAACTCTCGGCGGATCCTCATTTGCATCCTTAACGGTGATTAATAGTTGGCAACCAACAATCCGAACCGCATAAAAGCTCCACTTCCGCTATCATTTGTTGTCTACGGTTGAGATGGCCCCAATTTCAACATATTCCTCCTATGATCTGCTTCGTCACGTAGCAACTTCCAATTCACCTCTGTAGTACGCGATCGTAATATCTTTTAACAACTTTGAGCCACCAAACATTGGTAATTCATCACATAAAACCATGCCGTGAGACATCGTTATGTTTGCTTTTCTAATACTATCACTAATAGAGATACCAAAACTGCTTTTTGTTACATAGCGTCATATATAGACACGAAATTTCGACAAACTAGTTATGACAATTGTTTGTTTCAATGGACAAGTGGATCACACCAAATAAGTACTAACCCACAATATATTTTTTTTATAGTATCTTCCTATTTTTTTTCAAATATTTTTTATGACGAGTTTGCTAGTGCATAGCTAGGAAATGGTACTTTGGGCACCTAAATTGTGTACTCATGGCAACTATACTTTGGGCAACTAAATTGTGTACTCATAGCAACTAGTTTAAATAGTAGTACTTTTAGTCAAGTCTTGATGTATGCAACAAGGGTTTGGGGTTTGTTGGATTTAATTTACATCTTTCTATTTTTTAAACTATTTTATGACTAGTTTGCTAGTGCATACCTAGCAAATGGTACTTTGGGCAACTAAATAGTGTACTCATGGCAACTAGTTTACGTAGTAGTACTTTTAGCCAAGTGGTGATGTATGCAACAAGGGGCTAGGGTTTCACTGGATTTATTTACTTTACATCTTTCTATTTTTTTCAAATATTTTTTATGACGACTTTGCTAGTGCATAGCTAGCAAATGCTACTTTGGGCAACTAAATAGTGTACTCATAGAAACTACAATAGTACTTTTAGTCCAGTTGTGATGTATGCAAAAAGGGTTGGGGATTGAGTGGATATAATTTGCATTCAGTGTTTTTTTATTAGTCATACTTGTATTCATGTAAACTGGCCAACTAGTTACAAAACTTGACAATACAAAACTTGACAAATTTATTTGGGTAAAAAAATAAAATACAATAGACATTTGGGTAAATCAAACATACAGTATACCTAGCGAATTATTTTTTTAATGTGTGAACATTTGGAATAAACTTATGGAAAAGAAATAAAAAATAAAATAAATAAATAAAAACAATAAAAAGTTACATATTGCAAGTAAGTAAGCATAGAGTATGAATAAGTGTCCATAAAAAATTAAGGTAAATCCGGCACTTCTTACATTTCCAGTTTTATCTTATTTTATTTTATTATTATTTGTCATTTACTTTTGTAATTTCTTATATTTTTTGTCCTCTGGTTTCATATATATACACGTAATCTGCTTGGCGTGGTTTCGTTTTTAACCTTAATAGTAGTAAATCATGTATATGTAATAATAAAAAGGGAGAAAATGAAAAGGCGTGTATGTGAAAGGTTGGTCATTTAATGCTACTTCTTGTGGTAGACAAAATGCTAGGGTGGTCATCAACTCAGCAGACGCATCGGTTGTGTGGTGACACAACACTAATTATATTATAACTTAAACTAAACCTTCGCTTAAAACACACACATAGCAATCAAAGGGAAAAATAAAACATACAAAACAAACCTTAAAAGGATGAATACACCTATGCCATTACGTGAAGAACTTCTTTGGTGTTGCGGGATCTAGTTTTGTTAGAGATATTATGATAGTTCGTTTTGAAAGGATGTGAGTGTTGTCATGGTGGATGAAGCGAGTTGATGAAGAAGGCTCAAGAAATCGAGGCACGTGTGGTGAAAGGGATCATGTTATTGGAGAGTTGGAGCTTTTATACCCATTTGAATCTTGTGTGGAAAGTATTTGAATTAACCAAGCCGCAAACCGAAGATCCGGCGAAGCCGCAATGATATTGGTCAATGTAATGAAGAAGCGAAGCGAGCCCAGAGCTTCATCATTCATAGAAAAGTGAAAGGCATGGTGTCTTGATTCGGTTAATTGTTGTCTTAGCGGTGACGATGTCTTGTTTATGTTGGTATTTCTATTTCTAGTCATGTATCTTGTGTTGAATTTTAGTTTGATTTCTTTGTTGTGAAATGTAGGTCTAGGCTTTGGCAAATGGATGTAAAATATTTGAATAAATAAAAGCCATGGTTTCGTAAAATAATTATATTATGGTCACCTTTAATTGTGCACATCTCATGATCTATTACAAAGAATACCGCCTCCATTGTTTCAAGAATAAATCATTTGAGCGGCCGTCATTGTGGACTGTTTACAGGTTAATGCAAGTAAATCTCATTATTAAAATATGCATTTGGGAATGTAACGTTTCAAACAAACACGATGTATCACGTGGCGGTGCCAAAAAAAATCATCTTGTTGGTTTCCGACATGTCATATAAAACATAAACCCTAAAGAATGAAGCACTAGAGTTAAAGGGTATAATGAGCATACCTATAAAACATAAACCCTAATAACAATTTAAATAACTTTGAATTAAATAAAAATTTACTAATAGAATATAAAATATAAAAGTGCACGATTATTTATATTCATGTACAAATGTCTGAACGAATACGGTAACAAAAGTACATACGGAGAGTACAACAAACTGGATTTGTTTCTAAAATATCTGAAAAGGACAACGATATATTTTATTTGGATTCTTCACGAAAGTGACCTAGTCTATAACAAAGAATGTGGGGATGTTGATTGTTGGGACTTGGGACCATAAAGCGATGTGTGGGGTATAAAAGGTTTAAGTGTTTGTCATTCTAGGTCCTCATGTATCTTACGGTACATCACGGTAACGACTAAAACCGCTAGTTCAAGTTAGAGCGCTAGTGTCAAGACAATTTATCTAAGGTTTGAATTAAGACTTAAAATGTTATTACATGTTACTATCGCTAGTCTTTGAAGACCAAATAATATAAACATGGTGTTAGTACAATTTTTCTAAGGTTACTCCTGCTATAACAATCTTGACTGACCTTTAATTTGACTAGTCACAAGGTAATTGAATATTTTAGAAACAGTGTGTGTTACTCTTCAATTAAATTCTCCAACCAACTAGTATGGCACACCATTCAAGTGTAATAAATGAAGAGGAAAAATACAGATGGTTATGCTAGTAGACGTTCTTATATAAACCGTGAATGTTTTTCTTTTCATTATAACATCGAAACCGGTTGAGTAAATGGTATACATTCGGTGCGGGATGGAAAGAGAAACAAGTATGATTGACCTTAGATGCAAGGCGTGCACGAATAGAGAAATCATGTGGTCTTGTTGTCCAATGAATTTTACATAGCGAAAACAATACTCTTTGTGGGGTTAATGCATTTAGACTTGGTGTTGTACATGTTAGCGGGGAAAAAACAAGCGTAGTTCGTAGAGGTGAAGGTGTGATGGTGTGATGGGGCTACATGTTCCAAGATCTTGTATAGGCGGTGGTTCAATGAGTATCGAGGTAGAAGTGAGACTACATCAGCAGTTGATGAAATTCATGATTATATGTGCGGTGACCTTAGTGATGAAGAAACCCAACCACTTGCAAGTCGAATAACAAGTGAACCACCTAAAATGACCGAGCAATTGTACAAGCTGCAATCGATACATCTAGGTTATGACATGCTCGTCATTGAACAAGTGAGCCACAACCTATTCTGGTTATATGTTGTATTTCATAATATATGTAGACTAAATTGTATTATGTATTTGTTATGTTATGCCAATGCAAGGACGTATTTAGTTAGCAAAAAATGGGTAAATCCAAACACTAGATACACAAAATGCAAACTGTATAATCAAGCTGCAAAACTGTCAAATACAATTTTTTAAGTGATATTTATTTATTTATTTATTTTTTGAGGTGAAAGTTGATGCGTGCCAAACAGTCAAGCTAAATTACTCAAGCCTGCCACTTGTGAATGGCAGACCGTAACAAGCTTAAAACTGCCTAAGCACGAATGCAATGAAGATCTGAGGAGTATAGAGTCTCCCCGGGTCGTTATGTCCCAGCGAGCTATGCAATGCATTATCAAACGTAAAGTGATCGGGAAATTTGAACAGGAAAGGGATATGAGATTATTATAACTACAGAAATATCAAACAAACACAGAGGCTTAAATACAAGTTAAAGGAAATTAAAAAGATAAAATCTATTAAATAAACGCTATCACTATAATTAAAATGATGTTTTTGTTTTTATGTTTTTACGAAACTGAAATTAAAAACTACGCGACGTACAAATTAAAAAGTGAAACTAAATCAATATTAACCCTAAAAATATGAAAATGATGTTTTACAAACCTAATGATAAAAGAAAATATTTAGAAAAAGAAAATTACTTTTATAACTATTTATCTAATTAAAACTATTTTAACTATTAAATAATTACCTAAAATACAAGAAAATAGGAAATTAGGCTAGAAAAATAATATTAAGACTTAGAAAAATCTAAAATATCAAAATAGAATTTTCAAAACTATTTTTGTATTTTTCTGATTATTTTTCTATTTTCTATGAATTTTAAACTATTAAAAACTAATTAAATTACTAAAAATTACCAAATAAACTATGAAAAATCTGGAAAATTTCTTTTTTTACTTTTTAGATTTATCTAAACTTAAGAAAATTGAAAAATTATTTTTTTTTTAACCTTTTCTGAATTTTTTGTATTAAAGATTAATTAAAAAGTGCTAAAAACTAATTAAAATCAAGAAAAATAGCAAAACAGCTAGGAAAAATTTGAAAATTTCAGGGAAACTCTAAAATAGTAATGAGAATCTAGGAAAAATGGAAAAACAGACACTTGTTTGCAAGAAAATGAAACTGATGAATCAAGTGCTTATAAATAAGCACTAAATTAAGCCAAATGAACCAAACAAGTTACCAATCATAATGAAGCTATGTTATGCAAAAGTTACTCTAAATGAACTAAAAGGAACAACACTTAACCACCGAAATGCAAGATAAAGCAGTTTGGTGATTTAAGTGTATAAGCTAAAACAGTTTTAAGTACCTACTTTAAGCACAAGCACAATCTACAAATAAGCTATAAACCAAAACCAATTATGAAGACCTAAACTAGACCTAAGTGGCTACTTATAACCAAAAGACCAGAGGTTAACAAGCTATTATAAGCTCATGCGGGCTTGCTCAAAGTCGAGAAAACACTCGGTATATCTTGAGTTGTGAAGCGAGCAATAGGACCTTACTTTGAGCTTATACACAAGCTTATCCGAAAGTTTAAGCTTAAAAGCAGATAAGAGGTCTTAAAGACCACCGGTAGACTACTTATAGACCAAAACCAGAACCTAAAAGCTTTAATGAACCACGTGCAATCTACGCAATATCTGCTCAAATTCAAATTTTGACACCTTTTGACTTTTGTAACAGTTTGAAAGTTGACTAAATGAAACTTGATTCCAATTTTATGAATGATGTTGAAGTATATTGATGGAATGAACTTAATACCACTTTGTCTAAGACTTTTACACACAAAATAAGTGATTGCAAATCCACAACCACAAAGATTGAACATTAAGATGATTCTATGAATTGTTGACTTAAAGGTTGCGGGATCAATTTTATTGACTCAAATGAGTTTACTTTTGCTAAATAAACTTGAGCCAACAAAAAAAACTAACTCGAATTCACAGTGAGGCAGTTATGACAAGAAACCAAACACCCTTTATTACTAGTTTTGCAACAAAACCTGAGTTAAAGACCTAACAAGCACAACTTACTGATCAAATTTATTAAGACTAACTTAAATACTGCTATCAAACAGGTTTCAACTACTGAATAACATTGAAACAGATTATGCTGAAAAATTGAGCTCAAACTTACACACAGTCCAAAGCCACAATGGCATGCCAACAAGGAAACCAAGAACACTAGCCTAATCCATTTCTAACCTACTTTGATTCAACCCAATTCCATTTCTCGCTTCACCCATGGTCCATTCCATACCCATATCCATGATCGGTTGACTTTTGTTGACTTTAAGCACTTTTGATTGAAATTGTTTGAAACTTAAAATGAGCTCATGACTATGATAAGTTAGTGTGAACTTGTTTGAGCTTATAAACAAGCTTATTGAAGCTTATTCATGAGATTTGGATTTTGCAATTTTCAACAGCTTAAGTGAAATACATGAAATGAAAATGCCACTCAAATTTATGCACGAAAATGGTTTATATTAATAGAGTAACTTGAAAATGAGTACATAGAACTAGAAAATTACAATTTAAAACTTAGATTAAGCTATTGCTACTAAAACGACATACATTTTATAAAAATAAAACTAACTACTTGATTTTCTGTCTTCCTCTTCTTTTTAAACCCACTTTGAGCTTCTCTCTCCTATCTGAAGAGATCCCAGCAATAATCTAAGCCCTTGATTGTCTTGAGCTCATCTTAGCCATTTATTTCGTTTTGGCGCCAATTCCTGGTTTTGATATCAGGGACAGGAAAGAGGATGCATTAAATGCATTGGGATGGGTAGGTGAGGTGGGGGAGACAATATGTGAGGTAGGGTGGGTTGTTGGTGGCTGGAGGGTTGGAGTTGCAGACAATCCTGTCGGGGAAGACAGGATATAGGGGGGCGGGTTTGTTTATTTAAATGTTGGGTTTGGGTTGGTCGGGTCAAGGGTAATGGACGGGTAACATGTTTGGGCCAAGGGGGTTTAGTTTTGGGCTTGGGAAATAATTAGGGTCCGGTTTGGTTTATAGAAATAATAACACAAGGATCACTTGTGTAACTTTTAAAATTCAAGGGACCAAACATGTAAATTATGAAGATGTAGTCAAGGGTTGGTCTTGCCAAACTTTAATAATCCAAGGGTAAATTTTTGACACTTTTGAAAATTCCAAGGATTAAATATACCAATTTCTAAAATCCGGGGACCAAAACGTAATTTCTCAAAACTTTTAGATTTTTCACCAAAGGACTAAATATGATAATTTATGTTTACAAAAGGACCTTTGGTGACTTTTCTTTAAAATAAATGCCTAGGGATGATTTTGCCATTTTACGAAAGTCGGGGACCGAAGCGCCAATTATGCAAACTTTGCTCGTTTTCATCGATTTTGAACATTTTGCATCGAAACATATAAAATGCAATTTTGGAATATTTTCGGTGTTTTGATGCATTTCGAGCATTTTAACCATTTTGCGATTCGATTGACTAAAATGATGAGTATTTACACACTCATCAATCCCCACATTAAACTATTGCTAGTCCCTAGCAATCTTTTGAGAAAAACTAATGGATTTGAATCTCTTTACCAAAAGCCATTACTCGGAGTAGCCAAATGTTTTAGTTCAAGTAAGAACCATGGTACACCGATAACCATGTGATTTTGAGCAAACCACCGACTTCAACGGATTTGATTTGTCTTTACGAAGCCGTTTGCTCGGACTAGCCAACTCTTAGATAAATTATCAATATTATCTTTGGTGAGCCGATTACCAATTATGGTTTTCCACGCCTTTACCACAAGCCATAATCTTGCGGGCTAGCCAACTCTTCACTTTTTAGGATATGGTGAAATGAATACCATACAATTTTGGGCAAATTGCAAGCCGTCAACGGATTTGAGATATCTTTATCAAGAGCCGTTTTCTCTGGATTAGCCAATCCTTTTGTCTTCTGAGACTTGGCGGATGATAACCAAGATGAGTAAGTGTAGAACACTTACTCCAAAAATGTTTTTGCCAAAAGCGGGATTAGGCGGTATAATTACATGATAAAATTCGTGAGAATCCCCCACACTAGAGATGAATATTGCCCTCAATATTCAAAGTACCGGCGGTTATGCGAAACAAAGAACGTGAAAGGAAATACTACGGCCATTATTTAGAAAGAAGATTTTTTTTTTTTTTTTTTATTTTATTTTTTTGAAAGATTTATATACAAAACATGTGGGCAACCCCCCACACTAGGGTGGTAGAAAGAGGTAAGAAGACGAAATATGGGTGAGAACCCATATGGCATGCTCTTGTTTTTGATTACCGAGTCGCTAGCTTGACTCGATCCCGCATTCATTGGTTCATGGGGAAAGTTTGTAAGTCCGGGACAACCATGGATGGAATGTCCTCTCCAAAGTAATGCTTCACTCGATGACCATTCACTTTAAAATTAGGACCATCGGGTTGAGATAACTCAATGGTACCATAAGGATAAACCTTAGTGATAGTAAATGGACCGCACCAACGGGACTTGAGCTTTCGATAAAATCTTCAATCTTGAATTGAAAAGAAGGACTCGATCACCAACGTTGAAAACGCGGTTCTTGATTTTGAGTCATGAATCTTCTTTGTCTTTTGTTTATAGATCAAAGAGTTCTCGTAAGCTTGATCACGGAGTTCATTTAATTCATTCATTTGAACTTTCCGGTGATCACCGGTATCTGAATGTCGAGTTAGCGTGCTTCAAGGCCCGGTATGCCTTGTGCTCGAGTTCAACCGTAGATGACACGCCTTCCGTACACCACTTGTATGGAGTGCACCCGATGGGTGTTTTGTAAGTCGTCACGGAAGGCCCAGTCGTCATCTAGCTTATCCGACAAAGAGGCACGGTTTTCACCAACCGTCCTCTCAAAAATTCTTTATCCCCGGTTAGAAACTTCCACTTGCCCACTTGTTTGGGGTGGTACGCAGAGAGGCGGTGAGTTACACCATACTTTTGCATGACTCTTGCAAATTGGTCATTGCAGAATGTGTACCACGATCACCGATGATGGCTCGTGGGTTCCAAACCTAGAAAATAGAGATTTCAAGAATTTCACCACAACTCGGGCATCGTTGGTGGGTAAAGCTTTAGCTTCAACCCATTTTGACAAGTAGTCAACGCCACGAGTATGTATTTGTTACCACAGAAGAAGGAAATGGCCCGTAAAGTCAATGCCCCGGATGTCAAAAATCTCACACACTTGAATGGCGTTTTGCGGCATTTCATTCCTTTATGAGATATTCCGTGACGTTGACAAGCGTCGCGGTTTTTGACAATTCATGGGCATCCTTATAGATTGTGGGCCAATAGAATCCGGAATCAAACACCTTCTTGGCGGTGTAGTTGGGGCTATGATGTCCCCAAGAGGGTCCGAATGGCAAGCCTTGAGAATGTCAATAGCTTCGACCATACACACATCGCGGATGACTTGATCCGCACAAATTTTAAACAAGTAGGGTCGTCCCGAAATAATGTTTTACATCTTTAAAGAATTTATTTTTCTGTTGGGACGACATCCCTTTCACCACAAAGTTACCCGCATGGTAATTTGCAAAGTCGACAAACCATGGGGTAGAAGAGTCTCCACGAAAAGAAACTATATTGAGTGTTTCGAGGAAATGTTTCATTTATTTCCTTTTCTCGAACACATTTTGGTGAGGTTCTCTAATCGGGACGAGATGATCGCAATCGGGTTCTCGGCTCCTTTTTATCACGAATAATGATATCAAATTCTTGTAGGAGGAGAACCCAGCTGAGCAATCTCGGCTTTGCATATTGTTTTGCAAAGAGATATTTGAGTGCTTAGAGTGATCCGTATACACCACGCATTTGGTCAATATAAGGTATGGCCAAAACTTCTCACGCATACACCACAACTAATAATTCTTTTACGTAGTGGTGTAATGGGTCCGAGCTTGATCATAGTTTTGCTCGCGTGGTGGATTGGTGAAAATGCTTGGTTTTATGTTGCCCCAAGACCGCACCGATAGCAAAATCACTTGCATCGCACATGAGCTCGAAGGTAAATCCCATCGGGGCAACTAGAATGGGTGCTTAGTAGCTTTTTCTTAAGTGTTTCAAAAGCTTGATGCACTCGGAGAGAAGATAAAGGAGCATCTTTTCGAGAAGATGGGTCATAGGCAGGCGATTTTAGAGAAATCTTGAATGAATCTACGATAAAACCGGCATGACCTAGAAAACTCCTAACACCTTTGACGGTAGTAGGATGAGGTAGTTTAGTAATGACATCAACTTTTGCTCTATCTACCTCAATCCCGTTCTTGGAAATCTTATGGCCAAGGACTATGCCCTCTTTGACCATAAAGTGGCTCTACTCCCAGTTTAGACATAGATTGGTGTCTTCACACCGTTTTAACATTTTGTCTAAGTGGGAGAGACAAGTCTGAAATGAGTCCCCAATGACCGAGAAGTCATCCATAAACACCTCCATAGTTTCCCCGATCATGTCGTGGAAAATGGCCATCATACATCGTTGGAACGTGCCAGGAGCATTGCATAGGCCAAAAGGCATACGTCTATAGGCAAACGTCCCGTATGGGCAGGTGAATGTGGTCTTTTCTTGATCCAGCGGATCAATGGGGATCTGAAAGTAACCCGAGAAACCATCAAGGAAACAATAGTATTCGTTCCTCGCTAATCTCTCGAGCATCCGGTCCATGAAGGGTAGAGGAAAATGGTCTTTACGGGTGGCTTCGTTTAACTTACGATAGTCAATGCACACACGCCATCCGTAACCAATCGAGTTGGAATTAACTCGTTTTCTTCATTGTGACAACGATAATGCCACCCTTTTTGGAACGCAATGAATTGGGGTGACCAAGGACTATCGAGATCGGTAATCGGACCGGCATCAAGAAGTTTGAGAACCTCTTGTTTGATAACCTCGTAAATCTTAGGATTCACCCTCCTCGATGTTGAATTGCCGGTTTGAAGTCATCCTCCATTAAGATTTTGTGAGTACAAAATTCGGGGTTGATACCCTTAATATCGGAGAGTTTCAAGCAATTGCTTGCTTGTGTGACTTCAAGACCTTTATGAGCGCGATTTCTCCTCCTCAGTCAAGTCTTTAGCAATTATGACGGGTAATTTATCATCACCCTCCAAGAATGCATACTCAAGATGAGGAGGTAGGTCCTTAAGTTCAACCTCGGGAAATTCTTCAGTGGATGATTGCACTGATTTGATTTCCTCAATTGTGATCTCTTTCGGAGGGAGTGAAGGTGATGGATCTTCATTAAGCAATTGCTCAAGATAAAGAATATCCCCCTCCGAATCATAAACACCATCAATTCCAGTCGGAATTGATTCATCGATAGAAAGAAATGCATCGATCTCTTCCGGAAGGAAGTCACTTCCTCAAACGGGTGAGAGGGGAAGAGTCGGCAATGATAGGAAGAGAAGATGTGGTGGAATTGGAATTCCCACTCACAGAATTATGAAGATAACCAAGAAACTCTTGAGAGTACTCTTCTGAAGCAATATCAATTAAATCGCCGCGATTAATTGATTCAGTGTCGTAATTTGAGGAGTACCTCGAGGTTTGATCAAGGTTAAAGGTAACAGCTTCATTACCCACACGTAGAGTGATCTCTTGCTCAAATACATCTATGAGAGCACGGCCGTCCTCGTGAATCCCCGCCCAACAATGAGGGAACTCGAGGATCGACATCGAAATCAACAACAACGAAGTCACCGAAAATGGAACTTTCCTACTTTCACGAATACATCCTCCGCAATGCCAAGAGGACGCGAGATAGAACGATCCGCAAGCTCGAGAGTCATGCATGTAGGAATAAGTTCGGAAGAAAGTTTCTTCCATCTTGAATCTGACATCGATTGATGCTTGCACCAAGATCGGCAAGGGCAAAGCATTCAATCATCCGGAAAAACACAAGGAAGAAGAAATTTCCGGGATCTCCTAGCTTCTCGGAAGCTTCTTTAACAAGACAAATGAGCAATTCTCGTTCAAAGGAGTTTTAGCCATTTCAAACGACTTTTCCTTGTTGCTCAACATGTGTTTCGAGTAGATTCAAACTTGGGCATCAACATGATAGCATCCGCGACTTATGTCAAAGTGTAGCTCTTGGAAAATTTGAAAGAATTTTTCCATCGATGACTAGCTTTCTCATGAGCTTTTGCTCATGTAAACGTGAGGGTAAGGAATAGAAGTTTTGGATTTAGGGTCAACAACCGGAGGTTCAAAACAACTCGTGTTTGGGTTTGGGGACAACACGAGGATGGACATTGTTGGCACTTCCGTTATTAGTAGGAAGTTCCTTGTCCTTTGTCGCCTCGGGTTCGCTTTCCACTACCTTCGGAGAGAGAAGAAGAGGTAGTAGGAATAGCGGTCCAAATAAAAGCACCACTTGGGTTGTGATCGCCTTTGCATCGCCCCTCGGATTAGCGATCGTGTTGCAAGGTAAAGTACCTAAGCCCGAGGGTCGATCATTTAAAGACTTCTTGATGTCGACAATCGGCTAACCAACAACCGATTCATTTCTTCTTGGGATTTCATGAATTGTTTCAACACTCATCGGAAGATGGTCCATTGGAACAATGGCTTGATTTTGCAGGAAAATTCGCCTCTATTGTTAGGATTAGGGCCTTGATTTTGAAAATTCCTTGATTATTGGCATGAAAATACCCTTGGTTGAAATTTCCGACACAGGTTTCTATTGTAATTTCCTTGATGTTGGAAATTTTGATTCGATTTTGAAAACCGTTGTTTTGATTGAAATGACCTTGGTTTTGAAAACCTTGGTTTGGTCTGTTTTGATTACGATTACGGTTTTGATTTTGATTGAAACCGGAGGTCCGAGTAGTGGTTAGGGCGGTGGTTCGGGTCTCTGAGCACGATATTGATTGCCTCCTTGATTAGACATCCCGCCCGGCATTGGCTTCAAGGGTTACCATCGGTGGCCATACGATTATAGTAAGCATGGGGCCACCACGGTAACACGACTTCCACTTTCTTAACTTCACAGGAGGTGAAGTTTGTGGAAAAAGACTTTCTTTTGATTGGAGAGAACCAAAGCTTGGATAGCTTCCGTGAGTTTATCAATCTTAGCATCGGTGCTAGGCCGACTCACGGGCGATGAAGAAGAAGGACCAACACCGACTTGGGAAACAACCGCTTGCTTCGTGCGGTCACGGACTTTAGACTTGTTTTCGATTATCGCTAAAGCTTCTTTGACAGCTTTGTTTAGGAAATTTCCTCCATGGAGGAATTGAGAGAATCTTGGTCGATTGACTCACTCCATTGTAGAAAGTATCGAGTTGCATCAACTCGGAGAAACCGTGGTGAGGACATTTGCGAAGCAATTCCTTGAAACGATCCCACGATTCATCAAGGATTCATCAAACTTCGAGTGAACTTGATGATTTCATTTTTAGACTCGTGGTTTTGGAAGGTGGATAGAATTCATTCACAAATTTCTTCACCGGATCTTCCCATGTCTCAATAGGCGGGGGTTGTTTTCAACCCAATCCGGCTTGCCCTCGAGAGAAAATGGGAGCGGAAGAAGCAACGACGGTAGGACATTCTTATACTTGATGGTAGATGCAATCTTGTTAAACCATCGAATATGAGCATGAGGATCATCCGCTCAAAACCGAAGAATTGATTAGAGGTTACAAGATTGATAACCGGTCTTGAGTTCAAAATTTTCACCACAATGGTCGGCATGTGATAGCATCTCCATACCCGTCGATGGGTGCCCGGAGAAGCTCGCGCATAAAATTTCATCCGCCATGATAACGGAAGGAGTGCGAGCGGTCGGATCTCGATCCGATGATGGAGCAGAAAGTCTGAACACGCCTTCTTGGAATCTTGACAAGCTCACGAAATGGGCTAACAGATCTAGAAGAGCGAAAAGCATACACTAGAGTTAACTCTAAGGAAACTCGAGTTAAGGAGAAATGGAATTATGAAAATCTTTCGAGATGAGAATGAGAATTATGAAGACGTTTTGTAAAATGGGGTGAGAAGAATCTTTATGGGTTTTACGGTTACGAAGCGTCGATATCACAACAAAATCAATTAACACAAAATCGAGGCAAAACAACGATGAACTTAACCAATAATCACAATATGAATGGCTTCTTTGAAAAGGGACACCAATCACAAGGACACAAAGGCAAGTTTTAAATCTTTAGTTCGGGAACTTATTATGGTCGCACCCCAGCTTAGGTAGTGCCTTGCCTTGGTTTTCGGTGGTAATCTTTTAAGTTGTTATTTATTAAAGAAAACAGCGAATCTTTTGTATTTTTATTTTTGATACATATATAGAAACAAAAGAAAAATATTTTTGTGTTTTATCGTTTTTGGTCATTTTTGGGTTTTGGATTTTTAGAAGAAAATATGGATATATATATAGATGATAGATGATGGATGATATAAACAAAGAGTGAGTATCCAAACAACTAATCGCTAAGCGGAAGATAGATCGGACAACTCCGGCGTGGCGCCTAAAATTTGATGCGTGCGAACAATCAAGCTAAATTACTCAAGCCTGCCACTTGTGAATGGCAGACCGTAACAAGCTTAAAACTGCCTAAGCACGAATGCAATGAAGATATGAGGAGTATAGAGTCTTCCCGGGTCGTTATGTCCCAGCGAGCTATGCAATGGATTATCAAACGTAAAGTGATCGGGAAATTTGAACAGGAAAGGGATATGAGATTATTATAACTACAGAAATATCAAACAAACACAGAGGCTTAAATACAAGTTAAAGGAAATTAAAAAGATAAAATCTATTAAATAACAGCTATCACTATAATTAAAATGATGTTCTTGTTTTTATGTTTTTACGAAACTGAAATTAAAAACTACGCGACGTACAAATTAAAAAGTGAAACTAAATCAATATTAACCCTAAAAATATGAAAATGATGTTTTTACAAACCTAATGATAAAAGAAAATATTTAGAAAAAGAAAATTACTTTTATAACTATTTATCTAATTAAAAACTATTTTTAACTATTAAATAATTACCTAAAATACAAGAAAATAGGAAATTAGGCTAGAAAAATAATATTAAGACTTAGAAAAATCTAAAATATCAAAATAGAATTTTCAAAACTATTTTTGTATTTTTCTGATTATTTTTCTATTTTCTATGAATTTTAAACTATTAAAAACTAATTAAATTACTAAAAATTACCAAATAAACTATGAAAAATCTGGAAAATTACTTTTTTTACTTTTTTGATTTATCTAAACTTAAGAAAATTGAAAATTGTTTTTTGAACCTTTTACGAATTTTTGTATTAAAGATTAATTAAAAGTGCTAAAACTAATTAAAATCAAGAAAAATAGCAAAACAATTAGGAAAAATCAAAATTTCGGAAACTCTAAAATAGTAATGAGAATCTAGGAAAAATGGAAAAAGACACTTGTTTGCAAGAAAATGAAATCGATGAATCAAGTGCTTATAAATAAGCACTAAATTAAGCCAAATGAACCAAACAAGTTACCAACTCATAATGAAGCTATGTTATGCAAAAGTTACTCTAAATGAACTAAAAGGAACAACACTTAACCACCGAAATGCAAGATAAGCAGTTTGGTGATTTAAGTGTATAAGCTAAAAGCAGTTTTAAGTACCTACTTTAAGCACAAGCACAATCTACAAATAAGCTATAAACCAAAACCAATTATGAAGACCTAAACTAGACCTAAGTGGCTACTTATAACCAAAAGACCAGAGGTTAACAAGCTATTATAAGCTCATGCGAGCTTGCTCAAAAGTCGAGAAAACACTCGGTGTATCTTGAGTTGTGAAAGCGAGCAATAGGACCTTACTTTGAGCTTATACACAAGCTTATCCGAAAGTTTAAGCTTAAAAGCAGATAAGAGGTCTTAAAGACCACACGGTAGACTACTTATAGACCAAAACCGAACCTAAAAGCTTTAATGAACCACTGCAAGCTAACTTGCAATATCTGCTCAATTCAAATTTTGACACCTTTTGACTTTTGTAACAGTTTGAAAGTTGACTAAAATGAAACTTGATTCCAATTTTATGAATGATGTTGAAGTATATTGATGGAATGAACTTAATACCAGCTTTGTCTAAGACTTTTACACACAAAATAAGTGATTGCAAATCCACAACCACAACAGATTGAACATTAAGACAGATTCTATGAATTGTTGACTTAAAAGGTTGCAGGATCAATTTTATTGACTCAAATGAGTTTACTTTTGCTAAATAAACTTGAGCCAACAAAAAAAACTAACTCTGAATTCACCTGTGAGACAGTTATGACAGCAAACCAAACACCCCTTTATTACTAGTTTTGCAACAAAAACTGAGTTAAAGACCTAACAAGCACAACTTACTGATCAAATTTATTAAGACTAACTTAAATACTGCTATCAAACAGGTTTCAACTACTGAATAACATTGAAACAGATTATGCTGAAAAATTGAGCTCAAACTTACACACGGTCAAAGCCACAATGGCTCGCCAACAAGGAAACCAAGAACACTAGCCTAATCCATTTCTAACCTACTTTGATTCAACCCAATTCCAGCTCTGCTTCACCCATGGTCCATTCCATACCCATATCCATGATCAGTTGACTTTTGTTGACTTTAAGCACTTTTGATTGAAATTGTTTGAAACTTAAAAATGAGCTCACAGAAAGCTATGATAAGTTAGTGTGAACTTGTTTGAGCTTATAAACAAGCTTATTGAAGCTTATTCATGAGATTTGGATTTTGCAATTTTCAACAGTTAAGTGAAATACATGAAATGAAAATGCCACTCAAATTTATGCCTGAAAATGGTTTATATTAATAGAGTAACTTGAAAATGAGTACATAGAACTAGAAAATTACAATTTAAAACTTAGATTAAGCTATTGCTACTAAAACGACATACATTTTATAAAAAATAAAAACTAACTACTTGATTTTCTGTCTTCCTCTTCTTTTTAAACCCACTTTGAGCTTCTCTCTCCTATCTGAAGAGATCCCAGCAATAATCTAAGCCCTTGATTGTCTTGAGCTCATCTTAGCCATTTATTTCGTTTTGGCGCCAATTCCTGGTTTTGATATCAGGGACAGGAAAGAGGATGCATTAAATGCATTGGGATGGGTAGGTGAGTTGGGGGAGACAATATGTGAGTAGGGTGGGTTGTTGGTGGGCTGGGGGTTGGAGTTGAGACAATCTGTCGGGAAGGCAGGATATAGAAGCGGGTTTGTTTATTTAAATGTTGGGTTTGGGTTGGTCGGGTCAAGGGTAATGGACCGGAGTATGAGTTTGGGCCAAGGGGTTTAGTTTTGGGCTTGGGAAATAATTAGGGTCCGGTTTGGTTTATAGAAATAATAACACAAGGATCACTTGTGTAACTTTTAAAATTCAAGGGACCAAACATGTAAATTATGAAGATGTAGTCAAGGGTTGGTCTTGCCAAACTTTAATAATCCAAGGGTAAATTTTTGACACTTTTGAAAATTCCAAGGATTAAATATACCAATTTCTAAAATCCAGGGACCAAAACTGTAATTTCTCAAAACTTTTAGATTTTTCACCAAAGGACTAAATATGATAATTTATGTTTACAAAAGGACCTTTGGTGACTTTTCTTTTAAAATAAATTCCTAGGGACTGATTTTGCCATTTTCGAAAAGTCGGGACCTGAACGCCAATTATGCAAACTTTGCTCGTTTTCATCGATTTTGAACATTTTGCATCCGAAACATATAAAATGCAATTTTGGAATATTTTTAGTGTTTGATGCATTTACGAGCATTTTAACCGTTTTGCGATTCAGGTTGACTAAAATGATGAGTATTTACACACTCATCAAAAGTGGGTAAATACTAACAAGGCTGGATAAAGCACTAAAGCAGGAAGAGATAGTTACCATGCACGTGCCCAAAATATAGTTGGACACGTGTACACCCACCAAAAAATGCTCACTATTAAAAGGAAAAAAAATTATCTACTGCCCCCCAATAAAATGAAGTTGCCTTATATGATAAGTTTCTACTTTGTTTAGTTATCTAAAAAAAATAAAATGAAGTTGCCCTATAGGGTTGCTATCCTAAAACAGAGATGCCCCATCAAGGTTGCCATGATATACATCATACTATAAAGCATTCATACACAATATTATGTAAACGGACACCGAACGTAGATCAAAAAACAGGTGCATACTACGATAACCCCAAGCGGATGGTTACACAAAACATCGCATGTTAATTTTATGTAATTTTTGAACATTGTTTTTTTGGTAATCATAAGAAGCAAAAACAAAAAAATGTTTAACAATTACATAACGTCGCCTTACAAAAAAGGCTAAACTAGACAAACTATTTTGAGTTTTAAGTTACGTTATCGGCAGCAGGAGCATGCTGCATAAAAATACCGACACTCCAACCTTCCGTTCCTTAAAAACCAAGTTTCTTTTAATCCCGCACCTCCTCGTGGCGGTCTCTTGTTAGAGCCTTTAAATGCCTCGACATCTTGAACTTCCGTAAGCCCGATCTTGGTTTTGAAAGCGATGCCTCCTTGCATAAGGTTTTCTAGAGGCCTTATGACCGCATACATGTCCTTAACGGAAGAAGAAGGCCCAACATCCATAGATACTGATCCAAGAAATACCCCATAGTACCATTCATCGTCATCGAACCCAATGTCGGCATCAACAATTTCGCTACCCAAAAATCCATGAATAGATTCTTTCCTTGACATTCAATTCCTTGACTTCTACTTTGGAACAGAGGGCTTCTTAGGGGAGGTGACCGCCTTTGTTCCTCCTCCCATGCAAAGAATATCGAGGCGAAATTAAGTAGCAAGCTCCACAAGTTTATCATGTATTGCTATCCATCACGCGTTGGCTCATCAAGAAGATCCACAAATAGGTTATCATAATAGAAACATGCTAAGTTATCGGTGCATGTGCAATGTACAAGGCGATCAACCCACATTCCTCGGCAAGTTGAAACATCCTTTTAATGTCATTATCGCATTCAACAAGCTGTCAAACCGGTTGAAAGAGCAAATAGTGGCCTACATAAATACAAAGCCCGTATCTCACACTCTAACTTGTTGGCCAAAAGTCAAGCATTTGATTAAAGTTCATCCTTGTGGACTTCTCGAACGTTTGCACAAGTGTGCCCATATCGTAAGTTAATTTGGGCAACCGAATGAACTCACCATCGTAGTGAATCTCAACTACAAGATTCTCGGATACATAGCGTGTAGTACTCCTGTAATAAAGGAAAAAAATGTTTACAAATGAGATTAGCATGTATGGACAAAACCTAGTAAGTGCAAGTGACAATCACGAAGGTAATGGCGGTATACCTTGGCTTGAAATCAAATAAGGCAACCTGAGGCTTAGCGAATTTTTGATGAAATAGAGAGTTGGGAGATTGGCATTATCACTTGTGTACAAATGTGATCTATATGAATATTTTATATATAATAGGAAAGGTTGTATTATTATTTTACTATTAATAATGTACTTATTAATAGTATGAAAAGTATGATCCGTTTATTTTAATATGGAAATAGTAAAAGGGAAATTTTTGGTTAATTTGTTATAAGTTGTTATGTGTAGTGTGGTTGTGTAATGATATGGAAATAAATCAATTGACAAACCTATGTGTGGCCCTTTTTAAATTTTGCTTGGAATAGACGGCCAAATGTCATGATTAAATGGACTTCCAAATGAAGAATAAATGAACTGGAGTTGTGGAGTTTTAAAAAGAAAGATTATATGTATTGTACAACAAATTTAGATGTAAATGTGTACATACTTTTACGTCGTGTCTCCCATTGTTTTTTAATGAATGTTACACGTACCCAAGGTTCTTGCATGCAAGGTACAATATGATTATTGGTTTATGTATGCATGTTATAAGTGTGTTTAGTGTAGTAAATAGTTGTTATAAATCCATTGTCTAGTCATTAATGGCTTATGTGAATGAATATATCAATAGATAGTGCATGATAAAACAATGAAAGTCTTTGTTGGAGATAAGTTTAAAATTAGTACAAACGATAAAATCTATGTTTATAAAAAAGTTAGACATAAGTTTAAAAGCTGTTAGTACAAACGATAAAATCTATGTTTATAAAAAAGCGAATCATCTTCTCGCGATATGCTAGCGACGTCGGTGGGATCATCAACGTGCAGCGATAGACCATGTGCCAATCGATATAAAATATACAAACCCACACACCACAATCACCAAAAATCCCACCTAGCTTAGGAACGTTTTGCTAACCTAAATGGAATCTTATAGTCATTCGGATGTATTCGGTCTTATCAAAATGTTTGCTTGCTCTAGAACAACTGGTAGTTTGACACAGTAGAATAACAGATTCTGTTAAAATAAATAGACGGGTGATCTTGTTAGAGGCTTGTCGAAAAATGTAAGTATTATATAATCGAAATAACCACGTTTTTCACCAAATTATTGATGAAATATAGGTGTTTGTTCAAGCCGGATTAAATATGATATCTAGTTTCATGTTGTAAATTATATATGTGTTCAAAAGTATTACATGTTTTTTATTGGTGATTCATAAATAACGTTCGAACATTTGACATGTGCTTCGAAATATTTTTATTCATAATAGATTTCATTTCAATACATTAAAGGATACATCAACGTAGCAACGACATTCATGAAGATACCAAAACACATAATATGACAATCACGAGCGTCGAGAGACCACATAACAAGGTAGGAGTAGAGGATTAATAATTTTTGCGACTTTTCGAGAAAGGAGATTTTTGAGAAATTGGCCGAGTCTCACTCATTAGCCTCATCGCCCTGTTTTCTCAAGCTCCTCGTCTGAATTGCACAGGATTTTCAAACAAGACCGGCAAGCTGGACCCAACCACGCACTCCAATCGCTTGATTTGCTCGGCCTCACGGTGCAACGACGAGTTAGGTCGATCACCTTTGCATGCATGTCACTTAAGAACTTGAAGTCACGTTCATTGCCACGCACAAACACGTTGTTAACCATGTCTTTAAGGACGTTATCCATTTCTTTTGTAGTAAATTGTGTTGTGGCTAGTGTGTGTCCCTTGACAAAAGTTGTATGATATTAGGATATATGTTGTCCGTTTATATAACCCAAATGGAGTGGGGGGAAAGAGCGGGGTGGGGTGACATGGAGTTTATTTTGTATTAAAGTCTATCTGAATTAATGTGGATAGTCAAGTGGTGAATAGTTGAGTCATGTCAAGTAATTATTGTTGCACATTAGGGCAAGTTTAATTAATGAAGCTTCTCTTGTACTCAACCGATTTCTGGCCACAAGATAATCATTTTGGGCAACTAGTTTCAGTTTGGGGGCAACTAAACCAGTTTGAATTTTGTGTAGTTCCAAATGCAACAAAATTTTACGTCCCTTAGGTTAGAAAAATTATTAATTTAGTATGTTTTGTAAATAGACACCATTAAACAGGTTTATATTGATTACTTTTTGGTTACATGAACTAACACACATATGCTATTATTATATGTACATATCGTTTATATTTTATGTAATAATACACTACCATAGTATAACTCAGACTTTTATATCATAAAGTCTGACTAAGTGTTCACTTGGCTGTGCTATTTCAATATTGAATGGATATTTTGTAAAAAACCCAAATCGGGGATGCACATAAGTAGGACAAACTTTATTAATGAGGAAATGACGTAATGAAATGATGGTGGTAGCTAGTGGCATGTACTTGAAGGGAACTAGTCCATTAGTTTTTCAACTTTAACTATTGCACAAAAAGGCACAAAGAAAGTTGTGTCCAACAAGTTAATTGTTTTGGGCAACCACATACATACAATGGGCAACTAAATCATATGTGTCCCTATTAAATCATTGAACCTTATGTGCAGTTGTAAATTTAAAGTAATCAAGATTGCTAGCTAAGTATATATTTCCTATATCGTATTATATGAGCGGGACACAATGTAAATTAAAATCAGGAAAATAAATTGTTAAAATACGGAAGCAAGCAGATTTATGTACTTTATTTTTGGTTGGTTCTAGTTAATGTACACATATTTTAGATAATCTGTTGTTGGTTGTGGAATTCGTTTGATGTTACTACTATAGAGTATAGACGGCTTTGTTTCTTTTTTGTTTTTGTTGGAATCACTCCTAAACAGTATTTCAAGTATTTATATTTCATATGTAATAGGTAGCTTTATTATGGCCTTTATGTTTGTTTAAGGTCAAGCTTATGTAGAAGGCCCATAAGCTTAGGCCCAAGCCCACATAAGAAAGGATGGGAACTAGGGTGTTGCCTAGCTTCCTCCTATAAATATCTTGTAAACCCTCACTGAGGGTTGGTTGTTCAAGTTTTCCTTTCATTCATGCCTCGCGCCTAAACCGTATTATTACTATTGTGTGTGTGTGTGATTTACTTGTTCATCCGCCTTCATCTCTTTCTCTATAACTTGTGTTTGTAAAACTAGTGACCTAACAGTGGTATCAATCGCCTTCATCGCTTAAAAACACGTTTTTTACACTTTTTAATCCAAGATTCTTGTACTTTCAATGTTTTGAAGTGTTAAACTACTTGTTTTTGGCAAAAAGATTTAAACTTTACGCGTGGATCTACGTTTTTAAGCTTGTTTTTGTTCGTGGGTGTCGTTCTACGCGTAACCCGTTTCGATTTTGGTACATCAAGTTTCACATTTTGTGTTCTTTTGGTACTATTGAAGCTATTCCATAACAAAATCTGTTTAGAAACACATTTGGGCAAAATCAAAGTTACGAGTAATCCAACGCGTATCAAAACCCTAAAATTACGCGTAAGATTTTCCTTGGTTTGATCTTCATTTTCTGGTTTATTCCGTGTTTTCTTACTTGGATAAGTCCGAAAATACGTCGACTTTGGATATCTTTTGCCTTTGTGATAGTGTAAAAGATCATTTGGGCAAAAACCTAAAATTACGCATAAGCATAAGCTTACGGCGTAGAAATTCTCACGATAAGATTCACTTTACGCGTAAACTTAGGTCTACGCATAAGGTAATCCTACGCCTAACTTTCTCGCCTAACTTTTGTCTCGCATAACTTTAGTGCTTTTATCCTACTTACGCGTAAGCTAAATCCCACGCGTAACTCCTTATTATTACGCCGTAACTTTTGGTGTTTTACGCATAAGTGCTACTTGGTTTCTTGTCTTTTCTACGCCTAAGGACACTTCATCAACAAAGGTTCATTCGACTACAAAGATCCATTTTACTACACAAGTTCATCAACATGTCTCAACCACCATACTCTAACTATTTCCTCACACTTATAATCATCAACAACAACAACAATTAACTCCACAACATCAACAATGGAATCAACAACAAGCGGTTTATCAACAACAATTTAACCAAAGAACATACTCCACAAATTGGTGCTATTCCACCCCACAAATGGTTCAAACACCGCCAAGTCTTCAAGTTCAAACCTACACAAACGATTTCAATCAACATCCATCAAGGAACACTATGAAGGAACCCACTTGGTTTGCAAAGATGTGCGAAGCTTTAAGCGACCAACAATCAATTCATGAAGTCGGATCACTGATAGACCTCCAATGCTCACTCCGAAACTACGATCAATGGGTGATAAGGTTCTTTAGGTTTTGTGATCTAAAGAAGCCACATGGAAAGTTCTTAAAGAAGGTTATCTTGGAAGGTCCATTTGAGATGCCTCTTGTCATTGTGCAGGAGATCTAGCTCATTGCTCCACCAAGAGATAAACAAACCAACATTGCTATCAAGCATTTAAATCCTATAGAACTTCTACACTATGAAGTCGATGAACTTGCAATGGAATACATCCTCTTAGGATTACCAAACCCAATTCTTCGTAGTGTTGATGCTCAAAAGATCGCACAAAAATGTGGGATCATATTAGCCTTCTTATGGAAGGATCTCAGACTCAATCGGGAGGATTTGGAATCCAAAATTTACTTGGCTTATGAACACTTCATGATTGAACACGGAGAGACACTAGAGTCCTATCATCATCGATTTTCGAGACATCATCAATGATTTGGATAAACACAACATCATCATGCCAAGAATTGCGCTTAATACTAAGTTCTGAGTAGTCTTGGTCACGAATGGGAGAAGTATGTCATCTTTCTCCGTCAAGCAAAGAATATGCATCATTCTACTTATGGATTGTTGTACGATTACTTGAAGCCTCATGAAAAGGAAGTTGATCGGGAAAGGATTCTCCGTGCTCAAATTGCTAAGCAATCACATCCGGATAATCAACAACTTGCCTTGTATGCTCAATGAATTATCCTCTCAACCAAAGAACTCAACCAAGCGCTTCAAACACACCTTCACAAAGAACAACCTCAACAAAATCAATTGGTTCCATACAAAGAACAATTCTCAAGCATATGTCGTTGAAGCGACCGAGAAATCGATCCATTCAAGCATTGCAACAAGGATTTGTGATGATTGCTAATGCTTTTGGCGTTACACCAACAAATCCAACAATCGTATTCGTTCCTCATCTAACACACGGACTCAAGCTGTTGTGAACAATGGACGTGTTGAAGTTCGTAATCGTGATTATGGTCGTCGGATGGGTGGTGGTCAAGGGTTTAATGTTGTGGGTAGGAATAACAACAGAGCTCAAGTGGTAGAACAGGTAATGCTCGAGAATCGGTTAAATGGTCTTAGATGCTACAACTGTAATGAGAAGGACACACAGCTAATGCATGCCCAAAGCCAAGGACTAGGGGCGTTCTTATTTCAAAGAGGCTTTACTTTTGGCTCTTAAGGATGAAGTCAGTGGATCTCTCACGGACAAAACGAGCTTTATGGCGGATGCGACTCGGATGATGATATGGAGGACTTGCGTGCCAATGCACATTATTATGTTGATGGCTAATATGCAAGAGTTACACATGAGTGAAACAGGCCCATGTATGACATCGATGGCTTGTCTCAAAACCGAACAAACCATCATCATATCTGAACTAATATCTCCTTCATATCTCGAATCCGCACGCTCGAATATTCAAAATGAGTCATCTACATCTCATTCGGCGATTTTCAAATAAACCCGTAGTTACATTTGACGATCCGGATGACCTTATGGTTTCCCTTGATAATCAAATTGACTCCGTGGTTATACTTGAGGATCTAAATAATGATCATGTTGTGACTCACGATGAACACGATGAACCTTTGCCTCATCCGGATCTTGTTATGTTACTTAAAGACCAACAATCCCAAATTCTTGAATGTGTTGCATTAAATCGGTCCTTAAAAGTAAAATGCACTTTGTTAACCAAGGATTTTGAATGCTTACAAATGCAACTCAACTTTTTCAAAACTCAAGACAACCGTGAAAAGGTTTTGAAGCCGCTTTTGCAAAATCTCATCAAAACAAAAATATTTAGAGACGGATCGTGATCTAGCCGCCTCGAAGAATGCTTTGTTGTTTGAATTAGAACAATCAAACACGAACATAAAAAGCAAATTAACGCTATCACCTTGGAAAATCAAAAAGCTAAGGTTTGAGTTGTTAAATTTTCAAAAGCAGTTCTCCACATACAAAAGCATTCAACGAATCGGGTAGATGACCTTCTTGAAGAAATTATCGGCTTGCAAAACAAACTTAAAGAGTTTAAAAGCATTGTTTACAAACATGGTGAATCAATATGACTATTGAAAAGTTTACCTTAAAACCCAATCCAAAAGGATATGGAAAAATCTAGTGATTAGAAACCAAAGCTTTCACTAAAACATTCAAACCAACTCAAGTTTCCGGTCTGAGAATACAAAATTGATAATCTTGTCATGAGTGTTGTTGAATATCATCGTCAAGAGGAATTAGATCACGGAAGGCGAGTCGATCAAAATTAAAAACGTTGTTTACAACAAACCTTTTAATTATAAAAGCGGTCACTTTCGTCACACCAACGGATTCTTCTAACACACCAAGGGTTATCATCAAAACACACGAGTCTTCTAATGTTAATCCCAAAGCAGTTTTGCACAAACTTATGGTCCTTTACCTTCCATTAGTGAAGTAAACTCAAAACACGAAAATCGAAAAATTCTTCGATATTTTGACATTTTCATGGTCGACCTCAAAATTTTACAAGATGAGATAGAATATCGCTCCGAAATCAAAGTTGAACATTTTCAATCGCCTCGCGAGAACAAAGAGACATTTTTCAGAGAAACCTTTACCTAATGTTAAAAACTTGAAAAGTTGTGCAATTGCTCGGAAAAGGATTTTCATAAGGAACTTGGGGTAATGAAAACGTTTTCGAGAAAATGAAACATCTATTTCTAACACTAAGCATAAAAAAACGTAAGAAAAGATGTTGATCGACTCTTGGAAGATGTTATCCGTGCCGATATCCATAATGTTGTGTTATTCTATTCTTTGCCATATGCATCGATCATATCTCTGCGATATTGTTGAAAATGTTGTAATCATGAGAACACCGATAATGTGCTTCGGATCGAGTCTTTAAAAGCTTAAAATAAACGATTACTCAATGAAATTTACAATGCAAAACGTCGTCTTCATTGGTGTGAAAAGATATTCACAATCATCAACTTAGTTTTCAAAAGAAAATCGCTCGGTTGAGTGCAAAATCTTCGATCCTAAAATTGAGCAACTGGATGATCAAACGTGTCTTTGAAAAGTCAAATCTCAAAATATGAACAAGAACTTTTAAAAGTTAAGCAGAATATGGTGTCATATTTGATTTACTCAAAAGACTCGACTTGAAGCATCAAACGAACTTGATCACTATCTTGCTCACACTAGAGATGTCATGAATTTTGTTGGAAATATTCGTTCGAAAATCAAGATCGATACACACTATCTCTAAGTTACGGAAATGTTAGGAAAGTATGAACAACTTCCGCCATCGTGATTAAGAGATTAGCACCAACACACTTAGTAATCGTGAACCTAGAATTCCCAACGCCAAATCACAAGTTGCTAATGTGTTTCCCTCTCTTGAAGCAGAATAGTTGCATCTTTTCCAAGCGTCCGCACTTCACCTAGGGGCACTCAATCGAAGAATAGGAAGTTGCGACCTAAGAAAAGATCAATAAGGAATGCTAAAGTAGAAGAACACCCTAGGACTCTAAATAAAACTCATGTTGCTTCCACTATAGATGTTGCGTCGGCAAATGTAATACAAATAGTGATGTAATGAATGCTAAACCGTTAAGTACTTTTGATATTCATCCGATGCACCTTGTGTTATTTTTCGGAAAAGTATAAATTCGATTGTCATGACAAATGTGTTGCTAAAGTCAGTAATCTCGATTCACGAAATCCTAAGAATCGAATACCTCTAGGCCCACTAATCATTCTAAGTCCAGTGCTTGTAGACCGCCTTCTTTAGATTCTAAGGCAACCATTGCTATCACAAGTAGCTCCCGCTTCACCTCCTAAGAATGTAGTACCACCTAATGCTTTCACTAAGACTAAAGCAAAGTGTAGTTATAGATGGCGAAATGGATATATAACACACTAGGATTTAAATGGATGCCTAAAATTATCAATGTGTGTATGTCTAACATACCGCTTGAAACCCTCTAACATTTCGGGTTCCACATCTACTTCTATTCCATCCGTGTCGTCTGCATGTGTAATGCGGTGACATGATCATTCTCTAGATTGTTGATAGCGGATGTTCCCGACACATGACATGCAACCTCAAACTGTTATCAAAATTTATTGCAAAGTTCATTGGCACCGCGGGTTCGGAATGATCACTTCAGCGACTATCATGGGCTACGGAGATTATGTCAATGGGAACATCGAAATCAGCGGGGTTTACTATGTGGAAGGCCTCGGTCACAACTGTTTTCGATGGGTCAATTTTGTGATGGAGATTTGGAGGTTGCTTCGGGGAGAAAACTTGTTTCATTCGTGATCTACAAGGAAATGACCTTATGTCCGCTCGCGTAATTTTAGTCTCTACACTATCTCTATGCAATACATGGTTGCTTCCTCTCCCATCCGCTTACTTTCAAAGGCAACATCTACAAAATCCGCTATGGCACCGTCGTCTCTCACATCTAAACTTTCAAACCATCACCAACCTTGCTCGACACAAACTAGTTGAAGGACTCCCACGATTCCTGTATTCAAAAGATCACCTTTGCTCGGCACGTGAACAAGGAAAAGCACTCGTGCTCATTTTCCTTCAAAGGTGGAACACACTCTAAGCATGTGCTTCATCTTCTTCACATGGATTTGTGTGGCCCGATCGCGCTGCAAACGATCAATGGCAAACGCTACATCTTAGTAATTGTTGATGACTACTCACGATGGACTTGGGTCTACTTTCTTGAAGCAAAGACCAAGCTCCACAAATGATCATCACCTTTCTCAAAAATACGGTTTCATCCGCCACACCGTCGAATAATCGAATGCATACAAAGGCCCGAATTTGTTAACAAAACCCTTCGTGAATTCTATGAGAAAGTGGGAATTCAAAGATCAAACATCTATTGCACGACACCGAACAAAACGGTGTTGTTGAAAGACGAAACCGAGCGTTAGTGGAAGGCGCAAGAACAATGTTAATCAATGCTAAACTTCAGTTACTTATGGGCGTGTCGATTCATCGTGATGCTATACTCAAAACCGTTCTATGATCACAAACGCCACAACAAAACACCTTTCGAGCTTGTCCACAACTATAAACCGAACCTCAAACACTTTCATGTATTTGGATCCCTTTGCTATCCGAATAATGATCGTGATGATTTTGGAAAGCTCAAAGCCAAAGGCGATATTGGAGTCTTTATTGGATCTTGTGACAATTCTAAAGGTTTCGAATCTGGAATCGTCGAACTAAGGAGGTAATGGAAGCGATTCACGCTCATTTTGATGAACTCACGGAAATGGCTTACGAGCATATGACTTAGAACCCGGTCACAACCGTTTAAACTTCCTCAACCCCATCATCACCGAACAAAGCCCCAACTAACTCGTCAACAAATGGAAATGTTATTTGCTCCTCTGTTTTGTGGCGATATTAATGAACGTGCTCGGTGTATCCGGCGATTCATTGCACAACCCGATAATATTCCTATACCTAATACACTGCTACAACAACTCTGTTGAAGATGCACCTACACCGGTTGACTCAAACACAACGATTGAACACACCGCTTCCACCAATGATGAACCAAATGATGATATTTTGAATGAAGTACCCCCACCGCAGATTTTGATCCAAATGTTCTTCAACCCGTTTGCCAATGAGATCGCTACACGGATGTCGCAGAATCTTCAATGCACCATTTGAATCCTCAAAATCGCACAATGTATACCAACATCAACCTCTACACATAGATGGACAAAAGACCATCCTCGGCTAACATTATTGGTAACCCGAATCAACCAACGTTACGAGACAACGTCTTCACACGAGATGGTGAACATTGCATTTATGCTCTCACCGTCGCTAATCAACCTAAAACATTAAAGATGCAATGACAAAAGACAACCGGATTGAATCCATGCGGGAAGAACTCAACCAATTCAAACGTCTTGAAGTATAGGAACGGTTGAAAGACCAACAGGGTCTACGTCATTGGTCTAAAAGGATTTGGAAAAACAAATTGGATCTTTGAAGGGAACGCCGTCTGCGAAACAAGTCACGCCTAGTTGCTAAGGGTTATCGTCGAGAAGAGGAATAGACTTTGAAGAATCCTTTGCTCCGGTTGCTCGCCTTGAGGTTGTTCGGATATTTCGCGTCACGCTCATATGAATATGACGGTCATCGATGGATGTCAAAACGAAGTTTCTCAATGGACAACTTAAAGAAACGGTCTATGTCGCCCAACCGGATGGATTCGTTGATCCCGAGTTCCCGAACCATGTCTACAAACCGAACAAAGCTCTTTATGGTCTCAAACAAGCCCCTCGGGCATGGTACGATAAGCTATAATCTTTCTCATTGCCAATAATTTCACCAAAGGCTCGGTTGACCCAACTCTTTTATACAATATCACGGGCACATATCTTAATTGTTCAAATTTACGTGGATGACATCATTTTGGGTCTACACATAAAAAGTTTTCAATCGCTTTTGCAAAACTAATGAAGAAAAATTTTGAAATGTCCATGATGGGTGAACTTACGTTCTTTCTAGGACCGCAAGTTCATCAATCACCCGTGGTATTTTCTTGAGTCGATCCAAATATGCCCTTGAATTGTTAAACAAATTTGGAATGAAAACACGTGATACTTATGCCACACCAATGACTCATACCAAGAAGCTAGATCTTTGATTTACATTGAAATTAGTTGACCCCACCAAATACCAAGTATTATTGGGTCCCTCATGTATCTAACGACTAGCGAGACTGATATTGTCTTTGCTGCTTATCTATGCTCCCGTTATCGATCGCGACCAATCAAACCCACCTCTCGAGGCTAAAAGAATCCTCCGATACATCAAGGAACCATTAACTTGGGATCCGGTATCCAAAGGATTCGGTTTGAACTAATCATTTTTCGACGATCACGCAGGATGCTTAGACTCAAGGAAAAGTACTTGAGAGCACTACAATTTCTCGATGATAAGCGGTGTCTTGGCAATCAAAGAAGGGATTGTACATCATTGTCATCAACCGGCGAGAATATGTAGCCATGTCCGCGTGTTGTGCTCAAGTCATCTAGATGAGAACACAACTCAAAGACTATGGTTACGATTTGATGTAATCCCGATGTCTCATGCGACAATCGAGTGCCATTGCAATCTCGTGCAACTCGGTTCAAGACTCGAAATCAAAGCACATCGATCTACGCTATCATTTCATCAAGGACCACGTGGAGCAGTACCGTTGAATTATACTTTGTGGTATCGAATACCAATTGGTAGATCTCGCTCACCAAAGCCTTGCCTCCCGCTAGGTTTAATGAGTTGGTCCACCGGTTGGTATGAGGTGTTGACTCAAGAGAATTGGATGACCTCTTAAAACAGCCTTAAAAACACATCAAACACCAAAACCTCTTTTGTAAATAATTTTCAAAACAAAATACAAAAATATAAAATCCGATAAAACAACAAAATATTCTCCTAATCTATCTTTCTTTCAACACGGCAAGTACATTTCTTCACAACACTTTAATCTTTCAAAATTCAAGATTTTTCGATCAAGTGTTGAGGGGGAGAAAATAATCTCTTAACTGTTTCAAAACATCTGTGTACTTGCATGTTATCATATCTCGGTTGTTTCATTTTACAATGGTGGTGAATTTTCTAGTTAAATGACACTCCTCGGACTAAAATTATAACCTTTCATTATAGTCGAGGGGGAGTGTCGTCATGCTTCTTTCCTAAAAACTCCGTTTGGTAACCAAAATGGAAGTTAAATGGCTTTGTATGGAAATGGAATAGGTGGAGGGACTATAACTGTCAAAACCTGAAAGTATTTTTCAATAAAATACCTCACCTAACATTATCACTTCACATTTATTACTAAAACCTAACCAATCTACGCCTAAGAATCAACCAAGAAATCCGTTCTTTTGATCATCTCTTTGTAAGTTGTTTCGTGATTAAAACATGTTTTTAAGCTAAGGTTTCAAATCTCATGCAAATCCAACGGCTAGAAATTGTTTTACGCGTGATTATGTGTTCTACGATAGCGTATGAACACACAATCATTGTGTGTGTGTTTGTGGTTAAATGGATTATGTCAAAACGTTTCAAATACATTAATGATATCATTTTAATCATCAAAACCCACCCAGAAACACGTATTAAAGATGTTTGAAAATTAGGGTTCTTGTGTCGAATTGGGTGTTTTCGAATATGAAGTGTTTTGGTCAAAAAGATTGTTGGGTTATGTTCTTATGATGTTGAATTAAGGATATCCTTGCTCTATAACCACCCAGAAACTCTAAATTATTAACAATTTGGAATTAGGGTTTAAAGTTCTTGAGATTGGGTATTTTCGATTCACCATGAATTGGATGTTATAACTTGGTTAGTAGACTCTCACAATACCTTAGACCTACCAGAAAACGTTTGGTGCAATTTCCATGGTTAGAATTGTTACGCGTAATTCTTGAACTATTAGGGTTTTGGATTACGCGTATGCGCTTCTACGATAACCGCTTAACAAGTGTTCTTGCCATGATTTGTTGTTAAAATGAATTTATGTGTTAATATTGATGATATGATGGTTCTATTTCGTGCTTGTTACTCATGAAACTTCGTAATCAAGGTCATTTGCAACTCTACGCATAAGGATTACCCTACGCCGTAGTCATGTTATCGTAAGAATAATCCCACGCATAACGATTCTGCCGTAAGGTTCTACAATGGACTACGCCAGTATCCCGTGAAGGATATGCGTAAATGACCTCACGCGCATAAGGTCTACTCTTACGAGTAAGCCTTACGCGTAAGGTATATATACGCCACGGCGTAAGCTCTCACGCATAAGGTCCCCTTTTCCCACGCATAACATTTCTTACGCGTAAGTCGGGATCCCTCGCGTAAGCTTTGTCTCACGCATATGTCAATCCGCTTACGTTTAACTTTGCTAAAACTACGCTTAACCCTGGATTGACCTTCATGATGAATTGTTACGTGTACAAACTTGTCAATAAACTAATCATATCGTCACGAATCCAATAATGTCACTAATAAACTTAAATCGTTTGATATGTTGTGAACAATAAGTGATAAAATAAACTTTAAAACTTAAAGTTAACTAACTCACGAAACATTTCACGATGTCATTGGACTATTGGACATACAAGTGACTTAGGACTCGTAACAATCATTGACACCTTTGTACATTCAATAACTAGACAATAAGACCTTCCATTGACTAACATTATGTCTTTCGATATGTTGGTTCTTTTGGCTAATGTTATTTCGAGATCACGACATGGTCGAACAAATGAATGTGGATGCATCGAAGTTCTCTCCATTGTCGATATCTATCCTTATGGCTATCCAATAAAGATAGGAAAGAATAATCTCCGTGTTGACTTTGACACCCTCACTTGCTCGAATCTTCGTGTCTAATTGCTATTGATATTAGAGGACTCATCCGTATCGAGAATATGCTCACTCACTCGCAAGCTGCTCACGAGATCTACATCCAGCAGCCTGGAACACTATGGAAAGGGTCAAAGACGGTCTGCGTGACGGTGACTCGAATCACAAACAAGTCACCATTACACTGCAGACTTAAGAACATTCTCCCAATTCTCAAGTCGATCCAACCAAACTATATGCCACACCGTTGAAGAGCTCACTCTCAATTCTTAATCGATATCGGTTATGACGAGGCTATAGGAGTAATCACCAAGCATTCTCACGTGAGAGCTTAATAGTATTCCTCAACCATAGAGAACTCTACATGATCATCACCAAGTCATTTACGGTCGTGACGGTGGCTATGAGCATCCTAAGCTAATGGAGCGCAAATATTCTCGGGCATTGGTCAACATGAAACACATCGCTATCGAAGCTCGATTTGGGATGACATGATGTCATTTCTCAACAAGCTTGGCTCAAAGATTCCCTATATCGGATATACTAAACTGTTGATCCGAGAGCACTTGGACTTCATCCCGATATTCCCAAGAGGCTCAATGACCCCGACAATCACGATATGTTGACGGAACCTATTCTATCTATCGAAATCAAGGAATCGTCTACAAAGAAACAAGGTCTTTGTCTTTGATTTCCTTCTAAAAAGATGTCGAAAGCTCGAAGCGTATAAAAGGTATCCGGAAGCGTTAGACAAGGCAAAGTTGGTCATCTCGACGAAAAATATTCGGAACACCTGTAAGGAGAACCGTAAAAGGAAGTCTTGGAAGTGTCACAAGTACGAGATAGTCGAGGAATGTTCCAAAGAAGAAACCTATTCCAAAGAGGAAACCTACCCTAAGAAGAAAGTTCCTTCTCGTGAAGCCACTCCGATCCCTTCCTCTACACCGAACCGAAAAAAGCTCATTGGGAGGACTCAAGCTCCGACACGTATGAAGAGATCACATACTCAAACCGCAAGGATGAAAATCCCTCGGTGCAAAACCTCAAGTCCTCAAACTAATAAAGGAAAAGGAAGACTCACGCACTTGTGCCACATGATGAAAGCTCGAAGATGAAGAAGAGCAATTGGATCAATCATATAGGAAGAAGTTTCACATCGTCGACACCTTCAAAAGGTCAAGAATTTGCTAAAGATCAAATGGGTGGCCCCGGAGGATCAAGTGGTGTCGCTTACCTCACCGAGATCCCGACACGGTTAATCGACCTTGTAAGGGATCCGGTGCCACCACTCTTCCGCAACAACAACGACTTGTGGAGGATACTATCGATATGAGTTTGAGAACCACAGGCGAAAGTCGAGAAAGATAAAGATGATGATTATGACAAGTTGCTTATGGGCGGTCCCACACGATCGCGTAAGGAAACTTCGAACCGCCTAAGGACCCCAAGCCTCCTCATGTCTCCTCCTCATCGACTCATCATCTCACTCATCACCACCACCATAAACGAAGTCAACCGATCATCATCCAAACCGTGAAGAAACCACCTAAATCTTGGATTTCTCAAACTTATGAAAGAATTGTGAAAGTCATCCAACAAGTCGAAAGAAGGACATACTTTACGTAAAACTCGAATTGGTTTCTTGACCAAATTCAAGATTTAAATGATGAGAAAGACAAGATGCAGAAAGAAAGGGAATCGTTGAAAGTTCATGAAGAGTCATCGTAAAGAGGAACTTAACGAAATGATCGAAGGTTACACTAACGAGTACCTTCGGGATATCGTTCCTAAAGTCCAAAAGGAACTGGAGAAGGCAGACAGAGATCATACCCACAAGTTTCTTCTCGACACCGCCCCGGTGTGACTAGAGAAGTATTTTCCGCACAACTCACTCCTAACATCATCGCATTGGTTAAACATACAATGGCCAAAGAAGCCGATCTCTCCGAATACGAGTTAATCGCTAAACTAGTGATGCAAATGTCAAAGCGATCTCGAACGTTTACTTGGATGAAGCTAAGTTTTTGAAAGTCTACTTGATTTTCAACTCGATCATCATGCAAGGAGTCACCGATCAACCCAAACGGCCAAGAGATGACAATGATAAGGACAAGGACTCGCACCTAAACGTCGGAAGCAATCGGTGAATCTACTTTGATGCCACCTCCTCTACAACGGACTTCTTCTCAACAAAGTCTCCTCCACCTCGGTCTTCTCTGATAAACCTCGGGACGATTCCGAGTTACCACCCCGACTCAAAAGCAGTGATTACTTTGAGTATACGGGTGGTGAAGATGAAGAGGTCCTTGAGCCCCGACAACAACCCAACTCACCCAAACAAGTGCGAAACCAAGATCATCATCAAGGCCTTCCAAAAGAAGAAGAAGACGACTCGACTGAAGTCGTATCATGGCTAGATGACGATAAAACCAAGAGTTTGAATGGTTCTCCACACTTGTCAATCAAACTCCTACCCCGATGAAGGTCAAGACTTGGTAGATGGTTCTACATTGAGCACGCAAAACTTTGCAAGAAAAGTTCCATGTGAAGAAAATGACGAAATATGAGTTGAAGCGAATCAAGAATGAAGCGTTTCAACTTCTACAAGACAACTCGAAAGCGCCCTCGAGGTCGAATATCATCTTGAGAACATCGCCGAGCTATGTCTAACAACATGGATTGGCTCAATCCGAAGCAAACATTGACTTCACAAAGGGACAACCTCCATACTACACCGATTGGACCAAACCCCACCGACCATTGGCCAAGCAGGCGAACCACGATTCCTTCCGATACTTCTTTAACGAGACCGGATTTTCTCTTACACGGTAGCGATGGTTCGCGAAAATACGCTACATCATTGACTCTTCCATTCCCAACCGCTATTTACTCAAACCGCATAGCTATCGAGGAACGTGCAAATCACTTGTTTTCGACAGCGTGCAAGCATACGACCAAGATGCATTGTATGGGATTCATCATTGGCACGAACAATCAAGAATCTACTACGATGTCGCTGGTTTAGAAGTCTCAACACGCAGTGTATAGTTCAAGGACATCGTGGCCATCAAACATGTTGATCTCAAGTCTAAGTGGGACTACACATTCTTGAAGAATATCATAGTCAAACGACAAGATGAACAGGACTATGGATTCTCCGAGGTGACTTTGAGAACTTGTCCTCAACGACATCGAAGACATGTACCTTGCCAAAGCATGTGGTCGTATGAGACAATTCTCATTGAAGTTCAACGCGAATTTATCAAGTCACTTCTCATCTTCATTAGACGATCGTGATCAAAGAACGTGTTGAAGATATCCGGATGGTCGTTGAATCTTATCGACGCGTGTCAACCTCACTCCTCCAATGCTTGATCTTCCGGACATCAATCGCCTAACTCAATATACGCTCATCAAGAAACCATTCGGAGTTGTTTACCGCAGTGAACTTCAACGAACCGCTTAATGGCGTGTAGTGAACATACCTTGAAGTCGGTTAGGGATGGATTAGCGTCTGAGTTGAAGGATATACCGAAAGTCGGGTCTCCTAGCTACCGGAATTCTCGTGAAAGGAGGATGTGAGACGAATCATCACCATGATTGATGAGCGGTTGTTCGAAGGATCGATTGCACGATTGAGAGCTATGTTGGTGGTCGACCCATGAGAAACATCACCGGCTTTCAACGCCTGCGCAAGCACTCGGGAATATCACCGCACTTCTGGTACCCCTGAATTGTTTCCTTCATATAATTTTGGATGTATGATTATATATGTCAATGGCTTGTGCACACATTACAAAGTTGTACAACCCGTAATTGTCAAGAAAGGACCTTGTGGTACGCCTCGGTGCCACAATCCTTATAAAAGGAGCGAAAGCTTCTTATTTTTGAGTAAAACCTATCAAACCTTTCATTTTTCAAGGTTTTGCTCAAAACACAAGTACTTCCCATATGATTTTCAAAACCTCAACCGCTTATATCACTAGTTGAGGGGAGTATTTGATTTAAAACTTTGTTCACAAATTATTCATAGTGGTCATCTTCCCACAACACTCGAAATGGTCATATTTATTCTCAACCGTTCAAAATAACATTTTATATGCCATTTTTGGGGAGAAAATTGTGTGATAAGAAATATGTTGTACAAAATGCAAATGAATCAGGTACCTCGAGACTTAACCAACGAATTGACGGTACTAAGCGTTAGTAACTTGAAAAGACTTGTCCTCGACGGGTAATAATTTCAAGCTAGTTCGCTAGTAATGTAAACGTGTCTCGCAAAGGACTTGTCCAAGTAGAAAGTACCATTCGAGAAACTATTGATAGACATGAACTCGACGGTATGACAACCTTTCGAGGTTTGTCTAAACCTTCAAGGTAGTTATTAGAGCTAGTTGTCACCTAAAAGTCGACAATGTAACTCTTTAACCATGCAACGTAATCGTGTCTCGGGGGATTGTCTATCTTCATGGATCAATTCAAAAGTGCGCTCTTTCCTCACCGTGCATTTAACCATTAAAACTATTAAGCACATGTGGAGGGGAGTATTTATGCAAAACCTTATCTCTCACGATGGTTCAAACATGTTTTCATTTACAAACCCTTTGAGACATATTTTAACATACAAGTGGTTTTAATGGCAAACATAGGTTAGTCATGGGTTATAAGGTGACTAAGGTTAGGAATAACAGTCCTATGATCCGCCAGAGTCGGAGGGATCTACCCAAGGACACTACCATTAGTTAGTGTTAGAAGTCCTTAGGAATGATTGTAAAAGGAGAAAATGAGAATCGGAGAAAGAAGGAGTTGAAGAATCAAAAGAAATGTAAAGTAAAGGGTGAAAGAAACGACCCTCCAGATTATTCAACTTAGAGGCGGACACCGGGTTCAATTCATATACTCTTGGTGTCACTTAGTGACACCGGTATTGAATATTAAAAGTCGTCATGGACCCAAAGGACGCATGCACTAAACCTTCTAGCCACTCAAGTTTCTCTCAATGAAACTTGTTTCATTCTCACAGGAACCCTCGTAAACTATTGGCTTTCTCTTGAGATCATTTGGTATTGAAGAAGGAGAACCTCTCCTAGTCTCCGCCAGAAAACCAAAACGCCTTGTTGAGTCTAGAGCCACGAGATTCATCAAAAGATCTCTTAGGAACACTTGACATTTAATCACTTGATGATCAACAAATAAGATCATCGCTGGTTCATATCGAGTCCTTCATGATCTTAGCAATATGTCGAGAACATTTATGAGAGGTTCACATCATGATCTCGGTGATTGAATAAAACTCTGCCGGGTCAACATCAAACAAATTACACAGCGGTCACTTGGTAACTCCCGTGGATTACGCGGAGTGTGTCTCAAACGGTCTACGATCGTGAGTGATGCTTGGTGTACCTCGACTCATCCGAATCAGATGTATTTCGGTACATGCGTTATCTCACTTGTGGGACTCCGGTTCAGAGGCGGCCTTTGTAAGAATTAGAGTTGTGTTTTCACACTATGTCATTAACACTCTCAAGTTCAAACTTGTAAGTACCGAAATCGCTTATTACTAACCGTTTGAAATGTTTTCTTCTTATGGAAGCTCCGGGGCGGAATGATCGTGCTGATTCTTCTCATGCTCACGCCAACATCATTACTAATGGGAGTTCTATTCAAATGCAACACAACAGTCAGATTGATTCTTCATCAAATCAAAGAATCTACAAAGTCAAAGACTTAAAGAACTTCATATGTATTGATTTCCAACGTCAAAGAGCGTGTGAGCATGTTGAAGAATGACGTGGACACACTGGAGCAACAAGGCACTGAAGCGGTCGATGCGCACAACAACATACTATCACTTTCACCACAAAGAACAATGATCAAAGAACAAAGTTAAAGATGACGTCGAAGCATAACTGCTCAAAGATAACTATCTCTACACCTTTGGGAGATTGTTCGAATCAAGGCAATTCCTCTCACAAGAAAGAAGAATGTCGGAAGACGTCACACTACTATTACATCAACGCCTTCACCGTTTACATTCATATATGTGAGGGGAGATTGTTGGAATCACTCTAAACAAGATTTCAAGTATTTATATTTCATATGTAATAGGTAGCTTTATTATGGCCTTTATGTTTGTTTAAGGTCAAGCTTATGTAAAGGCCCATAAGCTTAGGCCCAAGCCCACATAAGAAAGGATGGGAACTAGGAGTGTTGCCCTAGCTTCCCTCCTATAAATACTCTTGTAAACCCTCACTTGAGGGTTGGTTGTTCAAGTTTTCCTTTCATTCATGCCTCACGCCTAAACCGTATTATTACTATTGTGTGTGTGTGTGATTTACTTGTTCATCCGCCTTCATCTCTTTCTCTATAACTTGTGTTTGTAAAACTAGTGACCTAACAGTTTTGAATTAAATGGAGTGGGGCCCCTTTCTCTTGCTTGATCTGATTGGGAAGGAGTAAATATTTCTCCATCTCTCTAACCAGACCATTTAAGGGAAAATAAAACATAAAGCTTTAATTTGGTGGGACCACACTTTTAGCTAAGGACCCGTTAAGCAAAAAATAAACGCCCCCTAAGTATAACTAATATTTATGAGAAACTATGTTGTTGGTTTGTGGTAAATAAAAAATAGGATTTCAAATAAGAAGGATGGTTTATTAATGGTGAATAAATGTAAGGAAATGATGGTGGTACATAGTTGCATGTACTTGAAGGGAACTAGTGTGCAGAAAACTCAAAGTCAAACTGCTACAACACAACACCCAAGAAACTTTGGCCAACAATAAATTTGTTCTTGGGCAACTACACACAAATAATGGGCAACTACTCACAAGCATGGTTTATTCGTGCCTGGTCACAAAGTATTAGAAATTACTATATAAGTTTATTTATGTATGTGATGTCCGTAATTGTATTATATATGTTGGTTATAAGAAGCATGGTGTATGGTCACAAAGTATAACAAACAAGTAATAATATGAGTGGGTTATAATAAGAAGATACCTGTAAGCACTCCCTAACACGGACATACCATACACGTGACTCATAGTCACGCGTGTCGCCGCTATCATAGAATGTTACCACTCTGTAGGTATGTTAAATTGGGCAAGACACCAAGAGTTATGAGCCTCGTTGAGAGGAATAAAACCTAAAAGAAAGTTGGTTGTGTATTAGGATATAGTTGGTCAACGTCCGAAATTAATAAAAGTGACTTTTTATTTATCCGGTCAAAGGTAAATACAAGAATACAATTGTCGTGTTTGTATGTGTTGTTGACATGGCTTACGGTCCGGTAAGCAATATGTTACTTACTAATGGACGTTTTAGACAATGGATAACGTTTTCATGCACGGTCTTGGGTTGTATAGAAACTATCGCTTTTGGGAAATTCATCCGGTTATGTACTTGCGATATGTTGCTCCAACTGTTAACTACGGCTTTTGTTACCATAATCTGCGCTAGGGTAATCAATATCTTGTTGGGATCGAACGATTACAAATGGAGGGCTCGGTTTTGGAAAGCGACTTATCTCATGGCGTGTAAGACGAAACAATTATGGCGAATTCCACCATCAAGGTGAGTATGAAGTCACGCAAGTTCTAGAACTACGTTGAAGGCTCGACTAGTCATTCAAGGCTTTAAATCAACTAGTTTTGGATTGTAAATTTAATGCATACTTGGTCTCAAGTCTCAAGATGTTTTTTTCAAAACTTTGTAACAAAGGTAGTACTGCTATTGGAATTCTTACTACGGCTAGTGTGTATGAATCAACTGCTTGTTCTTTTTGCTAAGTCCTGCTAGTGGATATCATGTTTTTGTGGTTGGGTTACACTTATAAGTTATAACTACTATGTTTATGAGCAATAGGGTTTTTTGGCCTTTGCTGCTGGACCTTTTAGTGTAAAAAACAAATTAATAAAAAATACAAAATTAAATACAAAATTAAAATAAAATAAATAAATAAAAATTAAAACGAAAAAAAAAACCAATGAATTGAAACATTAAATAAATAATTAATTAAATAACAAAAATAATAATAATAATAATAATAACATTGTGTATTATAATAAGTTGGTTGGAAGATTGAGTGCAAAAGCTCCAACCTTAGCTTGCATGGAGAAACCGCTAGTGTTACGAAAACATCTGCTACTTAGTTTATCATGAGGATACCATGAAACTTATAAAGGAATTGACGGATAAATGTACTACAATGGAGTCTAAGATCACCGGCATACAAAAAGAAGGTATTGATTACGAGATGGAGCATACTGATTATAGCACTTTGGAAGCAATCATCCAAAAGAAGGTATTTTGTGCCTAAGAAGAAACTTGATGATTTGGATTGTAAATATCAAATTGAGGGGAGGATTGTTTCCTTTTTTGGTTCTGTTGGACGAATTATTCAAAGTAGGCATCAAATAGCATCTTTTAAAAGAAACCACTGCTAGTGTCATATGGAAGAATTGCTGATAGATCAAAAGTTGTGGATAAAGTTTGTGAGTATCAAGTTTGTTAATACGTAAAGTAAATTTTATGATTTGCTATCAAGTTTGTTCATGAACTACCTGATTATTCATACTTTAAAAGATGAGCGACAAATATCAAGTTTGTTCATACTTTAAAAGATGCCATTTTTAAAGTTGGTATCATGAACTACCTGATTATTGAGTGACCGTAAATGATAAAAATAGGAGGAAATGAAAAGTAAATGTATTACATGTTCAACATCATTCCAAATAAGATGGGATACCTCGTCCGTCTCGCATAAAACACGGGCATGCCATTTGAAGAAGAATCAACCAAGTAACTACTAACCATCGCCCGCTTAGCATTCCGAGGTCGACGTGTCACATGTAGTCAACCCATAGGTCTATATGCTACGACATTTAAAGAAATAAATACCAATCTAAGAAATGGTGAAAATCAAATATGTGGTAAAAAGAAAATCAATAAGAAAGCCTATATAAACTAACCTCCCCGCTTAGCCAACCTTTTCTAGCAGGGTCTAAGCAAACTAAGCGAAGCCGTAAATTGCGATCTACAAAGTAATCATCGACCATGGAAATTTACACGGTGTCTATCAGATCACGGAGGAATTCTTCAATCTCATCGAGACGAAAAAGAGTTTCGACATAATGAAACCATCTACTTAGATCCTAGAAAACAGTTCAATGTATTAGTTTGACAGAGCATTATTGATAAGCAAGTATATTGACAAGTTCGTAAAACTATCACAATACCTCTACCCAAGGTTTCACTCTGTTAAGCTCCTCAAGAATAGTTGGGTCGCTCATGTTAGGACCGTGTTTTTTATTTTACCGCTTAACCTCCCGATTGTTTTGTGGCGAAACAGTTCCATGAGAATCCTCTTGTCGGGTGGTAACCGACTTAAAGCCTTTGAAAATGTGACGAATTCATAAACGCGCCATTTTTCTTCTTCTCCTCCTCCAACTTCAACATGTCGCCTTCTTCCAACCGCAACCTATTAGCCTCTTCCACTTTAAGATGTTGGCCTCAACATTCAAACTTCTTCTTCCAACTGTAACATTTATTCCTCCGCCAACGCCAATCTCAATTCCTCTAAAAGGAGATACTCCCGAATGCAGACTAGCTACCGATGACATTTGTATATAACGCCATACAACTAAATGCAAAGAAGAAATATTAACCCGAGCAACGTCCGTGTCGATTCAACAAGTCGATCGCTTTGAGATAAATGTTGTTAAGTGAATCGAAAAGGAAGTCCTTGTGTTTGGAAAATGCGACTCAAAATCAAGTTTGTCCTGTAAAAAATATGCATGAAATTTCTAAAATAAACAATGGCAATGAGAAATAACTATAGATTAGTTGAAAGGAATACCAAGACCACCGCCTCTGTCATGTGCAAGAACCCGTGAAGGTCTAGTGTTAGAAATTCGGCGGTGATGTTAAAAAAGTGAATCTACTATTCTTATATTATAATGAATATAGAACTGAATAATACACTCAAGTTTAAAAACTTGGCGATTCGCATCGAAATTACATGATCCTTAAGGCTTTTTTTCCTGAACTACTTCCACTCTTGCATTGTTTTGAATTTACTTTCAAACCGCCATGACGTTGTCGTGACTTTTCCAACCTCGAAAAGTAGGTATCAACAAGGTCAGGCTGGTCCCTGACCGCGGTCCGGGGACGTAGTCATTGGAAAATCTTGGCTATCTATCCACCATGCACATTGGAACTCATGTATAGTAGGTCTCGGATCAAGAATTGTAGTTGAATCCTAAAGTTCAAGAATGGTTTAAAAAATATATAGTTTAGTTAATTACTTTGAGATACATACGACAACATTTTATAAGGGATTCGTAATTAAAGTCATAAATAATATTTCCACCGCAAATAATATTTCCACCGCTAGCTAGCTTGAAAACACCGCTAGTTCGGCAAATCATCGCTAGTTAGTTTCGATGATTGTGGAAACTATAAGAGCTGCTTTGTAACTTTTGGTGATAACACATTTATTCCCAAATCATCTTTGAGGCGGTAAGGGAAACGAACAACGACCCAACCAATGGCAACTCCTAATGTGAATAGTTCTTTGCAATTCAACACAGGTGAAGGAATCCCTAGACAACTGGCTAATTTGGGGGACATGGATGTTCTGGCTAGGTCTGATGCAATGTTAGACACATCTCGAATAGATGAGGGTAGTTTGGAACACCAACATGATTTGACGACTAATGGATTTCTACATGATGACAATTCCAATGATCCATTTCTATGACCAGGTTACACAGGTCAAGGTTGGTGAGGATAATATGAAACTCAATCTCATATTGACGGATATATTCACAAGTATGGAGTCAAAGATCACTGGTCTTAAAAATTCGACAACAACTCGCTGTTGAAATAATCGGGAGGTTCAAAGCACGGTAAGTGTTTTGGAGAGACTAAGGCCAAGGTTCCATGCATTCGTGAAAGTGAAGAAACCGGGAAAGAAGGCAACCCGCAATATGATTAAAAGTTTAGATGATGCATCCAAACAGGGAGGAGTGAGAGTACAAATTCAGCGACGCATGGAAGGTAAAGAAGAAGATGGATGATTCTTTAAAGGTCGCAGCTGAAGAAAAAGATAAGGAAGTTGTGCAGCAATCGATGCCGATGTTGTTGCATCCGTCGATAGTATTGAAGTAACCATCGCGCAACAACCGCCGGTATTATAGCATCGCCAATTCAGACGCTTCAAGCCCGAGGCAACATCCGCTACAATTATAAGCACCACAATAACACCAGCACCAAAACCAAAATAAGCCTGAGAATGAGGTTTCCATGCAATTGGTCAACATAAAGCAATCTGACCCTATCCCTGCACCCAAACCTATTGCTAAGAGTCTACAGATTGGTGAAACTGTGCAGAAAGGTGTAGTTACTGAACATGATATTGGAAAGGGTAAAGGGATTGCAGAGCCAACATTGAAGTTTAAAAGTAGAGAGGAGCATATAGCCTTAATTTGCGAAGTACAAAATCAACTAATCCAATTGTTCATCCACCGATTATGAAATTCATTTGGCCATCAAAGGCAAGCCTCAAGGTAGAATGAAAAGAAAGGCATAAATAAAAACATTTGATGAAGAATCGAGTCGATAAGATATTGTGCTTAGATAGGTGGAAATGGAACATATAATTTTGTGTGTAGGTTTACTTTTTTACCTATAAACAATAAATAAATAACAACAAAGTTTAACCGGCTTACGCTTGAAAAAGGTTCGAACGATCGCTTCTTTTAAAGATGGACTTCCTAGACCGTGCAAGTGCTCTTGGTATCACATTTGGATGTTTAATCCACCAAGCATGAGATTTTTCAAACGATTCAAGGATCCACACCTATGAGAATAAAAAAAATAAAAATGAAAATAAAACATAAACTTATATACAAATCAAGAAAATGTTAAGTTGGAAAATGGATACTTGAAACCCAAACACAAATCCGCATAAAGTGTGTATGTTGGACAATGCTTTGGATCTTTCTTCAATCTTAAAAGTGGTCATCCACGCTTTTCAAATACATTATGAAGTTGGTCGATAAATGAGTCCAAATATGCTCACCCCATGGAAAAGCATTCCAATCATCTAGATTATCAATTAACCTCATCGATGTATCATCCACCGCATGTCAACAAATGACCCATAAAGATCACCTCTAAGGCTAATAAAAGACAAAGACGCATAACATCTTCATCGATATCCGTCCAAACCGCTCTTCATCCTCGATAACACCAATAATATCTAAGTTAGTTAGAATATACCTTGCTTGTCGTGAAATACCTCATTACGAAAATTTAGAGAACCGGATGTATACAACCCAAAGCTTACGTATCCAAACCGCAGACCGGTCATTAGACAAAACTCACGACGACCAAATAAAGCATGCCCTTCAATGTAATAAACGAAGGGCATATCATAGTGAGAATCGCCGACTTTATGTCGTTTCCTTAGCATATAATCTATGATGTGCGTTTCATGTTCAAAAACAACAGATCAATCCATCTTCCAAAGCGGTATTCCTAAACAAGATGCGGCGTTTCATGCCTAACTTTGCTTTATCAACCAAAAGTAGTTCAGCATCGGTAATGATTAACTTAGCTTCATAGTCCTAAAAAGGTCAACAAAAATACAATTTAAATCGGACCATGGATGGAATCTATACCAACGTCAGAAATAATTGCGATACAATGCATATAAACCACCCTTATTAGTCTAGAGAGTGCCACTAAAATTTTTAATGAACCAGGTTGTGTTACATACCTAATGATTTACATCTACCATATTATACCCTACATAACTACTGAATCGATGACGGGGCGTAAAGAGGAGAAATCAAAAGTATTAATCGAATAACTACGATTTGTTGAAGCATATAACCAATTGGAAATAAATAATGTACAATAAACAACGAGGAAAATATTTACGCACTATATTTGGCCACATTTTTAAACAAACTTGATCAATCCAATGTGGGTTGCACTCAACAATGTACCTTTATAGTGATGACATAACCGACGATACAAGGAAAAGAGGGATCGACGAAGAAGACGATCTCATTTGTGAAAACAACTTAGTTACAATGTTTTTATGCGAGAAGCAAAACAGAGAAAACCGGTAACTATGAATGTTTTTGTGCGGTGGGAAATTGATTTTGAATACATATGTAATGTACTTTCACTATTCAATTGTGACGTCTATGTAATGTAAAATGACCAAAAATCCTTTTAAAAATACGGTTGCCCACGGCTTTTCGTTAGCCAAAAACAATACCTTGCACATACGGGACACGTGTCACAATTTCAATGAGTTCTTCAATAACAATGGTTTGCTTGGTCCATTTTCAAATTATAAACAAAGTGGTCCAAAATGATATCGTCGGTATGGCGGTCTATTGCGGCGTTTTCCTTTAATGAATTAGATTAAAAAACCGTAACCGGTTTCTCTTTGATTTTAAAACACCACAAAAAGAATACGCTTGGAGTAGAAATCAAGTTTCTCGCTCACGTATAGAATTATATAGCAACAAGTTTTAGCCATTGCTACTTGCTGGATTTCTAGTAATGGAGGACATACAAAACTATCTATATCTACGTATACTACATGATCAACATTTCAACTCATTAACTTAAAGCTGTTAGCAACATTAATGAATATCATGGCGTATGCCGTTCTTGTTGGGTTGTTTAGGGAGTTCAGAGCTGGTTTTAAGGTGTGTCTCGGAGTCTCAGACTCTCGGACCTGTCTTTTCTATGATGTGATTTTGTGTCATTTTCTTTGTACAATTTTGCCAAGTATCCTCTGCTTACCCAAAAAAGAAAGAGAAAAATGCATAATATAAGAAATTATGCAGCGCTATAACCCAAAACACTACTACACAAACTGGATTTTCCCACAAAAATTTTTCCACAGAAACAATACTGTGTGAAATTTCACACGGAATACCGACAAATTACACACCAAATTGTTGGCCAAATTTCGGTGGGAAAATTGTCGTAAATTTCCCACTATTTACACGCTAAATTGTTGACCAAGGTTTCGTATGAAATCCGTCACAAATTTCCCACAGATTTGCGACAAAATTCACATTATTCGTGTTGATTAGACGTCCGTGGGAAACTAGTGGCACATTTCACACATATTAGCCACGACCAAAATTATGTGGCAAATTTTAGATACATTACTCACGAAACGTTCTTAATTTGATAAAATAACTATTTAACTGGTCCGTGGGAAGTGTGTGAGTCACTAGCCACATATTTCCCACAAACTGTTGTTTTTGTGTTAGTCGTGGGAAATATGTCGGTACTTTCCCACGTATTCGCAAAAAAAAAAACCTTTTTAAGGAACAAATTATTGTATATGTGTGTATATCTACACGTATATGTTTTGTGTGTCCGTTTATGACCTTCGTTGTATCTATATATGTTTTGTGTGTAGTTATACAGACGTGTATATACGTGAGTGTGTAACTATATAAAAAAATCAAAGAAAATGATTATGTCAGTGGGAAAGTCGTCGGTAGTTTCTCACTGATTACCTACCAATCTGATAAATCCGTGAAAAATATGTGTGTAAATACCCACTTATTTCACACAAACAATACATTTGCGTTACTTGAACCTATCCGTCCTGCGAACACCCTAATCTTAATGATAAAAATAAGAGGTAATCTTAAGTTAGAGATAAATACACCAACTAAATGAGTTATATACTACAATTAAATAGTCATTAAACTTAAGAGATTAAATCAAATGGTCAAACAAAATTAATTGGTTTAATAAATTGATCACATAAAATAAAGGATTAAATAATGTAAAAATAATCAAGTAAACTATAACTTGAATGAAATTTCAAGGATTAAACCGTTATTTATCCAGAATAAATAAATAAATAAAATAAGTATAATTTTAGTGTAAGTGATGATTTGATTTATGAATTGATGATGCATGCACGAAAAAGAAAAAAAATTATGTACAATCAAATGGTGGTTATAATCAAAGTGAACTATATAGTACTTTTAACGATTTTCTGCAAAAAAAATGTTAAACTATAAGTCAATTCTTAATTAACGTACGATACTATTAAAATGATAACAAGTGTCAACATGTGAACATCTAAAGTATAAGAGCGATAGGTGTGATGACGAAAGCTAGCTCGCCACTCTGACGTGGCTTTCGCCACCCCTCGCCATTTTCTCGTCGCCACACCGGAAGATCTCCTCGTCCCTCGCCAAACTTCCATTCGCTGTCTGCACGACGAGGTAAACTCTCTATAAAAGAACCACGGGAGTGGGGCCCAAATCAATATAAACGGTTATATTTTGAAAATAAAAACCGTTTTTTTTTTCTTTTTTTTTCAATAAATTTTGCTATGTTGGCTTGTAGTTGCTGCATTGGGTACGTATTTGAACCTCATTTGAAGTAATCAAGCATTTCTATGTGTTTGATACAAGTTTGGTGGCGGTGTGAGGTTGACAGAAAAGTTAGGTGGATATACATTAGTGTGGCTACATTTGGAGTTAAAGAATTATTGTCTATTTTTTATTTTAAACATTTATAAATGTTGGTTTTTACAATTTTCACCCTTAACATAATTAAAAAGTATATATAAATGCTTGACCCCAAAATGTTATTTTTATGTTTCGTATGTTTTATAATATGTTTGATTGTATTTTAATTTTAATGAATGAATTTTATTTTAGAGTTAATTACATAATTGGTCCTTGTGGTTTGTCGGATCTTGCAGAAAATGTCTCTGTTATTTTTTTTTTACGAGTCATGTCCTCGTGGTATGCAAAAGTTACGGGTTTGGTCCTTTGACTGGTCATGCTGTTAGTTGACCGTTAACTTGACAAACCACAAGGACGATTTATGTAACTAACCAAAAAAATAATAATAAAAAAATAAAAAATAAAAAATAAAACTTAAAAAAAACGAAAAACTGATTTAAAAAAAAAAACACTGAGACATTTTATGCAAGATCCCACAAACCACAAGGACCAATCATGTAATTAACTCAAAAAATTTACTAAAACTTAAAAAAATTTATTAAACGGTTTTTATACATTTAAAAAATTTTATACACATTAAAAAAAAGTTTTTTTTATACACTTAAAATTTTTAGTTAATACTTAAAAACATATTTAATAAAAAAACGTATAAAAACTTATAAAACAGACGAAAAAGTATAAAAATATACAAAAATCATACAAAATACGCCGTGAGGGCTTAAATTTTTAATGCGTATTTTGTAATTTTTTTATTTTAAAATTTTAAAATTTTTTAAAAAGTTTATTATACTTAGAAATAAAAAAATTAGGCCCTCACAACGTGAGGGCTTAAATTTTTAATGCGTATTTTGGGGGACCCAACCATAATAAAACTAAATGAACGATTACTCTACAAACGATCTAACGTGAGGAGTGTTCACCATTTTTTATTTTTAAGTATAATAAACTTTTTAAGCCCTCACGTTGTGAGGGCCTAATTTTTTTAAGCCCAACCATAACAAAACTAATCGTACAAAATACGCATTAAAAATTTAATCCATCACGTTGTGAGGGCCTAATTTTTTTATTTTTAAGTATAATAAACTTTTTAAAAAATTAAAAAAATTTTAAAATTAAAAAATTACAAAATAAGCATTAAAAATTTAAGCCCTCACGACATATTTTGTACGATTTTTGTTTATTTGCATCCATTTTTATACGTTTTCGTCTGTTTTATAAGTTTTTATACGTTTTTATTAAATATGTTTTAAGTATTAACTAAAATTTTAAGCGATAAAAAACTTTTTAATGCGATAATTTTTTAAACGATAAAAACCGTTTAATAAATTTTTAAGTTTTAATAAATTTTGAGTTAATTACATGATTGGTCCTTGTGGTTTGTCGGATCTTGCGAGAAAATGTCCCTGTGTTTTTTTTCTTTTTAAATCGCTGCTTTTTTTAAGTTTTATTTATTTATTTATTTATTTATTTATTATTATTATTTTTGGTTAGTTACATAAATCGTCCTTGTGGTTTGCCAAGTTAACGGTCAACTAACAGCATGACCCGTCAAAGGACCAAACCCGTAACTTTTGCATACCACGAGGACATGACCCGTCAAAAAAAAACACAGAGACATTTTCTGCAAGATCCGACAAACCACAAGGACCAATTATGTAATTAACTCTTTATTTTATTTGGAAATTTGAAAAAATAAAAATAAATTGGAAGCGATAGGACCCAAATGAGTAAGTTGGATTGTGTTATGGTAAAGAGGGATATTGAAGGAGTTGTGTTATTTAGAAGAGAGAGAAATTTGTTACTGTAATTTGTTATAATGAATGTGACGGCAGTTATATTTTTTGTGATAGGTTTTATGAGTTATAAGTGGTGTGACAAATGCCTAAAATACTCTCTTCGTGTTTTTATTTTGTTTTTAAATATTAAGGGTATGTTTGGCAAAATTAGCTGTAAGTTGTATGTTGTAAGAAACAGAACTGTAGTCGTAAGCTACAAAGTCATTAACATGAGCTACAAGTCGATCTTTTTTTTCAATAAAAGTGTTTGGTAAATTAGCTGTTAAATGAAATTATAAGTTGTTAATAGTTATTTTATATTTTAACAGCTCCGAGATATTTTGAAAGCATCATGAATTAGCTTTTCGTTTTGGAGCTACTTGTTTAAAATAAAAGCTTGAAGTTGATATATCCAAACGGAGCTACTTATTTTGAAAGAGATTATTTTTATAACAAGAAGCTTCACACCCCCAAAAAGTCACAGACCGCCCTAAATCCATAAATATTCAGTATGCCATGTTTCTATTGGTGCATATTAGATTCTACTTTAAATGTGCACCACATAAACATAATATATATATATATATATATATATATATATATATATATATATATATATATATATATATATATATATATATATATATATATATATACACACACACACATAGGGATATCTTGGCTACAATTTTTGTAGCCAACTAGCTACAAGCTTTCACAAAAATACACAAGAAATTAATCAGGGGCTCGCAGTAATAACTCAGGATCCACACAAAAAAAGTCAGGGACCCACAGTTTGAAGCACAATATTGTAGTAAATTAACTACAAAAAATTGTATTAGGGATCTAGTGATAAGTAAATTAAAATAAGAAGTGGTGAGAAATGGTCAAAACCACGCATTTGAGATGCAACAACTTGTATAAGTTGCATTTCTATTCATATAGATGCAACATCTTGAGTTTCGAAAGTTAATTTGATGTATAGATGGTGCAAATTGATTTTCATGATTTCGGCACATGCAGAGAAACAAAAAACAAAAGAAACCATGAAATGCATCTGATATACTTATATGCATCTAATTAAAAGCTAGAAAACATACTATGGTGCGTTGTAATGCATCTAAGATTATAGGAATGTATCTAATTTAGGTCGATGCATCTCGAATTTGCGGTTATAGCTCTTCTTATTTCTTCTTATTTTAAGTAATTTTCTTATTTGATCCTAACTCTATATATATATATATATATATATATATATATATATATATATATATATATATATATATATATATATATATATATATATATATATATATATATATATATATATATATATATATATATATATATATATATATATATATATAACGGAGGCGTATACACGAGATAACGCCACATAAACGCCCCACCTCATTGCTTGAGTAATTCATTATCACCATGTCATCTCATTGTTGCCATGTAAGCATTTTTAAAATTTATTTTATTTTAAAGAGGAGGCATTTTATTTTAAAATTAATGTCACATAATCTTTTGTTGTCCAACTACAATATCTTCATGCATAAATCCGAAAATATGTAGAAAGTTTGTCACTAATAGGACTTGAACCCGACCTATTGAATATATATATATATATATATATATATATATATATATATATATATATATATATATATATATATATATATATATATATATATATATATATATATATATATATATATATATATATATATATATATAGGGAAGGGTTCTTTTCAAACCAAGAAAAGGTCGAAACGGGTAATAAGATTAACCAATCAAATGTTTTGGATATTTATTTTATTATTTAATTCAAAAGGGTATACTAGTAAAATTATATTTTTATTTTCTTTTTGAATTTATTTCAATAAAAAAACGTTTTTTTAAAAAGTTCCTAAATTTTAGAATTTTTTTTTTTTTTTTTTTTTTTTTTTTGTGAAATAATTTGTTTTTCTAGCATGCATGATTTCAAAAGGTAAGTTGCGTATGTATATTTTTTTTTTTCATATAATGTAAATTTACTTATATTTTTAATGTTCAATTACTTAAACTTCTAACGTGTTTTAGTCACAAATATTACACAAGTGCATGAAATGAAAAACAAAAATATTTTACATCTATTGTATACATTTCAAAACAAAAATATTATACACAAAATCTGAAATCATGTGATTCACAATTCAAATACAATATTTGAAACTAAAGAATAAATGAAAGTTTCGCGTATGTATAGCCGTGTATACTAGTCTTTAACATAACCAGATTTGGTTTCGCCATATATGCACATGTATTTTCTCCCATTAGAAATTCTTGATTTCTTTATATGTATATGTGCATTTGAGTTCATCCATATGATACATACTCAAGTTAGTGAACTTGTATCTACTGCATGCACTTGTGTCTTTACTTCTTTATCATAACTATCTTCTCACTAGATTGTATGTACAAAACACATGTACACTCTTCACATCACCCATTATACTTGTACCTGTAACCACAACCAATAAATAAATGAATTATTTAATCATAGCAACTAACAAAACACATATGCACAATGTATTTTTGACTTATGAACACGAGATCATATTCTTGACTTTCTTTGAGAAATTAGTACAACCTTAAAACACAAAACACAAGTGCACTCTTAAATCATAACTAAACACAAAACCTCATCATAACTAAAAACATACATGCACTTTCAATATATTTAAACTTCGAAACTGTAAAAATACATATGTACAAAAGGCATCAAATTCACCCGAAACTGTAAAAACACATATGTACTCTCAATGACACATATACACACTCCTTTTATTGATTTTGTATCCGCCATAAAGCAAACATATATGCATTTCAAGAACTAAAACAATAATTTTTTTCCTTAATCTATTTGTATTCTACGCCAGTAGTTCAACATATAATAATCCATTTAAACCAAAATTAAAGAGTTTACAACACATATTTATAAATATTCAAAGATAACTAAAACCTACTTTCTCTTTGTATCAAATAAATAAAAAGTGTGTCGAGAAATGTCGTTTTGTGAAGTGAGAAAGTACCACAACACAACTAATGGGGTCAAGATTGTTAACAAAATATATCGGAATGGACCCATTAAAGTCTTCATGATCATAGGTATATTTATTTATATGAATCATCAAACTAGTTATATTACTTCTCTTGTTTGGATCAAAGCCATAAAGCTCATGTCGTGCACTTATCTACAGTTAAATTGCGTTATCTAGTTACTGTAATATGAAGATATGAATTTCTTTTTAAAAAAAAGATATCATATCTAATCAACGCTTACCCTTATATTATACCTTTGGTATTGAAATTGTAAAAACAAGTAACAATTTACACAAAATAAAAACATGTGCATGATCCACACTAAAAAAATAAAACTATAAATCGATCAACAAAACCAATATATCATAACACTAAGAACGTAGCCGAATAAATTTAAAAGATCATAGCAGATTCAAAACCATAGACAAGTTAAAGAACAATATAAAAAAACTCAAACAATTATTAAATCGAAGTAACAATGAAAACCTCAAGAAAATTCTTAATCAATTACCATTGATGTTTTATTGACGAGAGTAGATTTGTGAGGTGGGCGGCAATTGAAAAATAAGATAGAGAGAATAGTGAATTTGTTTATTTGACCTAACCATCTCATTCCACAATGAAGGAATGTAGTTCGACGGTTTTAAAAAAAAAAGATGATATAAAATTCCTTTATTACCCCTTCAACCTTTGCAACATAATATTTAAATTTCTTTTTTATTAAGATCATGCCACAATAAATTTCATCCATTGATCATTTAATCTAATGGCTATGATTGGTTCTCAGCAGCTTCGACTTTTTCTTGGTTCAAAATAACCCTACACTATATATATATATATATATATATATATATATATATATATATATATATATATATATATATATATATATATATATATATATATATATATATATATATATATATATATATATATATATATATATATATATATATATATATATATATATATATATATATATATATATATATATATAGAAGAGATCCAGAAGAAGAAAACTAAAATAAGAAGAATAAGAAGAATTTCTAGCCACACATTTCAAATAGGAGGAGAAATTTAAGGGAGATCGATTTATTTTTGTAAGTGCATCCGAAATAAGTGGTTGTGGTTTCTTTTATCATTCTTATTTTAATTTTACTTTATTTGATCCTAACTATATATATATATATATATATATATATATATATATATATATATATATATATATATATATATATATATATATATATGTGTGTGTGTGTGTATATATATATATATATATATATATACTACTACACAAAAGGCCATAGACACCTCTTAATAAAGACCGGTTTAAAAAAAACTAGTTTTTAAACTTATAAAAGTAGGGAGCATAAAAAGCATACAAACCAGTTTTCTCAAACAAACTGGTCTCTTTAATCAAAATCACACAAAAACTGGTTTTGTTACAAGAAACCAGTCTGTTCACAAAATAGAAGACACTGGTTGTTTTGAAGAGACCAGTCTCTATGTTTTTAAATGATAAAAACATTTGTTTTGTTTTTTTTTGGTAAACACCAATATGTTTTCCAAATTCACAATGGCTCTTTTATCCTTACATATCTATAACTACCGAGAACCATCGATTTACTTAAATGAAAAAAAAGAAGCTAAAATCCATCATAATACTAAAAAAAGGATCCAATATATTGACATTCAAATAATTACTTTGATTATTGCTACACTCACATAACGTTTATTAAATATTCTCTCAAACACATGTGTCAAGTTTAGATGGAGACCGGGAAACAAGAGAAAAAAAATACTCCAACGTAATATATTACAAACCGGGCTTTATGATAAAAAAAATATTAGAGCTATGTTTTCTTCCAAAAAAATGGGCTCTATTCCTTGTATAAAGTCATGTTTTCTTTTTACAAAACCATACTTTATGTTAAACAAGGTTAAAACCCTGATTTCTTAAATCGGGCTTCTTTAAAAACTTAAAACTTTTGGGCACCTTATTTCCCTCCCTAATTTTCATTGCCTTCATAAAACCTTCAAAATATTCCCCCTTCACTTTCACAAACCCTAACCCTCTACCCTTCAATGCCGCTTACCACCACCACTTAACCACCGTCTCACACCATTGCCGTCACAGGCCACCTTCGCCACGCAACCAAGCTAGGAACAGACTAATCGAACTAGGAGGTACCAAACTGCTACAATTGATTTTTTTTAATTAACCTTTTTAATATCTCAATAATACTGTTGTTAAGTTTAATTTTGGAATGAAATTATTAAAATTTATTGTTTTTAAGCTATGTATGTGAATTAAAATTATATGATACTAAAACAAATAATTTTTTTCAATGTAAAGACAATATAATCAGTTGTAAATGGGTGTTTTGGTTGTGTTTTTCTGTGAGAAATGAGTGTTTTGGTTGTGCTATTTGTTGTAAAAAATGGGGTGTTTTGGTAAAACTTTTTGCTCATACAAATAGGATGTTTAAACATGTCAAAAAGAGGGGTTTTAGGACCTGGTATTTGCTGTCATAAACAGGGTGTTTGGCTGTGGTGTTGGATCATAAATGGGATGTTTCGTTGTGGTGTTTGCTTTCACAATGGGCCGTTTGTACTTGTGCTTATGTCTTCGTTGGTTGTGACTAACTCGGTCCAACGATAATGACAAAGCAAAGGGTGACATTATCACTGTTATAGTTAACAACAGTTTGTTTATTGAAAGTGTCTCCATTCATTGGTATGGAATCAAACATGTAATATATTAGGTTACAGATTTATCAAAAATGATTTACTTAGTAGCTGAATTGATCAATTTGGCAATTAACTTGCAGTTTGGGAGTCCATTGGCTGATGGAACAGGAAGCTTTACTCAAAGTCCTATATTATTTGGAGAAACTTGTAAGATAATACTAACTCTTGTGCCATTCAAAAAACAATAAAAAGAAATATATCAATGCACTTTATTGAAATAATTTTTTTGTTCGCCTCATGTAAACAAAATGATATTTAAGAAATTGATGGAATGTACAGGCAGGGACATTCATCTAAAATGCTCATTATGAGATGCAAGAACAGTCTGAATTATATGGAATGATTAGAGTGTCGCTTGGATGGTGAAACCGAACCATTCTCTTACGACTATGAATGAAGGATCCTTCTAAATAATTTCACAAAAGCACCAATGAACACGCTACTGATCTTTCATCTATCCCCTATGTTTGGGTTGGTGAACCTCAGGTATTTAAATACTAAAGATAATTTTGAATCAATAATAGAAGAAACCAGTGATATGTTTATGGTTCATTATGAGTTTAGACCATATTCTCTTTCTTTGGTTTCAGTCATTGTTGATCGACATAAGAGGAAAATCGATTACATTATACCTGGGATTGCCACTGCTCAATGTAACTCCGCAAGTATTGTATGCTCGCCGCATATTATCACACTGACCCCTGGGAAAACTTATTATCTTAGGATCGGATTCCTACTGCATTGGCTGCTCTGAGTTTTGAAGTAGAGGTAAACCAAAATGTTATCGTCTTATTAAGAGGGTGTTCAGAATTGCTTATTTCAAGCTGCGTATTTACATAATAAATAAGTACTTCAGCAAACTAGTTGTTTACACACAATTATTAAACAAAAAAAAAAAGATTTGCCGAAGCATTCAAATTGCTTAAACGACTAATTGCTCAAAAATAACCAAATAAGCACTTACAAAAGCTATTCTAAATGCCATGCACCCTCTTATTCTTTATTGTTCTTACAAGCAGGATATTCACTTATACAACAAATCATTATCTCGTGTACCATTCTCTACATAATATGTTTAACTTAATAATTATTCTTCTCATTTTCTTATACAATGTTAAATCTTATGTAAACAGGATGGAAACAAAGGAGTTGTTGGGAAGACAGATTACACCAGAGGTTCATTCTACACAACAGTAAGTCTTGACACATTTTATTTGTTTGTTCTTAGTATTTATGAACGTTATAAAAGGGGGTTTTGGATCTACTTTATAAGTTAAGTTGCGATAATCAGCATCAAGTAGTTGTGTTAACTAATGCTTGCCTCTCATTTTCTGATTATATGAGATAAAATTCATGATCTGTATCCCTAGGGATGAAATCCAAGCAACAGATTCTCAAATCAGTATTGCCTTATCATACAACGAATCAACACTAGGACACCACGTAGCAGCTAAACAAATCTTAACACTTTCACCAGTATTCAATTATTCAACAACAGACCTTAAGCATTCAGCAAAAAAGTTAGATATATGATCGTGCAACATCTTATAACCTTGATTTGAAATGCACATGTGTTGCATTTTTTCCTTCATACCGGAGTCCTTTTCTTTCCTCCATGTTTTCGATCTTTGTTTATTTTGTAACGAAAATAAAAATCTTGCTAATATCTCGTTCTTTTGTTTATGTGCAGGTTTGATGGAGATGGTAATATATTCTTTATTCCTTTATTTCTACTTTTACATTCATTATGCATAACTGCAGTCACTGTGTAGTTGAAAGCTTCTAATGAATTAGGTAAATTACTACAAATGCTTATAATAGAGAATTATGGTAAAACAAAACCGTAGTCTCAAACTCTCCACAAACTTATTTTGCAGTATGATCCATGGCTTGCGCATCAATGATGGAACAACAACTTATCTCTACAGGTATGTGAAGACGTCTCGTTTGGAACAAGACTAATATATTGGAAGACCAAAGTTTATTAAGGTATTACTATAAAATAGTTATCAAATATCTATATTTCTTTCTGTTTTCTCTGAAACATAGATTCCTTCAGTTGTTCTCCGGTACTAGAAATATAGCATGCCCTCGAATATATGTTTTATATTCAAATATAGAAGTTGTAGTACTTTAGAAAGCTGTTCAATTTTCTTCCCTTTATAAATCTGGTAAAATAAAGTAAATAAGTGTCTTAAGTATTCGCTCTTGTTTGTCGTATCATATTGTTATATATCATCTTAGCATGATACATTTTTTCTTTAAAAAGTTATTGTTAGCTGCAATATATATAGAGAACATCATCATAGAATCATTATATCTAGATCTCTAGATTTCTAAAAGTTATACATTATGGACCTAGTTCTATGTTATTTTATTAATTTACATGTAGGTATCTTGGAGTGACTAGCGTCCATTAAAGAACCATTTATTTGTTGTATAGCCATTTATTTCATTAATTTACATGTAGGTACTTTGAAGTGACGAGCTTCCATTAGAGAACAAAGAGTTGAACGCCATCATTGGTGCATGCTTTACATTGTGGCGTGATTAATCCCAGAGAATGATATTCAATTATGTTGAATTCTAGTGTTTTAATTTAGGTTTTGTGTAGGATTTATGTTTAGTTGAATTAACGTGTTATCTTAATTTACCTTGTTGATTTCGACATTTGTGGTGTATTTTAATCACTTTATATATATATATATATATTTACTGCCATTTATATATTTTTCTTTAATAAAAAACATTTCTAAAATTTTTCAATTTCTAAAAAATTGGAAAATTTTAGAAATGATTTTTTAAATAAAATAGATTAACTAAAAAGACTGGTTTTAAGATAAAAACATATCTTTGTACTTTATATAAAAGATAGGTTGGATGCTTCTATAAAGACAGGTTGTAAGAGAACCGGTGTCAATATCCAATAAAAATATGTTTGTTTACTCTATAAAGGAGACCGATTTTAAGGAAAAAACCGGTGTCGATGCTTCTAATAGAGACAAGTTGCCAAACCGGTTTCTATATGTTTCGATCATGGAGATACCCCCCTTCAGAGAGTGGTTCCAAAACCACTTTTCATGGACTATTTTGACCGGTTTCTGTGAGATTTTTTGTAGTAGTGATACTAGTGTCAAAAACCGTCCGATGGACGGGTACGACTTGTGGTTTTTATTTTTAAGTTTTAGTAGAAGCAATATATATACTAAAAAGTAATTAAAAGTTAAATTTAACAATTTACAACTATAATTGATGTTAACATAATATATATATATATATATATATATATATATATATATATATATATATATATATATATATATATATATATATATATATATACTAGTGTCAAAACCCGTCCGATGGACGGTATGACTTGTGGTTTTCATTTTTATGATTTGTGGATCAAATATATACTAAAAAGTAATTAAAAGTTAAATGAAATGGTTAAGATATATAGCCGATGTTACCATAATCCATTAAACGACTAAAAGGTGTAAGTTCTTTGATTTGTTGTTTTATTTTTAGGATTTAGTAGAACAAATATATAGTGTTATGATAAACAATTCATCATATTGTATATGATAAACAACAAATCATATAATTAAAAGCATATATAACATAACCATATCAACTAATGCTTACATTTGTTTTTAAATCTAACAATACATCATAGATTGGTTTAACATAAGTTTTGGGTTAAATATATAACCCAACCAGAAAAGAAAGGCATAATATATTTGTGTCAAAAGAACAAGACAGTAGTTGGACACACAATCAGATATTAACAGCACCGTCACGTAAAGGACAATTAAGACCGGTTAAGATGGCTTGTCTACAACACACGCTCAAATACTTGTTTGGCCCTCTCGAATTGAACCAAGTGGATATCTATGTCAAACCTGCACACAACCCATTTGCACGTTTATAAACAATGAAATCCGAACCTAAGTGTAATGTGCAAAGAACAATAAGTATAGCTCACATAAGGCACTTGAGTAATGTAATAATAATTTTGATTAACCGTAATAACTATAGGTGGATATATACATGGAAGACTAACCTTCCAAAGTGTTGTATATGTCGGGTTTTGCACCAGATTCACAAACTCTTTTTAAGCTCGATATCATATCATTGTTCGAACAACCAACAATATTAATGTCTTAGTATACACCGAGACACACTCCGTCACTAACTCAACAGTTATAGTCGTAACTTTAGAAAGCCATTTTTGTTAAGGATTGAGCAACAAAGACTTTAAAAAAACGCAAAGAGTCACTTAAAGACGGTAAAACACATAGAGTAGATATCATTTACATGGTGTCCGTTATATTAAGATGTTGTCATTGTACCTTTAAAGATATCAGGACTTTTGTATTTTCTTGTAGTCATTTCGACCTTTTACGGTTGTATTATGCCCCACATTAATGGCTTCACTTGTACCATGATTGAAGTTCCGTGTCCGAAATAACACCATTTTCGTTAGGGTAGAAATGAGTCACATATGCTTGCACAAGCTCTTGTATTGCGACCAAATGAGCAACCCATCATTTGCGTATCGGTAGTCTTCAATGAGTAGTCTCGATCTATGTGGTCGTGTGTCATCGGTCGCTATCTCTCGCAATTAAAATGAATAAAAATTTCTTAGCATTTTATAAAGTCAATTTCATTTTATTTAAATTATGTATTTGGTATATTTATTGTACCTTTGCATCGATCTTCGGTAAGCCATCTCGTGCTATATTTCCTTGGAGTAAAGCCACACAAGAATTCCTTCAGAGATATTAGGCTCTCATGGGCCATTGCATTTATTGCTAGCGTGTGTTGCATATGGGGAATAAGAAGATTGAAAATCGATGCAAGGAGCTCAAGTGTCGGTGAGTAGCTATTACAAATGGTTCCATACTGGGCATGAACTCACAACCTAAAGATCCAATAAATGAACTTATGGTCATTCAATTTATTTTGATGTCCTTCTTGTAAAGACAGGCTAGATACTGAGAGAAATAGAAAAAGCTGAAGCTCAACATACCAATGATGAATAAGTTGGTGTACTCTCGCATCATTAGAGCATCGTGAGCTTTCCCCAATTGCCGGACGATTGGTGGTTGCATCAATTAGAGGAGTCAGAACTTGTTTCGGTGGGATATTGGAATCATTGGGAGGAAGGCTAAGCTCAATTGCAATTGGCTTTAGAGTTCCCACTGATGTCAAGAAAAAGATTGTGCGAGTTTTCAAGGGGCGACCAAATCAAATGTCATCATTACTTGCCTTTTGTGTCTCCGTTGGACCCTTGTCAATGTCGGCATTGATGATATGTTCCTCTAAAGAAGTGTTACTAATGTTATGTAAGATTATAACACTCTTTTCGGCCACTCGTAAAAACTAAACTATTGGATTTATTGTCAAAAGTGGAATTAATGATCTTGATTATAGGCTTATTATATTGCATCCATTCCTAAAATCTAAGTGGTCAAGAGAATCCACTTTAACCTGTCTCTTTCTCTCGCTAAATCCTAAAGTTCTTCCAACACTTTATTCTTTCATGATCTTTCTGTTGATTTTATAGTGCAAGGAAACTTTGCAAACGACATCAACGGGTTTATTAACATATGTATGGCCTTAAGAATATGATGGAAGAAGTGTGATTTGGTTTACTCTCTTGTCAAGAAGGTTTGCAAAGTTTTTCTTTGCTTTTTAAAGATTATTTTCCTCCAAAATCATACCAAGAATGCTACTATTACTGATAAAATTATTTTGGCTAATGGTTAAAAACTTGAAATATTATAAGAAAATTTATGTCTTTACTATTATAATATAACTTTCTACAATAGAAGAATTTAGTATGTGGTGATCATTAATAACACTTTAACCATATATGAAGCTGTTTGACACAAATTAACCCGTTAACTTTTAATTGTTAACTTTTATTCAACAATTAAAAGTTACAAAGTTGTTCGTAAGAGCATAGTATGTGATTTTAACTCGGATGCGAAACAAAAACATATGAATTTCTTTCAGAGGCAGGTAAGGGAATTTCACGATTATTAAATTTTAGCTATAAAAACTGCAAGTTGTGACCATCCCATCATTTTCCACTTGTAAACGCCTTCCCAGCAGCATGTCAAGGTGTAAAGTATGTGGGCGCGGTCACCATTTCATGAAGATGAACCCATTAGCAAGTTAACTATAATATTTGTAATTACATAGACATAAAATCGTCAAAATTACAACTAAAACTGTAACTTTACCATTTGAAAGGTTTATGAGCTATTTGTTGAACTTGATATCCATTTATATAGGTTGTATACATCAAAATAGTTTATATGTTACATTAGAAATCTAATAATTACATATGAGCTATTAGTGTGGCATATGAGGTTGCATTAATCTTGTAAACCTATTAGAGGAATTCTCTTTCCTTTCTTTTTAATGTTCTTGGCTTTCCATCCGATTTCGTCAATACTATTTAATCAATGTATTCTTTACAACCCGGTGTGTAATCCATGGGCATGGAAGCTTTTGAGGGTATTTAATTATTGTAGCTATGACCATCTCTCTGACTTCGAATCGTGCTCCTCATACTAAGTAGCATCTACATCTAGTTAACCTCATCATTTTACTTCTAAAGTGCAAAAGTATGATGCGGGCTCTTGCAAAAGTAAGATTGAACATCCGGTAAGTGGAAGACAATTTAGAGATAAGGCCTTGGATATCAATGATAAGATTACAAATATCATTAACTAATGTGGATGCTCACACGTAAATGTAAATAATTTTATTGAGTGGATCAACCCGACTCTACGTTAACATGAATGAGGTCCTACAAAGTTTACACGTCAACGAAGAAAGGTGAGCCGCGCCACGCAACCCTTTAACTTGATTTTTATATGTCCTTAGATTCCTATTTCTTAAGCCGAAAATGAGATCAAACGCAAGCTAAATAATGTTGTTGCTACGCAACATAAAATTACACATTCACACACTCCAATTCATCTCATGTTCCTATTTTCTATTTCAACACAATCATTAATTATACAAAACAAATAAACATTCCTTAAAATACAGAGGTAACACAAACAACATTTTAGAATTCATTTATCCAATGACAATAACTTATCTAACACATACCGTGTCCTGTCACTATTGTAACATCCAAGATTCTCAATCAATATGCCAATGCCAATGCATACATACCCCACAACATAGTATAGGATCTTGATCATGTGTCATTTGCTCAATCAGTATCTCGCCTCTTTTACCTTCCATAAACTGTGAGAGCATTACCCAACGCTAACTTCCCGCACAACATAATTAATATTATTAAAAGTGAAAAATATCATAATGATTGAAGGTGTAAAATGTTGGTGGTTGACCGAGTTCAAGAAATGGTTAAAACATATAGATTTGAGTTGGTTGGGTTAGCCCAAACACTCCAAAGTTGTGTTATAATGGACATGTGCATCAGTGTTATGGTGACATAAATATGAGATTCAAAGTTTGATATACCATCTGTTGTTTCCTACTAATGGGTCAGGAAGATCTCCATGCTTCCCTTTGTCTAGTTCTCTATAACACTGAGTGAAAAAGGCAATTATAAGATGAAAAAATAATAATAACGGTGCCTATCCGGTGGACCAAAAAAAATCAATCTGGAAAGAAAGATTACGCTTAATGAATAGTGTTACACGTAAACTTGAAGCATAAATGATTGATTTTAGAAACCATAAATAAACCAAATTGCTATATATGTATCTCATCTTGTTTGTAGTTTCTTCATTCTTGATAGTTTACTTGAATCTCAATGCATAAAGGTTTTTTGCTAAAATATTAAGTGATGCAAAAGAAAAAGGAGGAACCATTATAAATGAAAAATAAAAGTTTGAAGTAATATGTACGCAATATTGAAATACCTTATAATTTACGCAAGTCGGGCACCTACAAAAGTAATAATCACAACATATTTGCACTATAAGTGAGCGTTCGAGAACCAATATCGATAGTCATAGTCAACGATATATAAGCGTAATGTTGCAATGGACAACGAGTTGGACCATCACATACTTAAGCCATTATACGTAATATCAAATTCGGACATATAAAACAACTCAATTGTGGAAATGCATATTAAAATAGATAGTTTTGAAATTATTTGTCAAATTTCATTGGTTTTATAAACAAAAAGTCTAAGCTACAAAATTTAACAAAGTAGGAAACGCGGATTAAATGGGCTGGAAGGAATCTAAAATGTATTCCAGTGCATAAAGAGTTTTCTAAATCATTTTATAAACAAAAAAAATACAATTTATTATAATCGTAATATGGCATGTGTCATGCTAAATGGAATATATGTATAGGAAACTCACTTGGTGTGTTACACAATCCTCCAAAAGCCAAAATTACTGATAACAATTACCATGAAAATTGAAGGGGGCCAATGGAAGATGTCATAACCATAAACGATATCCAGTAGCATGATACTTATGTGGCGTAGTTGATTGATCCCCTCACAATTGGTAGAAACATACACGCTGTGCAAATTGATCAAGTGAAACCGAAACCCATATTAGCTTATTAACTCAAATACTAAACACATGCATCAGATTGTTGAAATATATAAAGTGAATAATGCACCCCAAATTATAAAAGCTTACCACAGCATAGATGTTTTGGGGTCGGTTGCAACGCCTCGCTAGTGATTACGATGGAAACCTTCATATTTTTAACTTGCACATCCGATTATACACGCATCAGTGCGAAATCATAAATAATACTTTCATAATCCATGATTTCTTTTATGTCTTATTCGACACTAATTAAGGCCATAGTACACCAATGATTCAGATAACAAATATGTCGTGTTAACAGCTAAAAATGTTACTGTTAAAACTACTTTCAAGTCAAGGCACTTACTTGGATCCTTGAAGAATGAGCGACCGCACGAGATCCTTGGTCATCTTCCCGGAATCAACAGTGCCAATACATGCTGTTTCTTCTCAGTAAATCCAAAAACCTATAGTTGCTATCCAACTTTGCCTTGAATTGCCTTTTTCACTCAGTAAATCCAAAAACCTATATAAAAAAATTAATACATGCTAACCTGTGAGCGAGCCCACGAGTCCAAGAAATGATTGAGCCTATGTTGTTCGTGCTAGTTTCCCCTCCTTTTTGATGCACCCTGTAATGACGGGTTACAGTCCCATGAGCTGCTTCAGCTTTTCTTTTGAGGGAGTAAATTGTTCAATAGTTGTAGTGAATAGATTCTCCAAAACAACGTTGACGAACATCGAAAGAATTTCAGCCATTGTTAGTTTATTGTGAGAGCAGAAAAAAGAGCAGATATATGGATGAAAATGGTGCATATAACAAATGGTTTCAACATTTCAATTAATTCCTTGCAATTTCCGCACTTCTATTATTTTAATGCCAATGACAATAATGCAAGTAGACTTTAACATGTCATGTGTATTATGTCCAAAACCATTTGTATCCTATCCTTAAAATCTGCTTTCGATTGATACATACTCGTTGGAGATAACACCATCTGCAAGTAACTGAAACAACGGAAAGCATTCGGAATACTTCAATGATGATAAATTGTAGTATAAAGAGCTAGATATGTGAATTAGAACCAAGTTTGTACCTTGGAAACATTGAATAGCTCATCCAAGTCGTCTATCTTAAGATGTGCATTATGTAAGTGATCATACCTGTGAAGGGTTAATAAACTAAAATTAAAAACATGTATGTGTCCGTCACTCACTTTGTCTACAACATATCTACCAGAGAGAAAGTCGGTTCATCTTAACTCACCTCGGAAAATAAAATAGACGGATTTAGATGAATGCTACTTAGCCTTAATGACCATTTTGACTCATTGCAAATTTGTAATTGGCTTGTTGTTAGAACTTAAGCACCATTCATATCACTAAAACTTCAAAAATAACGATATAATTGTATCTCGCATGCTTTATTAAATTTGATTTTCTTTAGTGACTATATTTGCATCAACCTAGTCAAGAACAATATACTTTTCATTATATAATAACACTTGTGGGGAGGGTAAATCCTTATGTAATTTCATCAATAAGTTGAGAATCCTCAAGTCATCCACAAAATAAAAGTTTTCTCTAATGGAAAAAGCTTTTCAAGTCACCTTGAAGGTAGTAAAACTATGGATTTCTTAAAGCCCTTCTCTAGTTCTTCACGTCAAGATACTTTCCTATAAACACAATCTTGTTTACTCTTGGTTCACCGTGGTTCCACGGCCGATCTGGCGAGCCTTGAAATATGTCATGTACTCCCTGATCAAAAGACACATATGAATCATATTAGAATCAGCATGCTTGTAGCACAACTCATTAAAGTGTAACCTTGCAAGAAATAGTTCAGTGAATAAAAGTATACGAACGGTGTTTGTGGATGACTTAAATAAAAAATAGTCCACCAGAAAACCAAGTTTATGGACTTAAATAATTTGTTAAATTTGGATGGTACAAAAATAATCACCGAAAGACAAATCTCTCATCCATCCCGTCGATAGATAGAAGCCCTTCATGCGATATATATCCTCACTTCTATCCATTTATATTGTGCCAAGCCGTGGTTAGCCTCATTACAAAGCACGTTGTCGATGAATCCACGTGTAAAAGAGACTTGGACACCATTATACAATAAAGCGTCTCGCAATTAATATAGCCACATCACCAACCTTTTCAAGATCCATGGTCCTTCACAAACTATGTTGATGAAGAAACTCCATGTCATGAGTGTGATCATGATCATCTGAAGAAACCAAAATCAACTTATTTTTATTGAAAGCGAAACAAAGGACAACTATTAAAGATGCTTGTTGGAAAGCGAAAATAGCGGGCGTCATTCCGGCGGTGGAACGATAAAGAGTTAAGAATGGTAAAGCAAACATAGAAGCAATGACTCGGCATTACCAAATAGTCAACAGGGACTATACCCAAAACCTTAAAGTGTGACCGTGTGTGACTATGAAATAAGTCAACTAAATTAGTTAAACCAAACACCCACTTAATTCTACACACATATCGTACACATTTCAAAGACCACATATGCATACAAACTTATATCGGTGTACGAGTAGCTTTCTAAATCAAATAAGTAATTACCAAATATCTCGTTTGACCCATTAAGGACCCTACTAAGGAAAACCGAGCGACACCTACAATTGGGGAAGATAGCTTATAAGTAGCATATGTCAGATGCATTCCCTTATGTTTTAAGACAACTTATATATTTTATTTCTTTGACTGTACATTACAAATTTACAAGACATTCTCATTGTGATGTTACCCATTCCATAGTTTAAATTGACTTGTTTCAACCTCAACTTTGAACTATTATTCAACCTATTTATCTTGCCTATCTCAACATCCTGATAAGTAAAATCCGTTTTGGGTCAATAAAAAATAAATAACACGGCTTATATACGAAAAATATTCACGGAGGATGCATTTGATAGGAAAAGCTAACGAATCTTGGTGAACACGGCTAGGATAGCCGGTATTCTCGCTTGTGTTCGAAACCGTATTAGTCCAATCGGGTTTAATCGCAGGAATGCTCATGGGCAATAAGTTAGTGTTACGTGTCGAATAATTGTTCCAAAGGTATAAGTCGAATACAAAAGGCGACATATCTAATGGAATCATTTCCGAAGAACTCATGATTGAAAGCCAAAAAGAGTGTCGGAAATAGAAAACATGAGGTTATTTATCCCACCCCGGTGCCAAGTAACTTAGTGAAATCCACACTTCTAGTATAAATCAAACCCACATATGCAAATATGCCCCATGTTCGACTATAAATATGAATGAATCTTGACTTCCGCTTGGCATGTACTCATAATCCTTCTTGTCTTCTTGTACGCAACAATCGAGAAGCTTCATAGATGAAGCTCAAGCTCGAAAAATGCCCATGAGTCAGTAACTAACACAATTCTAAATTCATCAAATAAACATTATTGCTCTTATAGGATGAATTTTTCATCCAAAAGCTGTTAAAAGGCAAAATTTAAACCAATATCTCGAGCACATTTAGGCCCCCATGAAAAGGCTATACTAATTATAGTAATCACAAATATATACATGTTGGTATGTATACTTATATTATACCTTGTATCTCTTTGTATCCATTGACAAGACCCTATGGGACTATGAGGTATTTATGGTATTTTACAATGTATTACACAAAGATTGTGGTCATAAAACATCTCTTAAGTGGTTATTATATTGATAATTACCAAATCCATTACTACTACAATTACATGTAACGAAGTTTTGTTTAATACACATTATTAGGGTGGATATTACTTGTCTACTTGGGCCAAAATATAGCATACCGAAGCAAAGCTTTGATTTCATTATATGTAAGCTTCCCAATTTCAACGTCATCATGAGTGACATTGAAACTAACGTACTTAACAAATCGGCATGACCCGCCTACCACGACCCGTTTCATGCTCGCAATGATGTTACTAAGAGACGAGTCAAAATAAAACATAAAGCTCTTCATTTTTTAGTAACGCATACAGCCAGGTCAAACCGGTCGGTGCACGAATAAAGTCACCAAGGTTAAATTCTCCTACTAATACGATTAACTCTACAGTCCTTGAACTCATTTGGTGACTGTCAATTTTGTCTCGAATACTCACCTATAACCCAAACACAACTAAGTTCATCAAATCGCATATCAATATATACTAAAGGGTGCTTTTACGATTGTTTATATTTTTTAGATTATCTCGCTTATAGCATTTTTTAAAGAACAAATAAGAACTTTTAAGTAAAAGTTAGAAAAAATGGTTGTATGTTTTATTATTGGATGAAATAAGTCATCCTTAAAGAACATATTGAGTTGTTTATTTCAAAGCTGGTTATGTTTATTTGCTAATTCTAAGAAAAAATAAGACGTTTTCTAGAATTTGCTAAACACGTAGACAATAACAACTAATTATATGTTGCATTTTCATATAGCATAAGTAGATTCAATCACTATCTCCTACACATTTCTACAAATGATAGCTTCTGCTAATAAGCATAAAGAATTTAATACGCAATCCCAAACAATCTTAATAGGCCATAGTTACCTGATAAAACATCAACGATTTTGGGGCATTGAAGGCATAAGTTAAAAGAACAACTTTGTTGAGTATTACCTGCATGAAGACAGACACTAAGCGACTACAAATGTTGATGGTCCTGATCTAAGTTTTGGTTTGTGTCCATTTTATTAACTTTGTCAACTTTACTTCATCATTCACGACTTGGCCATTGCCACTGGATCTGGTAAAAGGTAATCAAAGGAAATTGTTGGATCGATATACTTTAATCAAACTAAACTAGCTTGTTAAGGTTTAATAACCTCGGATAAATCCTAAGTTATTAACAAAGAAACACTGAGCAATCTTTATTAAGTACGCGGAATTTACTTAACAAAGCTAAGAAGAAAACTTTATTAACAAACTCTAAATCTGCTAAATATGCAGATACTCTAATACAACTCTAAGATATTCGAACTTTTCTCTAAACTCTTAATTCGTAAACTCTAAAACTCTTTTTAAAATCGCACCTCTAATGCCAATCTAGGAGTCCTTTTATAGGCTCAAGGATATCCTAGTCGGTTTACAATTGATAACCTTGTACGACAAGTAATCTAAACATGGAATACAATACTTTCCATAAACGAATATAACAGCTTTTTTGTTCTAGCAATACTTTGACTTTGTCTTTAGCGAAGACTTTGACTATTTGACTTCTTCCAAGATTTTGCGACTACGGATTTCCATATCTTGATGCTTTGATATCTTGACACTTTCATATCCCAACAATCCTCCCTAACTTGAATTCTACTTGCTTGACTTCAAGTTCCTTTGTGAATATATCTTTAATGACTTCATCTTTAAAATGGATTGTTCTTTAGTCTTTAGATTATATCTCAGTAGAATCTGTGCTTTGTCAAAATATCTCTTAGAATTGTTTTCTTCACAAGAAGATCCAAAGAATCTCCATCTTTTCAAGAACACAACATATGACAATGTGTACAATAATTCAATTTAAGTTGCATACTATTCTCATCACATCTAAGTGAATCATTGAAAATTCAATGGATTTAGAACTCTTTACCAAAGCCATTATCTTTGGAGTAGCCAAATGTTTTGGTGTGTAAGACCATGGTACATTGATAACCATATGATTTTTAGCAAACCACCGACTATCAGCATTTGTTTTGTCTTTACCAAAAGTCGCACTTTCGGACTAGTTAGTTCTTTTATCTAATGGTGAACTAATTACCAATAATGGGTTTTCCATCGCCTTTACCACAAGCCATTTCTTGTGGGCTAGCCAACTCTTCACATTACCGATATGGTGAGTTGATGACCATCCAACTTATTAGCAAGTTGTCAACTAAAACGGTTTGATATATCTTTACGAGCCGTTTGCTCATGGATTAGTCAATCCTTTTGTAACCATGGTGGATTGATAACCTATTGATGTTATCATCACAAAACCATTTATTCAACCTTTACTTCAAAAATATTTATTATTTAGCAAAAGGTTTCATCTAAAATTTACTTAACGGTTTAGTTCAAGAACAAGATTTTTGATGAAAGTATCTTTCGATAAGCGATACTTTGAATAAAAGTTGATATATCAAAAAGTATTTATTCAAATAAAATTCATACCAGTTAAAGATCTTCTTCAGCAATGGTAGTCCAGTCAATAAACAAAATGATTAACATGCAAGCAGTTTCATTAGCCTCTTCTACTTCCAATCCATGCTCTAGCATTCTTCTCATTAGATCAACTGTAAAAGGATATCTTCTTTCTACAAACATATGAATCATTGTTCCATTTTCTAGCTCCAAGACATGAACTCCAGATTCTTCAAAGAATCTCCAGCAAACTATTTCCCGTTTTCTTGATCCTTCCAAATATCATCGAGATTTTCTTCATCGGTTTCCACATAGTTATGAGATCTCCTTGTAAGACCAATCCAATTCCTTCTAATGGATTATCTTCAAAATAAGTCTTCACAGCATGATATAAGTAGAATAGATCTACTCTGTCTATGATATGCAACAAATCCCATAGCCGTTTAAAAACTTTGAAACTTTTATCTTCTTTGTGAAAAACCATGTAATCACCATTCTTAGATTTCTCAACTTTGAAAGCACTGATCTTTGATCTGTTTATCTTCATGTCTTCATCTTCCTTTGTATAATCAAAATCTACCACTCTGAGATAATTCTTCAATTCATCACTAGTCTCAGATCTTAATTCAACTTTTCTTTCTTTGAAAACCCACCATCCAGTAGCATCGGTTCTTCTTTTCTCTTTAAGCTTTTCTTCCTTTCGACTTGGTTCAATAAGCTTCTTCTAAAGTCTTTAATGCCCGCAACATCTTTCTTATAAGCTTCTCTCTCAAAGATCATATAATCTTTTCATATCCACATAATTCAACACGCAATCTTTTAAATCCTCTCGCCTTTTAGATATGCCATCATTGCATTCCTTTCTTTAGCTAAATTAGGTCTTCTTGACATGAATCGAATAGGTGTTGGAGATCAGAAAGGTTCGGTTTCACATCCAATTCATCTTGCACCTTTTGAGCTGCTTCTCTATTTAGAGCTTCTTGAGCTTCTTGTTCTTCTCTATCTTTAGCATCTAATTCTTCTTGAACTTTTATAGCTGCAGCTTCATTCCTTGCAACTTCAAATGCTCTAATTTCTGCCAAAGTGAGTTTCTTCTTCTTAACTTCAACCAGAATACCTTTTCCTTTGTCTTTTGGATCAATTGCAGGTTGATCAGTTCTTGGTTGTTCTTCTTCTTGTACATCTCTAATGGTAACTCCTCCTCTTGGTTGTGACAAATCTAACATTGTAGCAATTACTTCATCATCACTAGGTGAATGAATAGGTTTAAATCTAGGTTCCTCCTCTTCCTCTATAAGAACAGTAGAAGGACCAGCTTCTTCTTCAAAATTCAAAACCCTTGGATTTATTGGTGTTATAACCTCTGGCCTAGATGTATCATGAATCTCAGTACTTAGATGTTCAGTACTTTGATCAACAGTACCTTGGACATCAGTACTTTGATTAACAGTACCTTGAACTTGTACTTCTTCTTCTTGTTCCTTAGAAAAATCTTCTTTCTTCTTCAAAACATCTTCTTCAGATTCTTTTGTCTTCATAACATCTTCTTTCAAATTATCTTTGTCTAAATTCCTCCCCAAGTTGACAGAAGATGACTTAGGAACCTTCTTCCGTTGTAATTCCTTACGAAGTGCTTTACGACGTTTATTCTCCTCCTAAACCCATAAGTTGAAACCTTGAATATAGGGTTTAACAAAATTTCTTAACCAGAAGTAGTTTCGCTTCAACTTCCTAATAGTTTTAGCTTGACGCTCAACAGTCTTGGTCAACCTAGCAAGCGCCCTTGTTAAAGCATAGTTGTCCATAGGTAAATCTTCACGAGGTATAAAATGAGCATCACCATGAAGTTGAGAAGACCCCTCGGAATCAGAAACATCACGTTGTGGAGATGGAGTAGGTGTTCTCTCAATCTCTACTTGAACCTCTGGACTTGAAGAATCATCACCTTGTAATGATGCTGCATCTTCACCAAAAGCAGTACTTGCAGATGCAGTACCTTGTGAAGCAGTACTATGTGAAGCAGTACCTTGGTTAGAATCAGTACCTTCAGATTCTTCATCCTCTTCAGCTGCATCACGAACAGCTTGTACAACTTCCATCATAGATGTTGTTAAAGGAATATCTCCACCTCTGAACAAGTTACTTCTCTTAGCCATGAATGTATAAATCTTGGCTTGTTGCACAATGACAGGTAGTAAAGCAGTAGGTTTAGGAACATCAGCTAATTGCTTGTTCAAGAAAACCTGTATAAACCTTGGATACATCAACCAAGTAGCCCCAGATGAAATATGAGAGAGCATTCCATCCAAAATAAGCCGTGAGAAGTTAAATATTCTGTCCGTAGCTAAGCCAACCACTGCAGAGGCAATATTTGACCCAAACGGCTCCCAAGAAGTGCTTTTAGAACTTATGCAATGGAGCAAAACATGAATCAAAAACTTCCATTGAGGACAGAATAAGGCCTTCTTAAAAGTTTGTTCAGTCAAAGAACCTTCATAGCCCAAATTACGAAAAGTATCCCAAATTAATTGCTTGTCAAATCTAATAGCCCCATCTTCATCATCAAATAATAAATCAGCACGAATGGATGCCTCTGTAATCTTAATGGTCTTTCCAGCAACTGAGGATCTAATATAATATTCATCCTCCTCCATATTCTCTCTAGCATTAGCCCAAAATTCTTGAATCCATGGTTCAATAACATCCGGCTCAACTAAAAGAGCATAGCTAATAGGCGACCCAATTAGATAATCAATGATATCATAGAAAGCCACGTTTGCCTCAGTCTTATCCAAATTAGCCACCATATTGTGCTTCGAAACAGTTAAACGATTCACCATTGTTGAAAGAGTGAGCACAATTAGAAAGATTATATCGAATAATAAAGAGATGGTAATTGGAAGATAAGAATGGAAAAGATGTGAAGTAATAATATGAGAGGGAAAATCGAAAAGAAGTTATTTATAGGTGAGATTTGAAAAATCACAGCCTAAATAACAAAGTTACCGTTACTACCAATTACCCTTCAATATTACCGTTGGAACAAGACTTTAATCGACAAACAAGACTTTCCACATAAGCGATTTTCCCAAGCAAGACTTTCTCAAGCGTTACTTTCGGAAATACAAGACTTTGCCAAAATCCTTCATATACACGAAGTATAAACTAACATCCTCCCTCAAGCAATACACGGACTATACCTTACATCTTATAGTCCTCCCCTTAAACATAGCGTAGTAGTTAATCATTCCAATGCTCACGACCAAGTGATTGAATCGTGACACATCAAAACCTTTGGTGAGTAGATCACTACATTATCATCGATGTGAACTTTAACCACATTAATGAGCCTATGCTCATAACCTCTCGATAAAGTGATGCCTAATCTGAATATGCTTTGTCTTAGAATGATACATGAGATTCTTCACAATACAAATAGTACTCTCATTATCAATATTGATAGGAGTATTCTTAAAGTTGAACCCATAATCCAATAGTTGATTCGCATCCATAAAACTTGACCACAACAACTTGCGCAGACTACATATTCGACTTGATGAGGATGTTCTTTGCAATTGTCTACTTCTTGCATTGCCATGAGACTAACCTTCTTCCAAGATATTGGCAACCACCAGTTGTAGATCTTCTATCATAGTTATCACCGCATAGTCACTATCTGAAAAAGCTTCTAAGTGAAAAGGTGACTCTTTAGGAAACCACAACCCCAACTTAGGTTGTTGTTTCAAATAACGAATATTCTCTTGACACAGATTCAAGTGAGATATCTTTGGTGAAACTTGATATCGGCACATAAACAAACTGCAAACATGATATCGGGCCTTGATGCGAGAAGATACATAAGAGAGCCAATCATAGATCTATATAACTTGACTTCAACAGTCATCGACTTCATCCTTTCCTAATGAATTGATAGATTTAATTGGTGTAATGTGACCTTCATATCATCAAAATTAAACTTCTTAAGTATGTACGTAACATACTTGTCTTGGCTAATAAAATTCCTTCCTTGGACCTTAACACAAGTCCCAAAAGAATGTTAATTCTCCCATTGAACTCATTTGAAATTCCTTCGCATCACCGCTCAAACTCCTTAACCATGGACTTGGTAGCTCCAAAGATAATATCATCAACATACACTGTACTAACATGATATCCTTCTTATCTCTCTGATAAACAAAGTCTTGTCAATAGCTCCCCTCCTGTATCCATGTTGTAATAAGAATGTAGAGAGCCTCTCATACCAAGCTCTAGGTGCCTGATGAAGACCATATAAAGCCTTCACCACCTTATAGACTTTGTTAGGATGCTTAGGATCTTCAAAACCTGGAGGTTGTTTCACATATACCTCTTCTGTAATAGTGCCATAAAGAAAGGCACTCTTGACATCCATCTGATAGACTTGAAAACCCATATAAGAAGCAAAAGCAAGAAAGATTCTAATGGCTTCAATCCTTGCCACAGGAGCAAATACCTCATCATAATCTACCCCTTCTTCTTGTCTATAACCTTGAGCAACTAATCTTGCCTTGTTTTTGATAACATTGCCTCTTTCATCTCTTTTAACTCTAAAGACCCATCTTGTTCCAATAACTCTCTTCCCATCTGGAAGGTCACATAAAACCCAAACCTCTTGAAGTTTAAATTGAAGAAGTTCTTCCTGCATAGCTTCAACCCAGCTTTCTTTAGTCAAAGCTTGAGCAATATTCTTGGGTTCTTCTTGAGGGATGAAACAAGTAAATAAGCAGGTTTGATGATCTTTATGATTTAGCCTGTTTTGTTTATACACAAAGCTAAGTAAAGCATTGTGAGGTTTTGTGAAACCCTTAGCTTTGTGTCTTGTCATAACTCCAGATGTAGAAGGACCAATGATTTGATCGGTTGGATGATTCTTATGAATTAAGTAAGATTGAGACCGTGGAACTTCATATGCATCATCCAAGTTAGTATAATCAAGACCTTTATTGGAATCGAGAAAATACCTTCATCTTCAAGCTCATCATCGGTTTCTTATAACCCGGCATGGTAGGATCATCCAAATCATCTAAAGTCTTGTCAATAGGTGCGGTGAAGCTTTGGTTGAAAGTCTTGTCAAAATCTTGTAAGAGAACTCTGTAGTCTTGTTCTTCTTCTTTGCCTCTTCATAAGCTCTCCTTTGTTCATACGTAAGAATGTGCTAATACATCTTGAAGAAGCATCGATTAAGTTCCTCTTGAATAGATTGATCCTCTGCGGATAAAAGGATTGTGGTGCAACAAGATTTTGTTTTGGAGAATCGAGATTTTGCTTAGGAACATCAAGATTTTGTTTTGGACTCATAGGATCTTTATCAGAATGCGATGTTAGGTCCAAGATGAATATCATGAACAACATATTGAACATCTTCTTCATTATGTAAAGGTTGATTTTCTTCTCTAACGGTACATAATTCATTGAAGGAGATAAAATCTCAAGATCAAACATCCAATCGGGACCCTTCCCTTTCTCATTGTCTTGATCCTCTAAAACTCAACATGAAGACAATCTTGAATCTTCTTAGTAACTCTGTTGTAGACTCAATCCTTTATCGTTAGTGCAATATCCCAATAAGTAACCTTCTTCGACTTGCCATCAAACTTCCCTAGATTATCAATGGTGTTCAAAATAGTAAGAGGGCATCCAAAAGGCTTCATAAAGCGAATGTTGGGTTTATTGCCCATCGCAATTCATAGGGTGTCTTCATCGTGGTTTTGTGACGAAACCTGTTGAGAACATAACATGCACGATGCCGACACGCGCCCAAAATTGAATAGGAGATGAGAATCACTAACATGGTCCTTGCAGCTTCAATCAAGGTTCTATTCTTCCTCTCTGCAACACCATTTTGCTGTGGTGTTCTAGCAATACTAAACTCCCTTTTAATGCCTTTATTTGCACAAAAATCATCCATAGGCTTGTTCTTGAATTCAGTTCCATTATCGCATCTAATACCTCTAACCTTGAGTCTTAATTGATTTTCAAGTGCTATTATAAGAGTTTGAATAGCATCAAAGGTATCATCCTTAAAGCCCAAAAAGAAAACCCAACTGAATCTACTACAATCATCAAGAATAACCAAACAAGACTTCTTTTTATTTAAACTTGCCACGAGACAGTCCAAATAAATCCATGTAATAGCTCCAATGGTTCTCTAATATTCCTTTCATCAAGCTTCTTGCAGGAAGCTTTGTGTTGTTACCCTTCTTGCATGCCAAACATGATTGATCATTCCTCGTAAGTCTTTGAAGGTAAACCTCTAACTAAATTTCCTTTGACCGGTTTGTTGATGTTCTTGAAATTCACATGGCCCAATCTTCTATGCCATTGATGTGCCTCTTCAGATGTTGCCTTAGCCACCAAACATGTGGCTCTTCCATAAGAATGTAGACTCTTCATGTCTAAACTATACACATCATTTGTCCTTTGTACTCTAAGTACTACCAAGTCATCATCAACGTGTTTGAAGTCGAAGAAAGGATAAGACATTACGTGTCGTTGAATAACACGTGATGCTTTTATCACAAATTTGAGAGATCGACAACAAGTTGAACTTTAGCTCCTTCACATATCGACATTCTCAAAATCAATTCTCCCGCTTTAATTGTTCCTTTCCTGTAATTCTTCCTCCATTGGGATCATTCCCAAATGCAACTTTTCCTCCACTAACACTTCTAAAATCGACGGGATCTCTTTATCACTGTCATACTTCGAGCAACCACTATCCACAATAAGATGATCTTTAAGCTCCTCTTCAGGTTGCCCCGCACACAAAGAAAAGAGTTAGAAACTTTTAGGAACCCAAGCCATTCTTGACTTGTGTTCCTTGAGAAGTTACAAACTCAAATTCTTTGAGTATGTAATTCTCACTATCTCTCAACCGATGATCCAAAATTATCTTTTGATTTTTAGCATGTGGATTTTCAAAACTCTCGGTTTTTCAACATAAATTTCTTTCACCAGATTATCATCATTTTCTTTTGACACATAAACATCGATTCACTTTTTGTGAGCGTGCAAGATGTCTCCCAGCCAGCTTCTTTCCTTTTAACCCATTCGGTTTTAACAGAGGTTCTTGTGATCTAGATCCCTATATGAATTGTGATAACTTCTAGGTTGATAATGAGGTCTCCTAGAATTTCTATCCCAAGTATGGTTTTCAAGACCTTGTCTCGAAAGCGGTGCTTTGGAAAGCACTTGAGATCTTCAAGTTCTTCTCGATGTGGGTATCTATGATCCGTGAAGTTTCGTGATTAACCCTATTTGAATTAGTCCACACCGGTTTGTGCTCTCTAGGTCTCGATTGTTAGACTTATTCCTTAGAAACTTGCTTAGATATTACGAGTGTCATCGCAATCTTTGATTAAATGAGTAGGACTATAACACACAAAACACAGTTTTGACCCATATGTCCAAAGTGATTTCTTCTATGTCTATGCCCAAAATTATTTTGCCTTCTAGAGGACTGATGAAATTTGTTTTGACCAAAATTATCCCAAAAGGTTTAGCAAGATTGTTTTGAAAAGGTTTTGCGAGAGGTATCTTGTTGAGCAATACTTTGATTTGAAGGTACTTCTTTGGATTTTGAACATTGTTTTCAACAGCTTCTTTGGGTTTCTCGGATCTAGATTTTGCAATAAGCTTCTTCCTAAATTCTAGACTATCAACACCATAACGAGAAACATCGGGCCTAGAGGGTGATGACTAATGGGATGAGGAACGACATGATAACCATTGTCTTTCTTATATTCGGAGGTGGTTCACTTATCGAGCCATCATTACTAGATGAATCTACATAGTTAATGAGCTCATCATCACTAGTGGTTATATCCTCAAAATTACCATCATCCCGATTACTAGGTTGGTTTTCATCTACACCGCTAAAGTCCATTCCAAATCCTAAGCCTTGTTCTAATGTAAGCCCTTCTGCTTTTTCAACATAAGCAACATGGGATAAACCGGACTCACCCCAAGCAAAGAAACTTAGCTAACAAATCATCTCTTTCCTTAGTTAATTTCTCAATTTCAAGAATTTTACAATTTAGTTTCCATTCACCGAGTTTTAATCGATAATCCTGTTGTTCATACTTTTCAAACCAAGCCATTTCATTATTTTCATGTGTTATGATTTTAGCTTCTCTGAGACTCTAAAGTGATTTGGTAACTTGCTACCTCGGACCTAGCCCTAATACAATTATCTCTTTCGCCATACATAGCTCATAAGCAATTTTGATAGAACTCATAACAGTTTGAGCATACCTCGAGATAGGAGGCGAGTTGGTGAAGTAGCCACCATAGCAAGAAGAACAGGATCATCTTCACTTTCTTTGCTCCAATCAAATCCTCCAAAGCCATCATCGATTCCAAAGCGGCATGTTGATTCTTCATCAAAGCGATGCTCGGTCCAATGCTTCCACGGTGTCTTCAACTGCATCTTCCATCGCTACCATCTGAAGAAGTCATCGGTTCATCATCAAACTCTTCCTCCACCACCGATAACTTTTCTTGAGCAACCAAAGCCTTTGTTTCAGCTTATTGGAATCTCCTTTAGCTCAAGTTTAGGCTTCTCGGATGCTCTGTTTGCTTGATACTTAGCAAACCTGCACTCCACTTGCAAAGTGACCGGTCTTTTGACAATTGAAGCATTCAATTTTAGATTTGTCAAAAGTTATTCCTTGTTTTGGTTTGAAATCAATATTTTTGCTGTCTTCTTCATATACTTTTGATCCTTGCGTTGATCAAAGCAACTTGCCACTGATATCAATTTCTTCAAGTGCATCTTCTTCAATTTGTGCTAGATCCTCCTCATAAGTGACAGTAAGCTTGCTTGTTGTGCAAAGAAAGAGCACACAACTTCATCCGAGTTCAAAGTAGTAGATGGTGGGGCTCTTGAGCATATGATGGGGATTGTAGAGCAAGATACTTTGAAAACAAGATTGAGGAGTAGCAAGACTCTTGGAATCTTGCTCTTCTTTCGAGATGAAAGAAAAGCAATCTGTGAGATTTAGAATTTGGTTGACCACTCATCTCATGTTCATAAACCTTTAATTGATGATAAAGATCATCAAAGTCCATAACATCCGATCCTTGTTGTCCTCGATCATAGTAGCAATCACATGCCATGAAGATGGCAAACTCCTTAGAAACTTCAAATTAGCATCCTCAACTGATACTTACGCCTTGTATAACTCCAACATGTTGAGGAGATTACGAAACCTATCATATGCAAACATCAAGACTCTCTCTTTCTCTGTGAAGGTTTCAAACTTTGCTTTAGCAAGTTTACATGCATCTTCTTAGAGGCTTCATTCCTCCAAATCTGGTCTTGAGAGCAGCCCAGTGCTTAGCATCTTTAGCATCATGAAATTTGAGAAGATGACCATCGGAATGGCGAGACGGGAGAATGTTAAGAGCCTTCTCTTGATTCCTTAGGGTTGCTTGTGGTAAACCGCCTTTGGTGCTAAAGGTTGTCCAAGAACTTGAATGGGTTCTTGAGGAACTTCATTCCCATTCACAATTACGATCCACGAGCATGGTGCAGAATGGCAATATCTTGCCGCATCTTCATGCACCGAGATCATATTCTCCTTCTTAATAATTGGAATTACGGTGAGGTGATTGAGGGTTGTGGAACGACTTGATCAACATCTTGAAAATTGTAGGGTTTCTTCCTAGTCGAGTTTCCACACAGCTCGATACCACTTGTTGGATCGATATACTTTAATCAAACTAAACTAGCTTGTTAAGGTTTAATAACCTCGGATAAATCCTAAGTTATTAACAAAGAAACACCGAGCAATCTTTATTAAGTACGCGGAATTTACTTAACAAAGCTAAGAAGAAAACTTTATTAACAAACTCTAAATCGCTAAATATGCGAGATACTCTAATACAACTCTAAGATATTCGAACTTTCTCTAAACTCTTAATTCGTAAACTCTAAAACTCTTTTACGAAATCGTACCTCTAATGCCAATCTAGGAGTCCTTTTATAGGCTCAAGGATATCCTAGTCGGTTTACAATTGATAACCTTATCGACAAGTAATCTAAACATGGAATACAATACTTTCCATAAGCGAATATAACAGTTCTTTTGTTCTAGCAAGATTTTGACTTTGTCTTTAGCAAGATTTTGACTATTTGACTTCTTCCAAGATTTTACTGCGACTACGGTACTTCCATATCTTGATGCTTTGATATCTTCAAAGACTTTCAATATGAACCAATTCTAAGAAATATTAGATACTTAAATCTTTTACATTTGGGCATAAGACACCCACGATTTGCGCATGGCGTGAATCCTTCGAGGCATCCCGAATGCTATATGCAGCAGGGTGACCGTTATAATGTACAACTTCACGTGGTGAATCAACATGAGTACAATACACATAAAATCATTGTTAGATACAAATGGATGTCTAAATTTCCAACCAAAGTTGTTACCAAAAGAAGATTAAAAAACATACAAACTTTCTTTGGTTTCTAAAAGAAATGCCCAAACGACTTTTAAGGCGTTATTCAAAGATCGTGCAACTTTCGCTTCCCTTTATCAATCGATAAGACATCGGTGTATACCGACTTGCTCAATTCTTGTTCGAAAATGAGTAACGGTGCTCGTTGCATAAGTAAAGGCATTGATTCATTGGCAAACTATCCGAGATAAAAATGGGAGAAATACAATGTTAGCACATGAACACTGAAATTGAGGCTATCAGATACTAATGAAAATGGAGAATACAACATGCCCAAATTATTGGCGGCATTAGGAAAGGGCATATCATCAGCAACAACTTCGAGAATAGCATATCTAAACAACCATTAAAACAATTTTATGTCCAAATGGCTTTGAACACATTATGTCCAAACATCCCTGAGTCATCATATTTGCAAACTAAACCAATTTGTGTCAATTCCCATACAAAAAGAACTTGTTTTGACCCGTTACCCAACATATCCATTTTGCTCTTTAAAGCAAAAATTATACTACGTATAAAATTACATATGTGACTAATAGTACCCTTTACTAATCATTCTATAAAAAGTAGATATCATAAGAAAACCAAACATTAAGTTGCCGCAAATCAGTCTTTAAATTTGCGTATCCTCTTATTCCTGTCATATGCCTCAACACTAATATTCTGCTGTCCCTTGTCAAATATTAACCACCTACCTACACGCTACAACACGTAACTTTGATTATAAACACATCATAATGTTGATTAATCATTAGTACTGATATTCCTAAATATTCAAATGATATATAGTCAATTGTGTGTCACAATAAATTTTTGATTCCATATTTATCAAAATCATTAACATAATAAAAGCACATTTTCTCCGTCAACTGGTAAAAAGCATGCCCAGATGGATAGTACCCATGTTTTAACCGGTTAAACATTACCGAATTGGCTTTTAGATCTCGACAGATGCCTATTGTGATGTTTACTCAAGAAAATCAATGTAAGTTCTTATAATTGATACATTTCATACCGTAATGTTCTTCAAAGGGACCCACGAATTTTTGAAATTTATGAAGAAGCATAACTAAATTCTCAATTGACGGGTAGCTAAATTCACAAAATTACTAACATATATGTTGATGAGACATGCCTCAATATTTTGGTCCTAAAGATTTGTCTATATCCAAGCTAAGTTTCATTCTCTCATGCAGTTTAGGTCCTAATAAGCGATAGAAGCCCAAATTTACATAAAATAACACACGACTCTGTTGCAAGATTGTACTCAATTTTCTAGTTTACCAAAGACTGCATAAGCTACGTGAACATACCCTCGACAATATGCCCGTGTAGGACTCACTGCCACTTGAATTGCACCACTTTGATATTTTTAACTGTATCTCACAAACTTTGTTCATATGACATGTATTCAATTTTCATCCCTTGCTTAGATTGGTTGAGTTAGGTTACCTTTTGAATAGTCGCTATATAGTTACATTTGAATTAAAAGCTCCAAAGAAAGTTGTTGAAAGGTAATAGATGTTTAGGTCGTATTGCAGGCGACTCTACATGGTATTTTACATGGCGTCCACCAATGGCATCAATTTCGTCCATAAATATAATGCAGGGCTGGATAAAAAAGATAAGAACACTTGCTAAATATGGAATCGAAGATAAATCTTCAGTCAATACCAAGTTATTTAACGGTACCACTCAAGATGCAGACACAACAAAGGACTCAATACCAAGTAGTAGAAAGATGTAATGGTAGAAGTATTACTTGGTGATCACGTGCATAACTAAACATTTCCACGATCAATCTTGCACTCTCTCAATGTACTTATCAATAATGGCACTTGATACAACCTACAACGAATGTCCCATATGTTAACAACACAGGTCAAAACCATATTGTGGAAACATAACAAAAAATAATAAAATGAAGTACCTTCAGGAAATTAGCATCAATGTTGCTAGCAATTGCTCTAGAAAGTAAAGTCTTGCCAGTACCAGGAGGTCCATATAGAAGAACACTCTGATAAAAAAAATAATAATTAAAAAATAATAATAACAAATAAAAAAAAATGCCATATCCGTCAAGCGTATCACATATACTTATAGCCTAAATAAAATCGATATACACGAGAACGCAATGGAGAGTTTAAAATAATTATCGTAAAGTGTACCTTGGGAGGTTTAATGCCCACTCTTATGAAGAGCTCAGGGTTCATCAGAGGCAATTCTATAGATTCCCTAAGTTAACGAATCTGATCTCCTAGCCCTCCAACTGCTGAATAGCTAACGTTCCCAGGGTCTTCGTGAAGCATGTTGTGAACAATGGATCAACTCGCAAAATTGATAAGAATGCGCAAGTTAAAACAAGTGCACGAGCAATTTTAAGCGAGAAAATTAGTTGTATACTATTGAAAGCAAATTACTAACTTCACGTGGAGTGCTCGCATAATAGTGAGAATTGTCATATCAAGAACCACTCTAGTCCCAATGTCGCCTTTTCCTTGTCCACTTTATTAAGGCACCCACTACATACCTTGGACCACCTTGGCTTTAACTATCACTGTAACATAATAAGGGAGATTTATTCATTTAAGGACAGCTTCATGCCCTATCATGGTATTGATAACGATAAAAATTTTACAGGATAATGCACTCAAATTGTTTTTATAGAAACATTGTTAAGGCATAACAATACATACATGTACAAATAGGATCCATCCATATGATAGTGTGTATGGGTAAAGACGATATTAGGGTTTTGAGGAAAAGTATTAGGTAAGTGTAATCAAACATGAATCACAGTGAAGTCATCTTACATTGGATCAAAATAACACAATTGGATGTACACTTCATCTTCAAATCTGCAAATATAAAAAAAAAAAAAAAAAAAAAACAAAACATTAAATTACACATGTATTATGTTTTTATGATTATGAGAATATAAAACTAAAAATACGAATATGCATATAAAAAAATACAATAGAGTGCCTTAAATTGGTTTGTGAATAAAAATACACAAAATTAGGGTTTTTGTGATTTTAAAGTTCACAGAGATTTGATTTAGGGTTTTGATATATAAAAATGGATAATATATTTTCGTTTTGATATATAAAAACGAATTAAATATATTTTGGATTATTACTAAATTTTTGTGCTTCAAATTATTGCCTTTATCAATTTTAACTTGGAAACTAAATAACAAACAGTTGGATTGCTCCAATGGTTGAGATGTTTGTTTATGGTTGGAGACATCCATGTTCGAATCCTACACCACTCTTTTAAGTTTCGATTTTTAAAAACCGAATTTTATTAAAAAAAATGCCACATAAATTCTAAAAACCGAATTTTATTAAAAAAATGCCACATAAATTCTATGATGACATGGAAATATGACATGGCATTATGGGATGCCAAGTGGCATTTTATGTGGCATGCCTCCTCTTATATATAATGTATAGATATATATATATATGCATTTTTTTTGTTTTTTTTATAAGTTAGTTTATTTATTAACTTTTATCTACATAATTTAGTTTCCTAACGGGCAAAGCCAAAGGCATGAAAATAAATTTTATAATACACTTATATAGTGAATAATGAACTCAACAAAAAAAGAATGGTTATTCGATAAATTATTGTATTTGTATCTTTTGATTATTAATCTCGAGCCCTTAAATATATCCCAAATACATGTTTCATATCTCTTTCTCATAATTTTGTTCAGTAATTGGGTTCTGAACTTTTTTTCTTTACTTTGGTTTATGTCCTATGAAAATAAAACGCCAATAACCTAATAAATTACACTCCTTAACCCATTAAACTATACTTAGGCTCTATGCTCACATTTACCTCATTTAAAAACCTCCATATTTAAAGTGATGATACGCATGATTATTTTTGTAGCTACTCGCAATACTTGAGCCTGCCATGGTTCAACTACCTTATGAACGCAGGTTCACGGCGTGCTGGTGTTTTCTCATATAGTAACGCACATATTTGAATTTGTATATAAGATCAACGTGCCATTTGAAAAAGAGAAGTGGAGTCAAATTGACACCAAACAAATCGACTTACTCTTTCAGTTGGCCAAGTTAAGACACTAATAAGGCCATGCAATATTCATGCCACCAATATTAATTGCATAGTTGCATTTTGTAAGTAAAATTTTATGTAGTTACAAAAGATTGCACGCATGTAATTGCGATGCGTATAAGATGTACGCAAGGTAAATTTATATCTAAATTTTGATCGAGTAACTGAGAAGGCTAATTCATGTTCAATTATACACATCTATAAATGTATAATTACTTTTGAAATAAGTTTCTACCAACTTTTGCTTCTATAAATCACATTCCCATGTCCTATTTCCACATGATAAAGATGGGTAAGAGTGATGACCCGGTTGCAATGGCCACAGTGGCACCAAAGGCACCGGTTACCGCCCAACGACCTGTTAGTACCGACCTCGAGCCATCAATTCCTAAGCCATGTAAGTTATTGTAATTTCAAATTTGATGAAATTAAGTTTTTTACTTGACTGACTTTACGTGTTGTTCCAAAGACATGGCTAGAGCTATGGCTGCACCAGATATGGACATCCCGATGGCACACCACAACATGATGCTCGAGATATGAGTGTGCTCCAACCGCATGTCCCATACTTTGATCAAGACAACAATGGCATTGTGTATCCTTTGGAGACTTACAAAGGTGAATACTATACAAAACTAATCAACAAGTATTTGACATTTAAAACTTTTGATTATATTATAGAGAAGACTGTCTCGACCAGTCATATTCCAAATTTCACGTAAATTTCTATATTGGATTTGCACATAGGACTATGGTTCTTTGGCTACAAACTCAGATTAGTCTGTATAAAAACCTGCCACCTTGATACTGTTAGTTAGGCTAATGGGTTGGGCAAAATTCTTGGACTAATTGATTACCATAACTAATTATTGAACTGTTAACAATTATGGTATGATCATTCTTTCTTACAATCTTTTTAGAATGTGATTTAGCTATTAATTCAAGAAAGTAGTCAACCTACTTCGATATGTAAGTTTTACACTATAGTTTTTTTTTTTTTTTTTTTTTTTAGTTTTATTTTTTTCTGTGGCGTTGAGTATTCAAGGTACAATAATAAATTATGCATGAGTTTACCAAAATCAAATCGACATGCCATGTAGGAAAGCGTCAACGGGGTTCAATTCAATCTCGTTATATCCGTCTTGGTCACTCTTATTATCAATATGGGGATGAGTTATCCTACCCTCCCTATACGTTTTAATTGTTCTTTGTTCTTTCTGATTAGTTATCCTACCCTCCGTATTCTACATTTAACTTCAGTACGTGTGAGATGATGGAAAGGATGCAAGTCTTTTAGGCTAAATTTGTCCCTGTTCAACAAATAGTATGATATAAATAATCGAGGTATATGATCATAAGTTGACGTTCATGTTTAATCAGGCCCATACAGAGCAAACTGATTTATATAGCATACGATTATATTGAGAGAGTGGTAAGTCCACATGATAGCAATGCATAACAAATGATTCATGGAGTTAAAACCGAAATATGCGATATTTTATCTAAGTAAATAAATTATTTGATCACTCATTCCATCCATGTCAAGAAATAGAAATCACCTTTAAAGCGTGTTTAACTCATTGAAAATATTAGTCATCGTGTAAACTTCCTCTGCGGCATTAAGGAGGATCTTTTGATGGTCTTTGCTTCAAAAACATAAGCGACGTGACATAAGGAAAAGCACTCATTATGTAATATCTACTAACTACGCATGCTTTCTGCTATTAACTCTCAAGTGCAAAACTCTTTAAGAGTTTGACTTCTCTGTGTGCATAAAGACACTGTAAATAACTAAACTCTAAATGCAATTCTCATACGAGCGGTAACACTCTAGTAATTATCGGTTACAATCATTACAATATTATGCACATTGTGAAATAGACTTACTATATGTCAAGTATCAATTTGCTCGGAAGCTCCTTTATGTCGAACTCAAACCTTTCTGGACCTGCAACATAAAAATGATTTAAATTTGAGCCAAATCAAAACAATGACATTCTAATTATTAGCTATCTGGCAACTACAACATCGAACACCATCCAAAAATAATCACCTGATTAAGAACATCAGAGTCTGAAGAAAATGCTACAAAAGTGATTGCAAGACCCTTGGTACCGAATCTACCAGCTCTTCCCACCTACCAATACATTGAAACAAACCAAGTTAAGAAATTAGCTTGTGTACCCTAAAAGACGAAATGGGGAATTATCATTCACATTTAACCAACCCTGTGCAGATATGTATCAGCAGAATCTGGCATGTCATAACTTATAACAATATTAACACGCTCAATGTCTATGCCTTTTCCAACTAAATCAGTTGCAACAAGCTAGGATTCTTTTTAACCCCTCCTTAAACCCTTTGTAGCGTGTCAACCTGATTAGAAAAAACATGCAAAAAAGTCAAAACAAAATCTCAAATGAAAAAAACATGTCAGAAAGTCCAACTAAGACCACTACTGAAAAACAAAAAAAGTTTTAACATGTCCATCTTAACATCTTTTTTAGTTGTTTTATTGCAGATGAAAAAAAAACAGAAAGTTTGGGAAGAGAAAGCAAAATAGATTTGGTGTTTTATCATTTTATGTCATTCAAAAACTGGAAGAAAAGTAAAAAAAAAGTGGAGGGAAGGGGAAGATAGATAGTCTCTCTCAAGGATGGGATGACTAAGGTGGTGTTTGTTTATCGGAATAAACACTATTTGAGCACTTGCGTCTGAAGTAAGAGAAGATTTCAAAAAGATGGTGTAAGTTACTTAAAAGAGATAAAGAACTGAATCATTTTATCTCCTCTTTCTTGACGAATCAGAGGCAATGGTGACTCAGTCTAGTGGCCTAATGAAGTATCGGATATTATAAAATCCCTTTTATGTTGTCTATTAACCAAATACTCTCAGCTTAAACAAAGTCGATAATTGGTAAGTTCCACAACCCAAGCCAGTAAGAAACACGTAAATAATAGACATGCATCCAAACACAAATGCACACATGAATCTTGATTAAAACTAAAGCAAGTAAAGAAGTAGACATACCGTTTCAAGGTATCCGTAACAAAGGGTTATCCTTATTTGAAATACATTCACATCGATCGGCCACCACAAATATAAATAATAAAGCTACGAATCAAATACACATGAACCATGGATGTGGCACAACTTACAAAAAACAAAACTAAAATGAATGATGGACCTATGAAACATGCATACCTGAAAGATTACAGGAGTCACACTTTTGGAGCTCGAGGCATATCCATGAAAAGAGATGTTGCGAAAAATGATATACGCTTTCGTGCATCGAACTTTGAGGTATGTCCATTGTTGCATCTTTGACGGTAGGTCTTGAAAATCAGCAAACTCATTCCCCTATGGCCTCTAGACCCATAGGAATGTCGAGACCTCACAGCTTGATAAGAGCCTAAGTGTCCATGATAAGGTCTACATTAAGCATGCAATCAAGACCCGTGAGTTTCATTATAACATTGCTTGTACCTGATATCTACTTATGAAGGAGCCAACGCTATATATTATCTCAAAACTAAATCTTAACTGTTTCAAAAGATACATAAATTACAGTGTCCACTTCAGATAGCTATTATTAAAGACAATTTCAATCAATGATTATAGTGCATACCTGTTTGTGTGCTTCTCGGGGCTTACAATCAACCGCCATGTCCATGCGGCAACAAGGAAATGTTGATGAATAGGTGCATACGGTCCTCATGTAATGGTAGTGCCATATTTTCGAACTTCACCTGGCTGCTAGGATTCTAAGATCAAAATTTCATGAGTTTAACCCGCTTCAATCTTACCATCCTGTAAAAAACAAACCTACAGATCGCCATCTATCCGAACCGACTTTTCACATCAGCCTTTGGTTCACTCTCTTCTTGGTCTTGGTATCCTATTCCATGGAGTCCGGTTTAGCATCAACCGACTTGACTGGTAGGTCGGTAATCATTTTCAACTGATGTGCTCTTCAACTTAAATGCAACAATCAAGCCTTTTGGGTATCTGTTACCATCAACATAATATAAGATATTCAGACCAATGAATAATATAACTAACAACAACATCAACAACATTCATATCACTCTAACATTTATCTCAAAAATGATCTAAATAGCACATTGAATAACCTATGTGAAAAAGAACGTCTATTAGAGCATCTATCAACCCTACTAATTGAATGATATATAAAGAAAGAAGGATTAATAAAACTTACAAGTTTATGAGTAATAGCAAGGTTGTAAAAATCGCTAGGCGCTAGTGAGGCGGTCGGGTAGGGCCTAGCGATTAATCGGTTAGGCGGGGATTAATCGGGGATTAATCGGATTAGAATTTTTATGCACAAAATTGTAATTTTAGATATTTTATTATATTATATGTATGAGATAAGCATACTGCATCAAAGTTCAAATATTTCAAGTGTTCAAATATAAACATAATACATAATTATTCAAAGTTCAAAGTCAAACATAGATATTACTCGGTTTGTTGACCATTTTTAAGCGAGCTTTGAGCGATTTTGTTCGATTAATCAGTTTGTTAACCAATTTTAAGTAGTTTTGTTTAATTTTTAAGCGATTTTGTTGATCGATTTTTAAGCGGTTTTGTCTGATTAGACTGTTTTTGTTTGATTTTGTCTGATTAATCGGTTTGTTGACCCATTTTTAAGCAATCTTTGACCAAACCGATAAAATAGGCCGATTATGATAAATCAAGGCGCTTACTGAGCGATCAGCGATTATGCGGGGATTAATCGGACGCCTAGACCGATTTTTACAACAGAGAGTAATAGACATAATTTGATGTATCATATAACATGAAAAAGTTTTTGTGGATCGTTGTCACGAAGATCCTTAAGAATTAGCCTCTCCAATCGCTCAATATCTTCGTGACTTGCTCGAGTAATCTCTAACATTGTCAACATTGACATCTTTGTTTTGGTTTTTGTTGAGATGAATTTGATATATGATGGAATTGTTTGACCCTACAAAAAAGAATTGACGTTTAGCAACGGTCGACATCAAAACATAATATAGATCGATTATGACAACATGAACAACGTATAACCATTGCTTATGCTTAGCTGGTGTTACAGATATGTGAAAGCTGACCAGGGGACTTAAATCCAGTCCAGTAAGCTGAAAGCCAGTCCCTTTTATACGTGAAAGCTAATCCAGTCCAGTAAGATGAAAGCAGTCCCTTTTTGAAGTGATGAAATCCTTGCAGGCCAGGAATTCTTCATTAAGAATTGAGGTAACCTTATTTTGCATTCGATCGATATCTTCTTTTGTTGCTTGACCGGTTTGTAGGAACTTCTTTGGTAAATTTTGAGCGCTAAGGGATGATTTCTGATAACCAAATATAGGAGCATTAGCGGTGATAATTATTCTGCCAAATTAAATAGATTGCTAAACTAAAGGAAGACTATCTAATTACAAAAGGCTCAATCACGTTTGTGAAGTCTGGTACATTAGGCTGCATTTGAGAACAGGTGGAAAAAAAACATTAATTAAGATAGCTTCGCATTATGGAAAACAAAATAAGACCTGAAAGTGGCTGCAGGCCTGCAACACAATATGCCCACCGCTGATTAAGTTCAATTAAATACAAAAAATCAAACATTAAGGTATATATTCATATACATCTATATGCATCAAGTAGCTAATGAAACATTAAAGTTTATTGAGCTTAACTGATTATTAAAAAGATGATGAAGATTAGGGTTTTGATGGGAATATCCAACAACACCAAATAAGACAAAGAACACCAGTCTCTATTTCCTTCTCAACTACAACCTGCGCATCCAAATTTATTTAAGAACGAATGTCCGCGCAAGAAGAAAAGTTTAATGTTTACATAAATGTCAAGTAGTCAAGGACCCTAAAATGCAACCTAACTGACCTAAAACATAAGAATATAATACCTTTTCATAAAGCATGTCCTCCATAGTGATCAATTTAATATTCAACAAGCATAATAATAGAATACTTTTTCATCCATCATTGTCTTCCATATTGAAACTCACCTAAAAGTAGGGTGACTTGTAAACTTATAATAAAAGTATTATGAAGATGAATAATGAATTATGAATAGTTGAAAACAAATTCCAAATCGACTACAGATTAAAAAGTCACGTTCATTAAAGGAGATGGCAGAGAAAAAGATGAAATTAGGGTTTGGAGAAAAAAAAATATTATGAATGAATTGATTTGTTTTACGTAGGTTTAGTTTGATTAAGATACCTAAGTTTTAGGGATTCTCCTACTTATCTCATATAATTGGTTGCATAGGTTTATATATTTGGACTTGCAAGATATAACTCAAAACACGTGTTGGTCTAGTGGTTACGATGTTTGTTAATATTCTCAACATCCTAGGTTCGAATCTTGCAATTGACGAAATTTATATATTTTTACACTAATAAAATCCGAATTTTATGAAAATATAAAAAAAATTAAAATTGAACATAATTATTAAAAAAAATGCCACATATTTACAATGAAAAAAATGCCACATAAAATAATATGATGACTGGCATTATGGGATCTAAGTGACATTTTATGTGGCATCTCCCTCTTATATATAATGTGTATATGTATATATATATATATATATATATATATATATATATATATATATATATATATATATATATATATATATATAAAAAAGTACGAATGTGATGTCTTTTTCAAAACACACAATCTCATAATGTACTTTGTTAAGGTCAAAGCTAGTAACATACTTTCAAATTTTTTCGATATAGCTAATATGACCTGTTGGTAGTAGGTTACAGGTCACTTGGCGAAAAATTATCGCGATTAGTCCTCTAAGACTAACGACCGTTAAAAAAAAAAAAAAAAAAAAAAAAAAACTTTTAAATTTTTATAAAAAAAAACGTAAATTAAAAAAAAATAAATAAATAAAAAAACATAAAAATTAAAAAAAAAAAAAAAATTAAAATTAAAAAAAAAAAATTAAAAAAAAAAAAAAAACGTAAAATTTTTTAATTTTTTTAAAAAACGTAAAATTTTTTAAAAAAGCGTAATTTTTTTTTTTTTTTTTACTAACGGTCGTTATCATTTAAGGACTAATACAAAATTTTTCGCCAGGTGACACAGTAACCTACTACCAATGGTCATATTAGCTGAATCGAAAAAATTTGAAAGTATGTTAGCTTAGCTTTGACTTTAACAAAGTACATTCGTAGATTGTGTTTTTGAAAAATGTCGTTCGTACTTTTTTCACTTTCATATATATATATATATATATATATATATATATATATATATATATATATATATATATATATATATATAGGGGAGGGTTAATGTGAGATCAAGCTTAAAGTTGTAAAAATAAGATCAAATCTAAAAAGCACTAAAACATTTATAAATAACAATTTTAGCAATCATACACAAAAAAAATAATATTTTAATACAAATTAACATTTTAACAACTAATAACCAAATGATACGTGAGTTTGGATTAATGATACACTGATACACATTACACTAATAAACATTCCAAAACACGATACACATACAAAACCTTATACACATTAAACTTCTAATCAAAGTGTATCACCTAGGTTTAAGTAAATTTTAAAGAGAATCTATCGAAACTTTAACAATTTTAGTTGTAGTAAATAAAAAATTATTTTATTGTAAGGAGAGTATCTCTTGTCAAATTTTAGTTCGATCTTATTTTAACAACTTTAAGTATGATCTTATTTGATCTAGATTCTATATATATATATATATATATATATATATATATATATATATATATATATATATATATATATATATATATATATATATATATATATATATATATATATATATATATATATATATATATATATATATATATATATATATATATATATATATATATATATATATATATATATATATAGGGAAGGGATAATTGGGTTTAGCCTTTTAAGTAGGGATGGTCTTGGAAATATCACGAAGAACTTTTAAAAAAAAAATTCAAAAAATCAAAAAAATTTTAAAAATAAAGAGGATGAAAATATTTAAGAATCAAAAAAATTTTCAAAAAAAATCGTTTTCATGATTAAAGGTATTGTGATATTAAGTCGATTTTGACTTTTTACAAAGTCAAGATCGATCTTGACTGTCGAAGATCGGATCTTGACTTTAATAAAAATCAATTTGATCTTAATATCACGTAAAGTTTTTTAAAATACAAATTGTTAATATCACACTAACTTTTCTTTGATATCACGTTACTTTTTGTTTTTCTTAATATTATTAATATCACCGTTCATTTTAATAAAAAATGTTAATATCACGGTTTCTTTTACTATCACAGAACTTTTTTTTTTTTAATATAATTGTTAATATCACCGTAAATATCGTATGTTTTTTAATAAAATTGTTAATATCATAGTAACTATCATATGTTTCTTAATATCAAAGTTTATTTTTACATGTAAAAACTTAATATCACATTGGTTTAATAATATCATCATTTTATAATATCACGTTTCATAATATCACACTAACTCATAAATATCGTTAATATCACGGTGGGACTCATAATCAAGAAAACAAAAGTGGTCGGGAAAAATGCGAAAAATAAAAATGAAAGAAGATAACATAGTAAGGATCGCTCGAAAGGAAAAAATTAAAAAATCGTTTACGTGGTCGATTAGTGCAGTGAAGTTAAGCAGATCTTGACTTTTTACAAAAGTCAAGATCGATCTGAATAGGCGGTCAGGATCATCCGTCGTCACACTAAAAATAAATATCATGGCATGATCGCTCATATATATATATATATATATATATATATATATATATATATATATATATATATATATATATATATATATATATATATATATATATATATATATATATATATATATATATCGTCTATGCAATTAAAAATGAATATAATCATTCGTAAACATTATATTACAAGTCTTTTAGCTAGTATATACACGTCTTTGCAATTAAAAATGAATATAATAATTATCGAACAACATAAGTAATACAATGTAGAACTCTAAAAATAAGATCCCGCATCTTAAGATTTGCAACCACGGTGCTATCAGATATTGTTCGTTAATTTATGGCTGGCTTTGCAGTTTGCACGACTTATTAGGTTTAAGGGATTTCCTGGGTCTACATTTGTGTTTAATATTAATAAACTACTATAATGTCGTTTAATATATATTCTACATGTGAGCATATATATGTTAACAAAGCATAAAGGGTTGGTATCCTTTAGACCAGAACAAGAGTTAGAGGAGACAACTAGTTATGTCTCAAAACTTCTTCAAGATACCACCAACAACATTAATTTAAGTACTCAGGTCATCTTACCTTCCACGTATGGTGTATAGCTACTTTTTTCTCCAAGCAAACGTATGCGGAAACTAGAATGTGATCCATTTTGGAACGGTGCCTAAGCGTCATTAAAGACATAAATATCTGTCTCTAAAAAGGTCTTATTTAGTCGATGCTACATCCAATATATAATATCTATTCTTTACAGTTTGTTATATATATCTAGTTTAATCTCTGAAATCAGATTGATGTTATAAACTTAAAAAAGCTAGCAAACCCTTTAGAGAACAAGATTACATCATACGGTTGCAAGCGATTCTAGGATGGCATCACCATATGTACTCCATAACTCCAAGAACAAAAAGAGCTACACCTATTTTGAATCCAAAAAAATGATCTAACATCTTTGTGCATGCACTGTCCTTCATCGCCATAGGTTTTTTTTTTTTTTTTTCTCTCCTCTAAAATTTGGCGTCCGCTATTTGACCAGATTATGTTAATGAGATTAAATTGTGTCCTACACATACAGTTAACTTTTTCTTCAAATGACAAGTTGTATATAAGGGAATCTAGCGGTGAGCCGCTGAGGAATTACAAGATACATAAGCAAATGTTATAAGGATTAGAAAACCACACAAAATGTAATTAACTTTTCTAAGCCTTGATAATGCTGCAAAGTGCAAACACGATTCTTATAATTAAATCGTAACAATTATATTCATTTGTGTGAAATATGTACACATGGTTTGTTTTGCAGTATAAATAAATCGTAACAATTATATTCATATGTGTGTAATATGGGCCATAAATTTAGATTCTGCTGAAAACTTTTATCCATATTGACTTGACGTTCTTTATTTTCATTTAAAAGTGCTTGGTACATACATATTTCTATTTAGAGTAAATTACACAGTTCGTCTTTGTGGTTTGCGTTGACCGCAGGGTTTCGTCATTTGACCAAAAAAGTTGTACCGTTCGTCCTTAAGTGTGAAACGTTATGCACCGTTCGTCCTCCATCCAACTGGAATTCCCACTAACGTCGATTAACGAAGGTTTTAAAGGGTATATCCGCTATTTCACTGTGAATTGCATTTATTACCCCATCTACCACACACACACAAAACATAAAACACATCATCATCATCACCATTTCTCTCTCTCTTTAACCTAGCCATCGACCACCTCTCCCATCTCCCTCTAGACCTCGCCGACGGCAACTATTTCTCCCTCTAGACCTCACTAACAATCTGGTTTAGTCAAAAACGAAATTTAATGTTTCATGTTTTTCTCTTGTGTATCTCGACAGCCAACAACAACATACATTATCAACACAACCAATTCAATTCGACATATATATAAACATGTAAATTCGAATCAAATAAATTACAGATTCATTAGAAAAAAAATATAATAATAATAACAATTGAATGTGCTTCTTACAATCAAGCTTGTGGGTCGAGTAGGATTTATGAACGAACACCAAGAGCTCCAATTAAACAAGACTCGGAGTGAATTGACGCAATTAAACACTTGATTAAGCTTCATTGCACTCCCAATTACAAAACCCTATGCCAATTTAAAAACCCTTTGATTTTTGAAACCCTAATTTGGGATTGTGTGTGAAAAGTGAGGAAACATGTGATAAGTTCGTCCTCTTTATGGATGAACAAAGAGAAAATCTTTGAGTGTTCTTTCTTGACCTCGTGTTGAAGGAAATCTATCATTGGCAAACATCACCTTTCATTGTGGTCTTCAAGAAGGTCTCGTGAGCTTGTCTTGGGAAGGAGAGCCTGAGATAAAGATGGGTCAAGTATGTTGTCCTTTTCCTTGCTTTTTGAGTTGACCCAAGGGGATGGCAATGGGTGATAGTGGGCGTTCAGAAATTCATCAAGGAGGGTGATGAGTATTTTGAGATGAAGAAAGATGAAGTCTTGATTTCCAGAAGAAGAATATGGATGTTGGGGAGCGTGGTTTTTGGGAAGCACGAAGATGAAGGAGACAGTATGGGGAAAAAGGTGAGGCGTGGATTTTGGGGTTGAAAAAGATGAAGGAGACAGTATTTCCTTGCACCGTTCGTCCTTATGGCGTTGAAAAAGACGGATATACCCTTTAAAACCTCCGTTAAGCGGCGTTAGTGGAATTGGTGGGCCCATTGGATGGAGGGACGAACGGTGCATAACGTTTCACACTTAAGGACGAACGGTGCAACTTTTTTGGTCAAAGGACGAAACCCTGCTGTCAACGCAAACCACAAAGACGAACGGTGTAATTTACTCTTCTATTTATTTATATGCCAAGATGTGGGCTGAAACAGGAATATTAAATCTTGAATGGGAGAACAATAGAGATTTGATATTGAATAAAATAAACTATTTGTGCGTGAACGTTTTCTAAATACTTCACTTGGAAACTAGAAGATATGTACTTTCGCTAGAGGTGGCAAGATGGGCGGTCGGTGGCACGGCTATAATGGACGGGCAAAAAAGCGAGCACAGGCTAAACGAGACCTATCAAGCAAGCACATGCTTTACAAATCGCTTAATAAAAGACCTAAAACGACAAAATAAATTACTTAAATATAATATCTTATTTATATTAAAAAACTTAAAGATATTATATTAAAAAATTCTTTAAAACGATCATAATGTTCTACAATTGAGAAAAAAAAATATATCTGCGTTAGTTTATTTAAGATTTCAATGGCCATGTGCCAATTTCAAAGCAGGAGAAGGCTAAATGTCCCAAATTTTTAAAATGTCACCCATTTAAATTTTCCATCTTTTTGCTTCTTGACACATTTTGCCACCTCTAACATTCGCGGTTGAACCAAGACAAAGAGGTTGCATAATTTATTCATTCACTTTACCACTTCTTTACCTTAGAGATAGCTTCTTTCTTTTGGTATTAGCAACGCATGCAACTATAATTTAGTGTCACTAGTCATATCTTATGTGAGACGGCTCGATAATCTACTTATATACTTGTTTACATTACTGAATATTGTGTTTTATCTACACAAGCACAAAGAACGTGTAGTTGTGTACAACAACATAATAACGATATCAATATGTTTCACTAAAATAGACGTTTTGGAAACTGACATACAATTGAAGGGTATATACCAAGCTACATTTTATAAACACAATTGTACTGTCAAGACATATAAAATGTCTCAAGTTTAATTCGTGATGCATGTAAACAATCATGAAAGACATAAGAACCCCTTCGAAAAAGATAACTTTACCCAGTTTGAGCCTAAAGGCTAGAAAAACCAGCTTTTGAGAAATTTAGTATCATATTCGAGGAATTGCAATCAAATGTATATATGTAGCTTACTGATGTTCAGTTAACTATGGTAAATTATAAGGATGGTTCATGCGGTTATACCAAATAACAATCTTTATAAATTTTTGTCACATATATAATTGAAGTTTTAAAACTAGTTGCTTGACCCGTCACTCTTATCGAATATATTGGTTATTTGTGTAAATAAAATAACGATTATCTGTGTAAATAAAATAAGGATTTATACGTATAATAAAAATAGTAAGAATGCCGCTAGTAAGTTAATTCAGATAACAAACAAATTAATAAAAATCACGAGCATTGTTTGATATATTATAATTTACTTATAATATATCGTCTGTGCTTAGTGGACAATTTCTCAAAAGCTATGGACATATCACAAGTATACCTAATTTAGGTATTTGTAAAATTTATCGAACATCGGCTAAATATAGTCTAGTCACATATATACCTTATAAACACTACAAGATAAAAATCACGAGCATTGTTTGATATATTATAATTTACTTATAATATATACCTTAAACACCACCATCCTTTTGCTTACCTCACCCCGATCTAAACGGTATCTTTTATTTGGTCGCCGGAACAGTGACGCGCCGTCACGCGCCACCTACCAAGTCACCGGAATCTATTTTTTCCGGCGATCTAAAGCAATTAAACCCGGCACCTCCTTGCTGTTTTCGTGTTTTTGAGCTTCTCTGCCACACCGGAGTTTAAACCTTTTTCTCCGGCGATTTTTTTTTCCGGCATATTTTTCCGGCGAAGTTCCGCCATATTTCTTTTGTTTTCTGCTTGTTTACCTCTTTTGCAGGTTGTTGGGGTTCCGTGGGACGTACCTCCTGCCGCCATCATTGCTACCTGCCGCCAGCCACCCGGCTGCCGCCTCCTGCCGCCATCACTGCTGCCCGGATTTTTTTCCGGCAGCAGCGGAGTGTTGTTTTCTCCTCTCTCCTTTACTCTTATTTATTCTTTTGCTCTTATTTATTTTACTTATATTTTTTTGCCCTGACGCTCGTGGTTACTCAGTTTCCTTTGTTTGTTTTGGGTCACTTTGCTTTTAGGTTGGGTTGTTTTTAGGTTGCCTTGTTGTTGTTTGTTGAGGTAGGATAGACGCTTTGGTTAGCGTTGCTCTCCTGAGGTCATGTCTTGCCGATTTGGGGGTGGGTGTAGGCGGGGGAGGCGGGGTAGGTGGGGTAGATGGGGGAGGTGGGGTAGGCGGGGTTGACGGGGTAGATAGGGGAGGTGGGGTAGGCGGGGTAGATGGGGTAGGCGGGGTTGGAGGAGTAGGTGGGGTGAGCAGGGTTGACGGTTTAGTAGGGGCTCGAGGGTTTAGAGGGGGTAGGGGTTTCGCTAGAGTTGCGTCCTCTCGTAGGATTAGGGTGGGTACTTGGAATGTTGGGTCCTTGACCGGTAAGTTTTTCGAGCTTGCGGATGCGCTGAGGAGACATAAGGTGGACATTGCGTGCTTCCAGGAGACTAGATGGAAGGGCTCCAGCTCGAGGGAGGGTAACGGCTTCAAGCTTTGGTACTCGGGCTCTAAGTCGGCGAGAAACGGAGTTGGTATTATTTTGGCGGCGGGTCTCAAGGATAATGTAGTGCAGGTGATCCGGAGGAGTGATAGGATCATGGTGGTTACATTGGTCATCGATGGGGAAACCATTAACGTAATTAGCGCATATGCACCACAGGTGGGTCGGAGCGAAGTAGAGAAAAAGTCCTTCTGGGACTCCCTCAACGAGCTTGTTAGGGAGTGCCCCTCGGACCAACGTCTGTTTATAGGAGGTGACTTGAATGGCCACTTAGGAGCGACTTCGGATGGCTACGTGGGGGTCCATGGCGGTTTTGGCCTTGGAGTTAGGAATGATGAAGGCCGATCGATCTTAGAGTTTTCCTTGGCTCACGACTTGGCAATTGTGAACTCTTTCTTCAAGAAGAAAGATGTGCACTTGATCACCTTCCAGAGTGGGGGTCACAACACCCAGATCGACTATCTGCTGGTGCGAAAAGGCGACCTAAGAGCATGTAGGGACTGCAGGGTTTTCCCTGGCGAGGCATGCTCATCCCAACACAAATTGTTAGCTTTGGATTCGCTTTTCGTGAGGCAAAAACCTAGGAGAGATGTGACCAGGTTCGCGAGGATTCTTTGGAAGAATTTGTATGGTAGGGCGGCAGAGTCTTTCAGAATGAAAGTCTATGAGGGACTTTCTACTCAGTCGGCGGTCTTGACTGCTAGATATGCGGACCAGTTGTGGACCGTGTTGGCCGATGTCATTAAAGACGCAGCTAAAGAGGCCCTCGGTGTGGCTAAGCGGATGTTTAGGACCAAACCACCCAACAGGAATGGTGGTGGTTCAAGAGGAAGTGCAATCCAAAGTTGTCGTGAAGCAATCCAGTTGAAGAACTTCTTGGTGTCGAGGGGGCTCAGTCGACCTCACCACCGCGGAGGAGAGGTATAAAGTAGCTAAAAGGGAAGCGAAAAAGGTAGTGGCTCAGGCGAAGGACAAGGCGTACGAAGATTTGTACAAGAAATTGGACTCTAAAGAGGGGGGCAAACGATATTTTCAGGATTGCTAAAGCCCGAGAGAGAAGAAGGAAGGACATAGGAAACGTCAAATATATCAAAGATGTTGGCGGACGAACTATTGTGGTCGAATAAGATATTAGGAAAAGATGGGGAGAGTATTTCTCCTCACTTTTCAATGGAGGAAGCACCGAAGGAGGCGGGGAAGAAGAGAGCATTAACCTTAAACCTGAATGCTACAACTCGAGGATTAGTCAACTGGAAGTGAAGAGAAGATGGGAAGAAACAAAGCGGTAGGGCCGGACCAAATCCCCATAGAAGCATGGAGGTGCCTAGGTCAGGAGGGGGTAGGATGGCTGACTCGTCTCTTCAACAAGATCTTCTCCGGTGCTAAGATGCCAGAGGAATGGAGACTCAGCAAGTTCATCCCCATCTAAAAGAACAAGGGGGATGTGCAAGTGTGTAGCAACTATAGGGACATCAAGCTCCTTAGCCACTCTATGAAGTTGTGGGAGAGAGTTATTGAGAGGAGGCTGAGAAGGGAGACGAAGGTTTTTGAGAACCAATTTGGCTTTATGCCGGGAAGGTCCTCAATTGAGGCTATTCACCTTCTCATGAGCCTCATGGAGAAGTACAGAGAGAGACAAAAGGACCTGCATATGGCGTTCCTAGACCTTGAAAAGGCATATGATAGTGTCCCACGAGAGTTGATTTGGAGAACTCTTTTTCATAAGGGGACACCAAGGAGATACGTGAGAGTCATTAAGGATATGTACGAGGGGGCTAGGACCCGTGTAAGGTTCACCGTGGGGATCTCAGAGTTTTTCCCGGTGAGAGTTGGGCTCCACTAGGGATCTGCTTTAAGTCCCTACCTCCTCGCCTTGATCCTGGATGACCTATCTAGAGGGATTCAAGAGGGTATCCCGTGGAGCATGATTTTCTTGTGACATTGTGTTGGTGGCGTAATCACCGAAGGTTAAACATCGACTCGAATACCGGAGGGAGGCTCGAAGACAACGGCCTTGGTGGCGAGAGACAAGACCAATACGAGATGTGCCTTTGGGAGAAGCGAGTCGGACCACCACGAAGATATTCGTATCGGCGACCAGATCTTGCCACCCAAAGAGTCTTTTAGATATCTGGGATCGATGATTCACAAATCTGGGAGGATAGATGAGGATGTAACCCACCGGATCAGAGCTGGTTGGGCGAAATGTAGGGCAGCGTCGGGAGTCCTCTGTGACAGGAACGTCCCATTAAAGCTAAAGGGGAAATTTTATAGAGTGGTGATAAGACCTGCTATATTGTACGGATCCGAGTGTTGACCCATCTCCAAGGCCCATGCTTACAGGGTAGAGGTGGCTGAACTGAGAATGCTGAGATGGACTTGTGGTAAAACCTTACTTGACATGATCCCAAACGGAGTTTTTAGAGAAAAACTGGGCGTCGGAAATATTATCTCGAAGATGAGAGAAGGTAGGTTGAGGTGTGTAACACCCCCAAATTCTGGTTTAGCGGAAGCATACGTGTTATGGGGAATGCTACGAAATCGGAGATCACAACACAAGTAATAAAGAACGGAATACAAACTCCGTTTATATTCATAAAATAGTTTTAAAACATTTTCATACAAACATTGTTTAAAATAAAAGGGCACAACCCATAAGTTTTGTGGTCCCAAATAAAACATCACTTTGTGTAAAAACACTTCTTTTAGCATTACTACGACCATTTACCACCTCTTGCCTTGCATCCATAATCACAATTTAAATACCTGAGAAAATATGCTAAAAAGGTCAGCTAAAAGCTGGTGAGTTCATAGGTTTATAATAAAACATTAAGCATGGACCATAATCAAAGACATATAATCATTACAAATAATATAATGATATATGGATGAAAGTCTATTACGTTAGCATTAAGTTCATGCAACCGATGCTACGACAGTTTCTGTATGCTAAATGAAATCATACAATATATATAGGCCCAATGCGAGTGTTTTGTCCCTCAACACTCGATTCCGACATGATATACGTTTCGCCTTGGCCTAAGCATGGCCAACCAAACGGAGGAGTCACCCTCAATAGATCTATTTATAACATTCGCGCTTCCCAGCAGGGAACTGACGGTTCATGAAAGGGTGCATTTTTAGGGACATAAGGGCTTAGGCTAAACCACGTAATAGTAATCATGCAATAGTTTAGGCCCATAAAAAGGTTTTGCATATTTTCTCACCCCAACATGTATAAAATAATTTATCACGTAAAAGAGGGGCTATGAAACTCACCTTAGCAAATAAGCAATCCAAAAGTGGGATTCAGTGAATATTGTGAAGCTGCACCGACACGCGACCTAGATAAGGAGGGCATTGTTTTAGTTCATTGTTTTAAGTAGCACTTACTTAAAATGGTTCAATTAACATTGTTTTCATAATGGCATTAAAATCCAAAGTTTGGTTTGTAAAAATAATTACGATGTTTTACTAGTAAGTATACAAATGCATATATACTTATTTATATTGACACATATTATTATTGTCAAAATCAATTAGAATTGATTTATTTCTCATAAAAATATTTACTTTAAATTTGAAAACTTTCAAATTTATTATATGATATAATTTTATAATTAGTCATCATTTGTTTATCAAAAATTGGTTTTTAGCATATACAACTTACGACTAGAAACCTTCATGATGTAAATTTGTTTACACATTGCCGTTTAACTTTTGATGTATACCTTATTATAGGAATCATGTTTTAAGCAATTGTTTTCTTATGTTAAAACCTTTACACTTGTTAATTGTATTAAGACTCTTTACACTTGCCGTTATGACAATATGTAATGAAATGACAAGAAGAACTAGGCGGGTACGAGTTTAATTTATTTGTCTTCCGATTAAACACTTCGGGTTTTACTTGAAAACTCGACTAAATTTTTAGCCGAAGACTTATGATAAGCGAATGGGCTGTGGCCCGGTAGAAAAGTAATTCGTTGGGCCCGGGTTTTGAAGTGGCATACAATGAGAAATGGGCTTCGGCCCACTGATGAGATAGGAAACTTTCTTGGAGGGCATTCCTGGGCTGCGGCCCAATGCCATACAGGGAGCAGATTTGCAAAGTTTAGTTTTATCACACTTCACTTCCCAATTTTAATACTAGTGTATTTGTTCTTGAAGTAGGAATTTAACATAACTGGCCTTGAACCGAGACACAACTCAATATAAGTATAGATGTGCAGTGGGGTTTTCGAGCAAGGTACTATCCACTCGGTGTTAAGCTCAAGTTAAGGATGTCGCGACTGGAGTGTTCAAAACACACTTCTACTACCCATCTTGACAATAACAACCCGTTTGATACTCGAGGCCAAAACGCTAATCTTAACACGTTAGGACAAAGGAAATGATACAATCATACAATAGTTGAGTACTACTCAACCCGGTTTCACCTTGACGTTCTCATGTACTCTTAAGACTAGTGACTTGTTTTGAGTTAACTACCTTTGCTCACACTTCATTTATTTCCTAGTGTCAAGACATTGTTAACAAAAATTAAAGGAAGCAGTTTATTTAGACTCATGAATTTGTCGACGGACAAATCATGACATGAATTTCGTCTGGTGTGGGTAATAAGGGGAGGTTCACAATCGAGTTTATCAATGACTCGATATCGACTAAAATAACAATTCTTACAACCGAAAGTCATGGATTTGTATCGGTACAAGGTACCAAGATTTATACGCAAGTTTCGAGTACTAGACAAGAATGTCACAAGTCACAACTAACATTAGTTTCCCAGATTCAATACTAATAATCACTAGTAGGATTTATAAAACTCATCTTTTCCAGTTGGGTTCGTACTCTCGACAGAAACCAACCCAACAAGGTCAATGACCAATTCAAGTTTCAAAGTGACAAAATCATTTATCATGACACAAGGATTATATAACATTAAAACACTTAGTTTTTCTAGTTTTCTTGGCGTCTACATCTCGACAGAAACGAGTGAACAACACTAGCGACAAGGACAAATCCTAACATAACCAAATAAGCATTTGATTATTAACCAAAAACTCCTCAAGTGGTATTAACAAAATGTACATAATCTAGCAGAGTTTAACGACCATGAATTTATCCATTAATTATTTTTTATTCGAAAACATAAGAATCAATATCCAACTTCATTATGAATACATAACACGATGAATTTTAAATGACACAACAACATATTATTCTTACAAGTTTTGGAGATGGGTCGAACACAAGGCCAAATAGAAGATGCCGAATGTCCTCAAGTCTTCTTGATTTTGACAAATTGATGCTAGAATTGGTGAGTACCAACCTTGAATTTCAAAAGCCCCAAATCAATTTTAGAAAACCCTAACTTCTACAAACCCTAATTTTCTTGTGAGAGTGGTGGTAAAACTGATTTGGCGCCTCCTAACTTCACCACTATTTGGAGAGGTGTCCTTGGAGTGCTTTGACTCTTCTTTCCATCTTGAGGTCTTGGTGTGAAGCCAAAATAAGCTAACTTCTGAAACCTAGATGGTCTTGAGCTTTGACCCTATGCGAATTGATGTAGATTTGTGCTTCTCTTTTGTTGTTTTAGTCTTGAAGCTTTTGTACTCATTCGAATGGTAGTGGGCGCCTCCAAGAAGAGGGTTTGTGAGACAAAGTATTTCATGATTTTGGTGAGGGAGGCTTGAAGATGATGAAAGGAGTGTGTTGGATTTCTTCTTTGAGATATTCGACCTATACGAGACACAGGTCTAGAGGAAGAAGATGAAGACTAGCTTCTTTTTCTTTTTCTGCTTTTCTTCTCTTTCTTTGGTGTTTTGTCGTGAGGGGTGAAGACACAGGGATAGTTATCCCAAATTTTTTTATAAAGGAAGGATTTTATATATATCTTAAATTCATTTGTAATATTCAATTTCTGGTAACACTTTTAGATATTAAGTGTATTAATTAAAGTGAAAGATATATTAAGTATTTTGTGTCCCGCGATATTAAAGTCGTGACTGAAGTTTCATGATTTTTGTAATATAATGTCTCGTGAACACTTTTTTGAATTATTATTATCTTGTTAATATTTTCCATCCCGGGGGTTTACCATTTGTTTGATTTGCCCTTATCATTGTGTCGGTACGCGTGCAGTGTCGGTCACAGTGGAAAACGAGATAACCTCTCGTGTTACAAATTTAATCATAAGACAATATCACAATATTAAAAGTATGCAATGAATGCAAAAGAAATGCAATAGGCTACTGTATGCGAGTTATCTACTCAAATGGTCAGTCAAACTTATGCATGCTGAATGACTTATGCTTAGTGATAATAAACTACCATTTATTATTTAATAATCAGTGAAAAATTACCGTGTGTCACAAGGTGGTTCGGCCATGTCAGGAGGAGGCCCCAAACAGCGCCGGTTAGAAGGGTCGAGGCGCTAGTAGTAGATGGCGTGAGAAGAAGGGGCAGACCAAATCTCAGGTAGGAGGATAGACTTAAGCTAGACATGTCGGAGCTTCTCTTGTTGGAGGACATGACCTCAGATGAGAAGGGGTGGAGAGATAGAATTAGGATCTGTGGGTAGATTTGGCTAGGGTCTTAGGGGGTTAGGTGGTTTTTGGTGGGTATAGGCTTCTAGGCGTTTCTTGGTTGTTTTCCGGGCTTTGGCCCCTTTTTTGCTTTGCCGTAGCTCTAGGCCCCGTGCGTTGCTTGCTTGCTTGCTTTGTGTTTCTCTGGTTTTACTGCTTTTCTTGCCCTGTTTTTCATTTTTGGGTGCCTTGCTTTTGTTGCTATGCTTTTCCTGTAGGCCCGTGCGTGTTTAGTTGCTTTGCTTTTCCTTTAGGCCCGTGCGTGTTGGTTTTTGCCCTGCTCTTTGTTGCTCCCTTTTGGTTGCCTGCTCCCTCTTTGAGTTTTTGTTCCTTTGTTTTTGTTGTTTGTGCCCTGTTTTTGTGTGCCTTTGCCTGTGCCCTCTCACGTGCCCCTATGCTTTGTTTTACTTGCTTTCGTTACTGCTTGTGCTTGCTTGTTTGGCGCCTGCTTTCTGCTTCTCTTCTCTTTCTCACCCGCACACCTGCACTTGCCGGAGGCCTCGTTGGAAGCAGTCTCCCTTCTCCCGGGTTTACCCGAGGGCAGGGGTAGGATCTGCCTACATTCTTATCTCCCCCATACCCCGCTCTGGCGGGATTGAGTTTGTTGTTGTTGTTGTTGTAAGAAAAAAAACATTTGCTGACTAAATCTAACAGTCAGCAAAACCAAAAATTCAATAGTAAATATGTTTTAGTCTACTCCTACTTAAAGAAAAGCAGTGAATACTGAAGGGATCATTAAAAGTCTTTTCCCACTAAAAAGTCAGTCTGCAAAAGGTCAAAACATTTAGGGACTAAAGCGTTTTTCCAGAAAAGGATTCAAAATTCTGGTGCTTATATCCTGTTATTTTTTTTTTTGGTGCAAAAGGTGAATTATATTAATATCAAACAACAAATTACAAGCATACTCTATAACTGGTATGGACAAACCCATCCAGTATACAACATTCCAATATCTATGACTGCCAATCATAAGCTGATACAACTAACAGAATGAGAAACATACAACAAACTCAATCCAATATCAGATAACAAGCATACTATCTCTGAACTCAAAGAGATTTCAAAAAGACAATTGCACTATGATGTAAACCATGCCAATTGTCTCTTCAATTCACCATTATGCACCAACCATCTAGCTACATTTCCACATCACCCTTCCATCCAAGCCATTCAACCTACAACCACAATAGCAAGGACAGAAATGGTGTGTGGCTTCACTAGGAACCCATACCCATCCATGGAGGGGCTCTTCCAAATCAGCCTACATTTCCTTCTCAAGAAAGGCTTCAACTGATTGGAAACACTCTCCCCCCATGATGACCAACCAAACCTCCAATGCAAATGTATTGAGTGGACCAAGCAGGTTCATCTTTCACTCCTCGCTATTCCACTCAACATACATTTGCCGCCCCAACCATATACCCTACACAGAGGTAGACCCTACTTTATGGTACATTCCTACTGTATGAAGACCTCCTACTTAGCCATACTTGTCAATCCAGATTCCTCCCAAGGCCAACCAGGAAAAAACAAGAGGTTATCATAGGTACAGTCTAGACAGTTGGAACTCCAAGGTACAAGGAATCAACACTCTGTTATGGTCTGCAATAGACTTCCATCAGCATATATAAAATTTTGAGGTTGCTGATTTGAACTTATTTGAATACAAGGAATAGACCAGATGCAACCCCAACCATACAACCACATTTAGACATATTTCACCTTCTTGTTGCAAGTAATGGACCACACTCTTTCCACATTTCTTACAGCAGTGCTATCTTTGACTTTAAGACTTAGTAATTTCATTTTAGTAACCTCAATTATTCTATTAGCCACCCCTTCCTGACTCTTACTTTCATCCCTAAAGATCCTGCAGTTTCTTTCATTCCATATACAATATACACTAGCAGCAAGAATTAATCTCTTCACCACACTCCAAATATTATTCCCATTATGATTATTAGTAAGATCTTGAATAATATCATACCACTTCACCATACTTCTCTGAATAGCAGCCAAAACTTTTACCTTATTCCACACACCCTCAGAGAACTCACATCTAAAAAATAAATGCTCCAAATCTTCAGTATCTTACACAAATAACATCTATTGACTGCACAGTTCCCCCATTTTTGAATTCTGTCTTGAGTGGCTAATCTGTTGTTAATGGCAAGCCATAAGATAAAGGCATGCTTGGGTATGCACTGAGAGAACCAAACTAATTTCCACCATGTTACACTTGGGTCATTATTTCTCAAATCTCTACAAGCATTTCTTACAGCAAATTTTATTTCCATACCATTATTACTAGACCAGACAATTCCATATCTAAAACAATATACTCCCGTATAGAATATAGAAGAATAAATAATTTTTTTGCTTCAAATACATAGTGGATATAACAGTTGTTTTCATGTTCGTAAAAGTGTAACACGGGATATACCTATGAGAAATGCTAAACTCTTACATATATATGTTCCTACACATCTTTTTTTAGGTAAAAGGTCAAAGACCTGGTAAATAATGTTCCTACACATCTAGCTACATACATTCAGATGTCATTCTTCCAAATGTCAATAAGTGAGTCCCCGTGCATGGATGATTAACATGTGAGTATAAGAGCTAAGGATAAACGAAATGATACATAAGAAGAGTTGACATTTCTCCATAGCGTATACGTTTACATTAATTCTACTAAATTGCTAATATTCTAACTAACCCTTCTAATAATATGACGACAGAATAAGATTTAATGAAGGATATTATTGAAGACATGAAATCTCGAGTGTCATCCTGGTCACATAATTGGAGGATGAATTGCGAATAAGTAGAAGAATTTTTTTTTTTTTAAATATAAAACCGATTAGTAAACCCGGTAGTCCCCAACATATACTCGTTTAAGTTCAATTGATTAAGTGTTAAATAAGTGATGGAGTAATCATATGTTTAATCAATCTTGTAAGTTGTATACTTTAAAATATGATGGTTGTTAAGAATTTGTAATGGATGATAAGTTCTGCCCCACGAATTCAAGTTGAATTATATTTAGCTAAAACTTATTTATATACTGGAACTGATTCTTTATTTGTTTTGTATAGGGTTCATAAGAATATACAAAATTGGCTTTTCTTGTCACATAAGAGCTGATCCTTATATAAATCGAAGCTTCTTAACAAATACTTCCTAATTAAATTTAGTTACTTACTTATAAAATTAAACAAAATATAATTAATAGCTCCATGGATCACATGCATGCATTATTTTATGGAAATCAAGCTTATGATGAGATCACTTCAGCAAAGAAAACTAAGACACATACAAACTTTATTTAGTCAAGGGGAGAAAAACATAATTAATAGCAAGTGCAAGAAAATTAGTAACAATGATATATAATTAAGAAGGATGATTTAATAAGACCAAATTGTTTAATTCCAAAATTCACTTTTCATTTTGAAGGCAAACGCGTGTGTTGCTATTTTATTTCAGTATATATTTCAAAGATCGAATTGACAAATTTCTTTAGTTTACAATACCAGCCTTTTTATCTCTTCAGTTTTAACTAATGTCCTTATTATTAATGTTAGAAAAAGGCAGTTATATCATATACAATCTCACACAAACACATCGATCTCACACGTGCAATTTATTTAAAACCTAATCAATTAAAGGCATACAAAAATTCAAAGTAATTGTTTTTCGAATAAAAGTTCCTAAAAACAAGAAAGTTGAACAGATTACTAATAGTCATATTAATTTACGCGCTATATGTACCAAAAACCTTATTAGCATAATTAACATATAAAATTAATTATGTAATCCGTATGCCACAATATCTTAGTATCCCAAGTACGAGTTGAAGAACACCATAATATAAGTAATCTCGTTAATCAGATACAAACTAGTTTTGTAATGCCGAATTGTACGATTATCTACATTAACTACAATCGATTAACTAAATAGAAGTTTGAGTGTACCTAGTTGTGCATGATCGAAGCTACACGAGCACCTTCTAGCTCTAACCGAGTGAGAATTTTTCACGCGCGCAAAATAAATTATCGCTTAAGTCAATAGAGAATTTTGATAACTACAAAATAGATGTAACGGTTTGATGATTTCATCAGGTACTCAGAAGATCAAAAAAATGGATATATACATATGAAAGGAAAAGTTTCGTATATTTAGAGTTGTAGACCTCGATGGCTCGATTACGTGCTATTTCAACTTTTTATTTGAAGGCATTCAGATATTTGGTTACTAATAATATAAAATCATATCGATATATATTTTAATAGGTTAGACTTACACTTCCAATAGATTCATTGAATATTAGAGACACAACCTTATATTATATACACCATTATATGTGAGCTTGCATGATAATATATAAATCAAAAATTTTCCTTGAGTAGACAGAAATTTTTAATGTTCATTGCCATTCTTCACACTGGAACTGAGAGTGACAACTTTATACCTCTTTGAAACTGTGATGGGCTGATGGCCACCTATATACTCGAATATATTGAAAGCGTGCTTAAGCATTCCAAAAACCACGTACAAAACTAAATGTGTTAATTTGACGATTTGTTCATGACTTCAAATGTGTAACTTTTTACGGTACATATTTACAGTCATATTAGAAACAAAGATGTAAAACATTTGTGGAAGCTTCACAGAAACTTCGTGAAATTTATTGATTTTTTTTTTCCATTGGCAATTAAAGGCATCCAATTTCAGCGCATAATGCATCTATGAAGCTTCCTAAAATGTTTTACATCTTTGTTTTTAATATGACTGTAAATATTTGCCGTAAAAAATTACACATTTGAAGTCATGAATAAATCGTCAAATCAACACATTTAGTTTCATGGTTTTTGGAATGCTTAAGCACACTTTCAGTATATTCAAGTATATGCCATCAGCTCGTCATAGTTTTCAAAGAGGTGTAAAGTTGTCACTCTCAGTTCCAGTGTGAAGAATGGCAATGAACATTAAAAATTTAGCTCTACTCAAGGAAAAAATTAGGTTTATATATTATCATGCTAGCTCACATATAATGGTGTAATATAAGGTTCTGTCTCTCATATCCAATGAAATTATTGGAAGTGCAAGTCTAACCTATTAAGATATAAATCGATAAGATTTATACATTATTGGTAACCAAATATTTGAAATACTTTGCACCACAACGGATTTGGTCCAACTCAAAATCTTGCCACTTAATTTAAGTGATTTAAACATCATAGCAAGATTGCTAGAAAAATGCTTCCAACGTGATAGACCTCCATATTTGGTTGGAGGCAGGACTCTATTCAATTCCATGGTTATTCAACCCCCTGACTTTTGTCAGAATTCCCTCACCATTGTTAATGTCTATGATCAAGAAAGTGAGAACTCGTTACAACAATTTAGCTTAAAGTACAAAATTTTCTTAGACATTTTTATACGTAATGTAAAACGCGGGATTATATTGTTAATTAAGAGGAGACTTCCTCTTGTGTGAGAAACTGGTCCCTATAATTGATCGATGCATTTTACTGCTTCACTTTTGGAAAGTCTTCAAACTTATAAGCTTAACTTTCTTTATCTGCCAAAATAGCCATGTACTTTTAAAGTGTAAAGAAGCAAGGTGTATAATAAACTTGCATGTATATTGTGACTTCGGAAATTATGAATCTAACATTTTATGCACCATCCTAAAGTATGCATATTTTTTTCTCCGCTACATAAAGTGTTAATGTATCTCCTTTTATGTTTTAATGATAATAAAAATATGTAATGAGACATATAAAATGGTTAGTGATAACTCAAAAAACAAAATATAATGGACAGAAGGGGCAACATGCTAATCTCACACGTCAGCGCGCCAACCCAGTGCACCGGACTTGAGGTTATCATTATGAGTTTCACAAGTCTTTCAAGTCAACATTATGCAAGTCCGACATCCTTTTGATCTTTCAATACATGTTCAATACGATATATGAGGTTATCATAATGGGTTTTGGACTTAAAGAGCTTCTGTCACAATATCGAGTCTAGTTTTTATTAACTCCAACTTAAAACATTTTATACAACAAGTTTAACACTTATTTGGCTTTATTTCTCAAACCAAATAAAGCCCCTTTACATGACTTAATATTTTGGATAATCACATGTTGCATGCTTTCTGTCTCAAACCAAACAAAACCTCTTTATATGGTGTCTTTTGGATATTTAAAGGATGCAAGTAAACAAGATAACTGAATTTCAAAATCACTCCAATGTGAAAATCATCTTAATTATATGCTATCTTTTTCAAACCTAATACATGGTTTAACCTTTTAAATATTGAGTTGGTGCAAGCAAATACTTATTGGGGCTATGAATTACCATTTGGAAGGTTAAAAGTTAAAAGTAAAATCACATGTGGTTTAATAAGAGGCAACATATATATTAAACATGAGATAAAAACCAAGTCCAGCGTGCTGGACCCGTGCACTAACACGTGAGGCCAATACGCCAGATTAGTGGTTTTAGTTTCTTGCCTATGTATATTACACATCTTGGCATGCCTGAGACTCACCTCTTGCCAATTAATTTTTGTTTCACTTCTCTTCATGTCTTTAATACACCATTTGATTTTAAACAACTCGATCATTATTGAAAGCAAACTTCTAGTAAGATAAGAACATCACAAAAGCTTGATCATCTTATCATGTCTTATCACCAAGTTTCATCTCTTACACTATTATCATTGTGTCATACCGTAACTTTGTAATACCAATATAACTCATATCTCACTGTAACTAAGTGTCAAGTCTTGCTTCTTGGTGGACAATCTATTTTTAAATTAAAGTCGTGCTCTTATTGTAGACAAGTAAATGGTGTAAAGTCTTGCTCCTCGTGTGGACATGCAAAGTTTGTCGAGGTTTGCTCCTAGTGTGTACAAGAAAGGGTGTATCCTTCTTCCTGGTGCGGAAGGATGTGGGTGTGTGAGTATAATTCAAAAGGTCTTTGTGTGGTTCTCTTCCTAAGTGAGGACTTCGTTCCTAGTTAACTTGGATTTAGGTGTGGAAGGAAGCTATTGTATGGTTTATCTACCGAAGGGATTTTTTAGAAGTGAATTGTAAACGGTTCGTTAGATCCAGGAATTTTTAATGGTGAATAGTAAACGGTGTCGTGAGATTTAAGGTGGATGTATGGATGATATGAACTCAATCTCATCTCGAACGACTATATATCGTTGTGTTTGTTCTCTACTCTTTCAACACTTTATTCACATTCACATTGATATATATGTTGCTTGCATGCTTATAAAAACTTGTTAATTAAATTGATACTTAACGAAGTAAACTTCGTATTCACCCCTCTACCGTTCAACAGAAAGAATCATATTCAACTATTAAAATCATGTTCTATATGCTTATATATGTGAAGGTATAAAATATTCGAACTTTTATAAACATGAATGTCATTTAATCATGACTAAATTAATAAGCTGTAAGCCAAGTGCTACTGTTATCTCTAACTTCTAATAAAATACACTCTATATCTCACGTTCATCCACATCTCACCTATCTCAAGTTAAGGTTATTAAATTTTATTAACATAAGGTTTAGAAAAACGTACAAACATGCAAACTGGATAATGGTATTATATATGTTTATTATTTCTTTCACGTTCTCAATTATTGGAAGAGAAAACTAATAAATTCTGTGGATCATACAATTTGTTAAAGTGTATTTGATTAATTGTAATGCTCCATGGGTCTTGATCATAGCTTTGGAATAATAAGCCACATTTGTCTAATTATGTAACATGCCAATTAATACAAGATCAGATTAAATGTTATTAAACCTCAAGAGTTCCATATCATGATCCGGAAAAATGGATTCTGTAATAACATTATAGTTACAAGTCAGACGATTATATATCTCGCTTTGTATGTTGATTTAATGATTGATTCGGTAATAAATAATAAGTTCCCAATATATTTATACGTTTTATGAAATAGTCTGGTAGAGACCCATGTCCATCCCGTTGTATGCTATCGGAGCATACATCCACTTATCATCAGAACTCAGTAACTGCAAGAATTAATGAAGATAATTAGACACTGGTAACATGTATTTAGAACCTTTAAGTTTATAAAAATAATCTTATACTAATCTTACCTTGATTTGAAGCTGCAAGAACTTCACATAATGAACCGCTTCTTCAAGCATTGTGCTGATGTCAACTTTTGTACCATTTGGCACAAGGGTCTGAAGAGTTTTAAGTCTTTCATTAATTCTTTCTCTTCTTTTCTGTAAAAGTGAAACCGAATCCCATATTAGCCTATAAACTCAAATACTAAACACACATCAGTTTGTTGAAATATATAGGTGACTAATTTACTTTAATTTATAGAATTTACCCTGGCATAGATGCTTTGGGGGTCGGTTGCAGCTCCTCTACTAGCTCTTGTTTTCGCACTTAAGTTATTTGCTTCTTCCTGCAATTTTTGAGAAACATTTGAATCATCCTCAGAGCTGCAAGAACTTGAACTTTGTACATCCCCTCTTCCATTGCTATTAATTTGATCATTCTCTTTGCCGCCATCATCTTCATTTCTGTTAATAGTAGTGATCAACTTCTGATTCTTCTTTGGTGGCGATTTTTTCGTGTTTTTCTGGTAAAAGGATGTTGAGTTACGCTTTGTAAGATTTTAATCATCACAATCCATTTACGTGTCTAACATGCTTGAGATGGAATACAAAGTAATTGCCTATTCTCAAAATAATAGGGTGCATTGCAAGATATACTTACATTATCTCTTGAAACCCGGCTTTTCTTCTTGGGGTTCTTATCCATTCTCCCGGTATTTCCTTCTTTCAATAGATAGGGAAGTTCGAGCATTTCATACTTCCTCTTGAGAAAAGTTTCCTTGCCCACATCACCAATATTAGGTACATGCTGACCGGCAGAATTTTCCTTTTTACCCCTCTCAACAACCTCATCTTGCGTTAAACATAGCATATCTTCCATTGCTTCATCAGAAAATACTTCAGCTAGCAACGAAAAGTTGGCATAGTCACCTTCCATGACACATACATCATTAGACTGATTAGACACATTATCCAGAAGTGTATTAGAAGGGGCGGAAAATTGGAAAATATCGTGGAATGGGTAGGGAGGAGAGTCTGTAGAGTTGCTACTTTCTTGAGAAAAATAATTATGGAAATTAGATTTAAGATCATGATCAGAAGGATAGGCTAAAGTAATCTGATCATCAACGACACTCGAATTAGAGCTATTAGATTCATTGGAACTTGGCCAAAGAATAGAAGGATTTAAACCATGTTCATACTCATTCGAGAGCAATTCATGGCCTATGAAGTGATCCGAATTCTGATCACAAGAGAACATTGAGCTTAGATTCATCCATTCTTCATTAAAAACATTTCCATAAGACTCCATCTTTTATTAATGTAATTCTAATTTGTGGGAAAACTTATATAGGTCTCTCTAGTGAGAGAATTATGTAATGTAGAACAAATGGTGTTTGAATGTGCTTGAGAATGAAGAAGATGAGGAACGTATTTATACCGTTTTCAAGAGTTGTGAAAGAATGTTCTGATATTGACTTCATTAATTAGAGATTGATCTATTTTTACTATAGAAACCAAGAGTCCACTGTGGGGCCAACTACCAGACAAAATACAGCCACAAGTGGGACCCAACAGTTTTGTCATTTATCAACTGGGATAACATACATACACCATAAAAAAATAAACGTAAAATCATCAAATTATGTATACGTTCTTTTTAACGCTGAAAGAACTCCGAATGACAACTTTTAAATTTTAGTGACTTAGGACAAATTTCCAAACTTTAGTGACTTTTTGTATAATAACCCTTTTCGGGACATATATCCAAATAAATGCTCAAAAGTCGACGCCAAAGGGCTTGTTACGAGGCGAGGCGGGAGAAGGAAAAAGCTCTCCAAGAGAAGATCGAGATGGATTTTCTGATGATAGATCTGAATTTGAATCCTGACCCGGTAAAAGCAGAAATCATCCGCAAGAGGCAGGAACGACTAATCAAGAAATATCACCAAAGAGATGACTAGGTTTCGTATTATTAGTATGTGTTGTATTTTTTTTACCCGTGTCGTTTTTTTTTTTTCCGTATCATTTTAATTAGTATGTGTTTTTTTTTTTCTTATTATTAAGTTATGTATTGTATTTTTATTTTGAATGAAATGAATTTAGTTTATTTGGAAAATTGAATAAAAATAAATAAAATGGTAGTGGTGGGCCTCAAATGAAGAGATTGAGGTTTGTTATGAGTGAGGGGGGTTTGTTGTGGTTAGTTGTGAAAAAGTGGGATACTGATGTGGCGCTGAGGTGGCATTGATGAAGAGATGATGCTCCATCACTATACCTTCCACTCTAATGGTTAATGTCTTTCCCATAAGTGCTATGTCTTATAAGCAAAACCAAACAATTTTACAGACTCGGAGAATCATGTCATAAATCTATAGTTAGAAAAACATATCAATCTTTTTTATAATTGATACACTGTCACATATTGAATCTCCATACTGTTTGAACATATGTACATAGACAGTAAAAAAGATGTGAGCTTGTAGAAAAGAGATATGTGCCATCATAAATTACATGTAAATTTTCTACATTTGAAAGTAGGAAGTATAGATTTTAAAACTTGACACACAAGTTGCACTTATTCAAACTTTAAAAAAAAAAACCGATGTTTTAAAAACCGGTTTTTTAACCGTTCGAGTTACCGGTTCGATCAACCAGCAAAATCGGTGGTTTAACCAATGTTTCAATATTTCATGCATGCTTTCGTGTTCAACCACCATAAAATGTTCTTCGATGGCTAATAGTGAAAGAGTTTCACTAACCATCTAATCTTAAGATATTGTTAACATCATCAGACGTAAAAAGATTATATTTCAGATTAGAATTGTTTATCGATCACTTGAAAAAACATATATTTGGATTTACATAGAGATAGAGGTATAATAGAAGGCAAACGAGCAACGAGCTGCCGCGCTAGCCATATAATCTACTCAAGTGACCGATATGATCATCAGTTTATGTTTTGTATGAGGGGTTATATAGTATGCTTAAAGAGATATATAGCTCTAAAACTTTTTTTTACTATGTAATAGTAATTAATGGGGGCATAAAATAGAAAAGAAATTTGCCAATATTGTCGTAAATAGCAATGAAAATTAAACATGCATGTATGCTGAATTCTTATAAATAAGAAATCGTGCATTTATATAATGTATTTCAAGCGAAAAGAATATTGTGTCTGTTTAACATCGAGAGTAAGATCTTACAAGATATTAAAAACCTAAATTAGACCAATCAATATGGAATAATTGGTGTAACTAATTCCAATTCTGACGATGGATCTCGTAACAAGTACTTGGGTAATAAGGGAGAGAACGTGGGAATTTTTCTCTACAATATATGTATTATTATCAGTTGTTTATTGGATATGAATGTTAACATTAAGAGTGGGCGTATGGTTGAGGGTTAAACTAAATATTGAAACGTTGGTAGCCTCATCAACCAACCGTACATTCAGTTTTCTAATTTTAAAAAGAATCTTATACTCGTAATAAACAATATACTAATCTGAAGCTATGTTTTGTCTCCTCATATATACCCTACAACTTAATCCTTGACTGGTATCATTATCTTTTTTACAACATGTAAACGTTATTTTATTAGATAACTAGGTTAAGGTTCAAGCCTAATTCCGGGCTTGGGCTTAGGTTCTATTAGGTTTAGGGTTTTTGTTGCTTATTGTTAAAACAACAATAAGCAACATAAACCCTAAACCTATTTTAGGTAAAAGGGGATCACCCTGATAAATATATTACTTCAAAAAATGTTTTAAGTTCAACGGATTACAGTGAGTCTCTCATCTCGGGCTGTTACATGGGCATTGAACAATCACAAAATGTGCAACAACCAAAATCACTACATAAGAAAGACATGTCAATCTTAGGACCTACCAAACATAAAATTACTTCCTACCATGACCTTTAAGCTTGACATCATAAAAGTCACAAAAAGCATCCAATTGCCCTGGCAAATCGTAGACTTGAGCGGCATAATCATCATCAAAATAATCTTCAAGCTCATGATAGCCACCAGAAGATGCAAGAAACTTAGCCATATCATTATCCGACTCAAGTACCTCGTCCTCATCACTATCAGTAACAACTAATTCACCCACTTTAGAGTATGGGTTGCTCACCTTTTTCGAAGACGTACACGGAGAAGAAGAAGAACTAGGCTTAGTAGTCTCAACCTGCACCTTTTTAAGAGGCTTACCATCATCTTTCACAAGAGTAGCTTTCCCATCAATAGTAAGCTTTTCAAGCTTCCCAATTTTCTCAACATTAGGAGTAGTACAAGGGATACTATTCACATCAGTATCGTCCATATTAAAAGCATCAAATGGGTTTGATGTAGCAATATTCGTCCCCGTACTTGCCTCCTAACTAGCACCCGGTTTCTTTAAGACAGGAACATACTTCTGCTTAGGGTTTGAAGGGCTAAATTTAGCCTCTTTATCCACATCATTACCACGAAACGGATTTTTCTGAGGCATTTGTACCCTAAACCTAATAGAACCTAAGGCCGCAATTAGGCCTGGGCCTTAACCTAGTTATCTAATAATTTTGTAAGATAATACACAAGAAAAGATGTTGAACTCATTGTCGAATATCAGTTTCTAATCCTTTTTTATGGAAAACATTCTATAAATGAAAAAGATAGGTTAAAACCCAGGTCGCAAGTTGAAGCTAAGGTGCATTGATATCTAGTAATGTTTGATGACATCTTGCTTGCTTACTCGTATCTTAACTAATACAGTAGAGCACAAAGCTAAGTCACCCAACTTAAACGAAACTAGACTTCCAACAACATATCCTATTTGCAAGAAGTTTCCAAAGAAATAGTTATGGAATTGAATGATAAGAAAACATGATATACATGTGGGGATTGTTGCAGTTAGACTGGCGTACATAATTTTTTAATCGTTTTTATTTTAGCGACAATGTTTACCAAAAACAATATCTAGTAAGAAACTAGAGGGGGAGTTACTAGCTATATTAATTTTTAACAGCATAATTTTATTAGATGTTTTAGCAAGTAACTAGAGACCACACAAAGAATTAAATATCAGTATTACAAGCTCAGCGCGGATTATTAACCATATAGTCCATTAGGGACGACAAGATATATATACTCCTAGTTACTATCCAAGAATGTGAAAGAGACATGACATCATACCTAACTATGTTCTTACTCGGAGGCTTTCAATCAAATAAAATTTTGCTTTCAATTAAACCACCAAATAATCCAAATAGTAGATTGAACAATTGCCAAGAAACAAAGATTTTGTTGGCAGAGATGAGTTGACAGCCCATTTGATCGAATCTGAAAGGCTTTGGATCAAACCGTGATCTCCCACCACTTAATAATCCAAGGCCAAAGATCACGAGCAATAAAGCTGTCCACAAAAAGATGATTTGCAGTTTCAATATCGTCATCATATACAGGACATTTTCTCTACGGCGTAAGTGTGATGGAAACAAGATTCAAAGTCAAGAAACGTAGAAGATATTTTCTCTACGGCGTAACCCTTTTGTCCTCGTTACACCGTAGAGCTCCTGAATAGGATTTGAAATTTTCTTTTAAGTGTTTATGCCATAAACAAGTTTTCTTGTTTAAGCTACAAAATGTGTCGAGTCCAAAAAATTCTTTTTATGTTTAAGTCAGTTTTTATGTTTAATTAGGTTACTTTATCTAATAAGTTTACATCCCTATAAATATAGGCTCATTATCATTGTAATAGACATCTTTGATCATAATATAATTGTGTTTTTGAGTTTTATCTCTTATTAGAGTTTTATTCTCTGGAGGTTTATCCTCGTTTTTATCCACTGGATTAGGGTTATAAAATTGGCTTTCGTGTTCGGTCGTAGTTGGCATCAGAGCTTTTTAGTATCCTGATAGTGAATCGTGTAGAAGAACCAAAAACTTGTACTGTTGGTGGGGGTACGGTCGACCGAAGACATGGATTGTTCAATCAATGATCTTGCATACAAATCGCGAGTATCTCCACTGTTCTTGAAGAGATCCGATCCGCGATCGAGGGTGGTGGAAATCACGCAAATTGCATAGGTAACAATTATGGTAATTGTAGATTTTTTCATAGCAATGATGGATTCTTTAATGATCATGTGCGTCTCCAATCTCCTAATAAAAACTACGGACATGTTGATTGCAACAGATCTTTAGAAGAGGAAGGAAATAATGGCTATGGAGTTTTGGCTGGAAATCCTAGTGGAAGGTTTAGTAGTCCTAGGGTTATGAACAAGAGGAATGAGGGTCGACATGGTTATGGAGATTGACAAAGGTATTGTGTTAAGGCTGAGATCCCTAATTTTATTGGAACCTTGACCTTGAGGCTGTTTTGGATTGGTTGTATGAGGTTGATAAGTTCCTTGACATCATGGATGTCCTTGAAGAACAACAAGTCATGACCGTAGCTCACAAGTTATATGGAGAAGATGGATCTTGGTGGAAAACGAGTAAGAAAACAAAATGAGACAAGGCAAATATGCAATCAACACATGGCAAAGGTTGAAGAGAATGATCAAATTCAGGTTTTACCCTCGGACATTGAACAAATTTTATATAAACAATATCATACTTGGTTCAAGGGAAAAGAACCATGGTTGAGTAAACGAGTGAATTCTTGAGGTTATAAGCTGGTTTAGCATGAATAAATCTAAAGAGCAAATTGCTAGATTTATTATTAGGTTGAATCCATCAATCCAAGAAAAGTTAAGTTCGTTGGCAATTTGGACTGCTTATCAAGCTCAAACTTTAGCTAGAAACGTGGAAAGGTCAATCTCCAAACAAGCTTTGAATTTTGAAGGATCATTGGAAGAGAATTCTTATATGAACTCCACTTAGGTAAACCAATCTAATCAAACTCAATTAACTGTTAGAACTAATACATCTTCAAGTTTGACTTGTCTAGCTTTAGCTAGTGGTAGTGGTGTGATAAAGCCATGTTGCTAAGAGGATAGAACCTATACCGTATGTCAAACCTATGACACCTAATTGTTTTAAGTGTAGTTTATGGGGTCATAGGTCGAATATGTGTCCTAAAAGGAAGTTGAATGCCTATGTTGGGGAAAACCATCGAAGTGGAATGGTGATTGCATTTGGTGATGACTTAGAACATATTGATGAATTTGCTCATGTTGAAGGTTTGGTTATGAATTTCATGGTGCAATGTACTTTGTGTTCAACAAACTTTGAAGATTATTAGTTGTTTAAGAAGTTAGTTAGATTGGAGCAGGACCCTAATGATTTACAACAAATTTTGAATTTTGTTGGAAATAGGCCTGTTAACAAATCTATTTGGAGCATATTTCAATGACAAGAGAGAAATCTAAGGTGTTTTCAAGACAAGAGGAGGCCTTTGATTGAGTTATTTAGTGTGACCAAGGAATCTGTTAGAATTAGAATGATGAGTCTTAAAGTTAGAAATTCTAAACAAGTTAAGGAAGTTGATGATTTGTGGAATTTTCATATTTTGCAGAGTAATAAGAAGGTCATGTTTCAGGATAGAAATGTGAAGTAGTCTGTGGTGTTTAGATAAGAGTATAGTTATGTTAAGGAAATGTTTGGTGTTGGTTTTGTATTAGTGTTGTAGCAGTTGGTTGTTTAGTTTGTTGGCATGTAGTAAGATGGGAAATGAGATAGGGAATTTTAAGATCGACTGTATTGAATACTTCTTGAAACTTTATTGGACTAAGCTTGTTGAGGTGTATAAGAGGCCCATGTATGGTGTTTGTGATGCTGATTACATGAAGACTTATGTTGAAGATATGCGAAGGAGTTGTTATTCTTTTTTTGTTTTTTTATCATAGCTATAGTTTTATTTGGTATTATTCTAGTTATGGTAGGCTTATTTCTTTTTTAGTCATATTCCCAAAGCATGTTTTGGGCATGTCTAAGGACTTCGCTTATATAGGTGTTGTTCATATAAGTTGATTGTTTATATTTTTTGTCTTTATAATATTTGCCGGGACTATAAGTTCCCTTTTTTTTTTAAATAATAAAATAAATAAATAAATAAATAAAAATTTAAGATTCTTGGTAAAGGAACAAGATTTTTGAAATTAAGTGTTTTGTTGAAGAAAGCGTTTGTTCGTTGATCATCGATGGAGAAAGTTATAAAAATATAGTTTCCAAAGAGTTAGTGAAAGCCTTAAAGTTACCAGTCGAACAACATCCTAATCCGTATAAGTTAGGTTGGACAAATAAGGGTCCGGAGGTGATGGTAAACGAGGTTTGAAAAATTCTAATTGCTATTAGAAATTACTATCATGATGAGGTGTCTTGTGATGTCGTGAACTTAGGTGCTAGTCTTGTATTCTTAGGTATACCGTGGAAACATGAACTGGATGCAATACATAGGGGCAAGAAGAATTTTTATGTGTTTGATTGGTATGGAAAGAGCATAGATATTCTGTTAGGAATTATATTTGAGTTGATATGACAAAACATGAAACGTGAAGGACTGAAGATGACAAATGATGAAGATTGAAACACAAGGGACCTACTTGTTAAAGAAGAAATTATTATTTAGTCCCTTGTAGTCATTAGTAACCCTAGTATCTCGATTATATAAAGAGATACAGGGAATTAGGTTTTAGTGTGTGTCAAGATGTGAACAGTAAAGGTGTGTGTGTTAAGCCTAGGCGTAAAGTATAAACACCTAGGATAGTTAGTTAGTATTTAGTCGACTAGAATAGTATTTAGTCGAATATTATTTATTAGTCGATTAGTATTAGAGTGTTTAGTTAGAGATGATGACGAGAAACCTTTAGCAATAACATTGATGTTCTTATTATTCCGCTGTGCATTCATGTTATTTATCATTGTTATTGTTATCCCTAAAGGGCTTATTAACGATCTTCACAATTGGTATCAGAGCGGGGAGCTCTTGATATAGGGATCTACAAGGTTTTTTGAAGAAAATATGCAAAATTCGAAGCTGTTATAAATTTTCGTATCTTTCTGCAGGGCTGTTTTCAAACAGCGATAACTTTTTCGTTAACTGTTGGATCGGGACGAAATTTTAGGTGAACGTTCTCTATATAGTCATCTAACTTTCCACCAGAGGGATCGTCGATCGGAGCTCTGAATTGAACGTTATAAGCTGTCGAAACTGGCTGCTGAGGAAGGTGACTTTTTTTTTCTGAAAATTGAATTTTAGGGTTTTATGATATTTAACTTCTTTAATTATTTTCTGGTTGAATTTATTTATTCTGGAAGTTGTATATACATGCTTTGGAGTCTATTATTCATAAATGCAAGCAGCTTTGGAGAGTATGTATTGAATTTCGGGGGGTTTATTCTTATCAAGTCTGATTAATGACATAAATCCTAAACAAGGGTTTGTAAAAACATTATGAAATTTCTCTCTATGCGGTGACTACAAGGAAAACGACTTCATCAATTCAGTCGAAGTTTAGAAGGATCTGTTGAGGTTTTGTAATCGCTACAGTAAACCCTAGTTTTTAAACTAAGGTTTGATTGTTTGATATTAAAGATCTGATGTTTATCCCTGAAGTTGAATAAGAGAGAGGACAAAGGATGTGAACGTGTTATTGGAATGACTACTGGTAGTTGGGTTCATAAAGGTACTGCTATCACAATCAATACTACTAGGGTTTGATCAAAGTACTGCTGATTCTGGTTATGTAACGCTTCGTTCTGTTACGGTTGCTTTCAATATTACCAATTAGTACTGACCAGGTCCACATTAGTACTATTGGTTGGAGTTTTGATGGGATCGAATATAAAAGAGAAAAAGCATAGCAGGTGTATCATACTATGGTCGTTTGTTTATACTGCTATTGGTATTAATGTTTGTCTCGTTCAAAGTTAGTATTGGTCTCAACTCTTAGTACTGGTCCAAACTTTCAAGTACTGATGATTGCTTCAAAATTTCTCAAGTTGTGTCGCATGAGTTAGTAGTATGTTGGCTACTTATGATTTGTTTGAAGGTACTGCTACACTTGGCTACTGTTGCATATTTGAAACTACTGCTACCCTTTCACAAAGTACTGCTCTGCCCGAGTTCAAAGTACTGTTGCTTATACTCGAAGGTACTGCTGCATTTTTCAGTTTGTACTGTTATATTTCAAGGTACTGCCCATGTTATATGGTTAATATTGGTCCCCTACAAGCTAAGTACTGCTCGTATGAATACAAGCAACTAATGATTAGCAAGCTTATTGAATATTCCTATTGGTTGGGATAGATCATGGGTCCAGTGAAGGTTTTTCTTTCTCATGGATATTGGAGTTGCTGCGTTTAGTGAATGGTTGATTAAATAAGGGGAAGAAGCATTAAGGATGCATAATTTTTAAGGTATCAACAAGATATTTTATGAACAAGAGTGATTGGTTTTGGTTTGAGGGGAAGCTAGTCAATCTCGATTTGGTTTTCGGATGAGATTAGAAGTTATTGGACGACACACACATGGGATTTTGGTTCACACACACAAGAAGATTGGAATTTGTTCTTAAACGTTTTCTAATGGCTCATTCTTATTTGCTAAATTGATTACGAAGAAAGGTTTTTATCATCTATTTGATGATGAAGTGGAGTTTCTTGGATAAGTGTTTTATTATACCTTTTAGATTGAGGTAACTTGTTCGTTCGTTCATGTTGTGGCTAAGACTTGGTAAATCTAGCAAGTAGATTTTGCTATCACTTAAAGGAGTTACGTTGTAGTGCTCAGTGTCTCATTGAAGATGAGGATTCTATCAAGAGATCGAGGTCTACTCATATATCATCAGGTATGAGTTCATAGTCACGTGGTTAGTACAAGACATAAGACGTGTGTTTGGGATGTTCTACTTCAGTATCAAGTAGGTAATACTTAGTTTTCTTCTTTAGTGATCATTACATGGAGTCTACAGATTTGAAGAATCAAGAAGATGGTTAACATATGAGTTTCAGGGGAAGCTTATTGTTAAATGTTTAACCATCTACATGCATCATTCGAGGGGAAGATTTTTACTACTACTTGTTGGTATTTATACTCCTGATTCAGATTTCTTTTGCCTTAATTTCATTTTTAGCAAGCTTTTTGGTGATCTTCATGGCGGGTATCTTAAGGCATTAGAAGGATGGATTAGTCGTATGATATTGGTTTGTGGTGGTTGGAATCAAAGTTGCTTCTACTTAGCGTCTCCTAGTGGATTATGACAAAAAGGGGAAGAAGGCATTACAGAGAAGATTTGCAACTTGAAGATCCTTGGTGATATTGCATGTTTAATGGGAAGTTCGCTTATCTTTTATGACATCTTAACTTCAGGGGAAGTTCGTGCTTATTTGGTTTTGTCATTATCAACTAGGGGAAGATAAAGTACTTGGAAGCTGCAACTTGAAGATTCTTGGTGATTGCATGTTTAAGGGGAAGTTCGTTTATCTTTCATGACATATTTGTTCGTGCTTATTTGGTTTTGTCATTATCAACTATGGAAAGATTGTTAGGAATTATATTTGAGTTGATATGACAAAACATGAAATGTGAAGGACTGAAGATGACAAATGATGAAGATTGAAACACAAGGGACCTACTTGTTAAAGAAGAAATTATTATTTAGTCCCTTGTAGTCATTAGTAACCCTAGTATCTCTATTATATAAAGAGATACATGGAATTAGGTTTTAGTGTGTGTCAAGATGTGAACAGTAAAGGTGTGTGTGTTTAGCTTATGCGTAAAGTATAAACGCCTAGGATAGTTTGTTAGTATTTAGTTGACTAGAATAGTATTTAGTCGAATATTATTTATTAGTCGATTAGTATTAGAGTGTTTAGTTAGAGATGATGACGAGAAACCTTTAGCAATAACATTGATGTTCTTATTATTCCGCTGTGCATTCATGTTATTTATCATTGTTATTGTTATCCCTAAAGGGCTTATTAACGATCTCCACATATTCTCTCAATTGGTACACGACCACCAGATTTGAAGACAATATATTGTTCATTCGCCCATTGTTTAGAGGTAGTGAGAACTCGAGAACGAGTTTTTTTAAGTGAGGGGGAATGATGGAGAAAAGATTAAAGGTCAAGAAATGTAGATGGTATCTTTTCTACGGCGTAACATACCCTTTCTTTCTCGTTATGGTGTAGAGCTCTTGAATAGGATTTAATTTTGTCTTTTAAGTGTTTACGCTGCTGGTTACGCCATAAAGGTTTCGAGTCCAGAATTTTCTTTTTATGTTTATGTCGGTGTTTATGTTTAATTAGGTTACTTTATCTACATGTTTTACATCCTTATATATGTAGGCTCATTATCATTATACTATACATCTTAGATCATTAATATAATTGTGTTTTTGAGTATTATCCCTTATTAGGATTTATTCCCTAATCAACCTTTGGATTAGGTTAACAAAATTTGTTTCTGCGTCAAAATGTTAATTTTTTGACACCCACTTTTCCACCTATCTTTGTCTCAGACCGTAAGCAGAGTGGATTGGATCAATCAACCAGTACATCCAAATTGGACAATGTTTTTTTAGTTGTGATTGATGTGCTAGCTCAAGAGCAATTAACAGATCGATGTTGTAAGCTAAGATATTGATCTGATATATGTTGAAGTCTTCTGAAAAACCTATTAAAGTTCTTAGCTCTCAAAAGCCAATACAATATTGTGAGACACATGGCATCAAAACCAAACTGACAAATTTCTTTGTCATTGCTGCTATATCTGGATTTATTTCATCTAAAGATTGATCGCAACCTTTTATAACGTTATATTATACCTTTTTTCTCACAATGATTTTTCCAACGAGTTAGAAACAATGAGCGCATTTAAATTTTCATTAAAACATATATACGTATAACTCTGACTTTGTAGTCACAGGTAGAAGTTATAATTATTGTTCATATTGTCATTGGTTAGTATATCCATATAATACGTAGATATAAAACGAAATAGACAGTAGCTGGATAAGACATAATTCAAGCAGTATATATTTGGGAGTATCAAGATATGCGGCATGTATACTTTTGATTTACATCAACTTATAATATTGTATTTGTGTCGATTGAACAATTTAAACTCCTCATCATCAAGCACACGGTAGTGCACGATCACATGAAAAGAACAGTTGAAGTATTCATTGATTTTGAGTTCATTTAATCTTTTATAACCACAGTTGTCAACGTACTTTATATGTGACAAGTGGCATATAATGTTTGGTTCATAGATGTTTTTCAAGATTCTGTCCGACATAAGTTGCGTTCTCGTTTACCTTATTTAATATGTCGGTAACCAAAATTTAGCAAAGACTCACATACTTATTGTGGCATGCCTAAGAGTGTCACTAAATCATATTCATGGCACAATACTAATTCGAAGAGGGGTAAAAAGTTTATCCCCACTTTTCTGAAAGTTTGAGTAAAAGGATTAATTAGTAAATTGATTTATTGACTGCTTTTAAAAAAATAATGTGTCCAAAATCCAAACCCATTATCAACACTGCCTTTGTGCAGGGACGGAGCTAGGGGGTTTCCGCGAGTGTCCAGAAACTCCATTGATTTTTTCGATTTAGTGTTAATTTTTTAAAAACAAAAACACTGATTTTTTCTAAATGCACCATGTCATTCGAAATGTGTTTCCAGTAGTAGGGTTCAAAAGACTTTGTGCATCCGGTCATATCTGGTCCTGACTCCGTCCCTGCCTTTGTGTCACTACCAGTGTTTCTCGACTGCTTAATCTTGACACTAATCCGTATTAACTGTATGAATTTAGTGACACTTTAGATGTTGTGTAACTCAAACACACTTTGCCTGTATTGCTAGTTCTAACCCAACTAATTCATAAAATCGATAGAAATATTTCATGGGTAGCCAATTACTAGCTGCCAGACAATTCGACAAACGTACTTATTCCCACAATTCTAGAATTAAAGGTCTAAAAACTAAACATGTGCAACCACAACACATGAAGTTCATTAGTTCGTTTATCTAAATTAAATATGATACCTTAATCGTACGTTGATTTTGTAAATATTTGTTTAATCAGGAATTAGTAGGTGATACAAAGCTCTTTAGCATGTTTAGTGAATCTCAAATGACATGGCAATATACGGAAATCATGAAAGATTTCGCCATTTATGTACCATAAACTTGGATGAAGTTTTTAAATCGTACGCTGTAGATATTATATAACCTAAAAAATCTTGTTAGAGTAAAAAAAAAATTGATATGTCCCGAAGGAATCCATAAGATACATGGACAAAACGTAGCTGTGATATCTTATATACATCAATGAAAAGCTGATATGTACGTTTACCCCGTAAAAATATTTAAATAATAATACCCTGTATATCTATGAATAAAATCTCAATAAAAATTGCTTTAGTGAAAGAGTTTTCACAGATTGGCTGAACTTGGTCTTTTATCGACAATATCTCCTTACATTCTGCCAATTTCTGTGGGCAAGCCAACGTGTTCGGTCCTCAAGCTTCAATTATAATTGTAATGTTTAATAGAAGGAATAATAATAATAATAATGAGGCACTTTATTTTGCATACTCAAAAATCCTTGCATACTAAGGGATAAACCCCCATCTTCCATCTAGTTTGATCTAATAGTGGGGATTAACCTAAGATTTAATATGTCTAAACCTAAGTCCATGTTTTTTCTTGTCTTTTTTTTTTTTTGTCTTTTATCTTTCTTATTTATTTTCTCATTATTTGTAATTTTTTAATTTCACGTTTTTTGTTTTTGGTTTTTTTTTTTTTTTTTTTTCGTTTCGTTTTCGCCGCTTTCATACGTTTTGTCCGGTTTTACGCTTTTTATCGTTTTAAACGCCATCGTTTTAAATCGCCATCGTTTTACGCCCGTTTTAAATCCTGCTTTCTTACGTTTTCGTCCGTTTCATTCGTTTTCGTCTGCTTTCTTACGTTTCGTCCGCTTTCTTACGTTTCGTCCGCTTTCTTACGTTTTGTCCGCTTTCATACGCCACGCCTGCTTACATACTTTTTGTCCGCTTTCATACGCTTTTAGTCCGTTTTCATCCTTTTTCTTACGTTTTCATCTGTTTTCTTACATTTTCATACGTTTTTGTCTGTTTTCTTACGTTTTCGTTCGTTTTCTTACGTTTTCTTATGTTGTCTTACGTTTTTGTCCGTTTTCTTATGTTTTCGTCCGTTTTCTTACGTTTTCATCCGTTTTCATACGCATCCGTCCGTTTTCATATGTTTTCGTCCGTATTCTTACGTTTTTGTCCGTTTTCATACGTTTTCTTACGTTTTCGCCTATTTTCTTACATTTTCGTCCGTTTTCTATGTTTTCGTTCGTTTTCGTCCGCTTTCTTACGTTTTTCCGTTTCATACATTTCGCCCGCTTTCTTACGCCGTCCGCTTTAATACGTATTCGCCTGCTTTCTTACGTTTTGTTCGCTTTCTTACATTTTCATCGTTTTCATAGGTTTATATCGCTTCGTCCGTTTTAGACATTTTCGCCATTTTCGTCCATTTTCCTCCGTTTTCATACGTTTTCGTCCGTTGTCAGACGCTTTTTTTCGTTTTCATACGTTTTTATATGCTTTTCATTCGTTTTTATACGTTTTTGTTCGTTTTCATATGTTTTTGTTCATTTTTTGCAGTTTTTATACATTTTCGTCTATTTTCATATGTTTTCATGCTTCTTATTAAACTTTATTATGTTACATATCTAACATCAATTGCGATATCTTTTATAAAAAAGTTAACGTCTAATATCACTTGTGATATTTCATAAACAAACAAGTATGTTTTTTAACCTTTAATATCACCTAAGATATTTCATTGCTCTGTATATTTTTATATATTATCACCTATGTGTTTTCTAATATTTTATAATTTTCGATTAAGATAGTTTTTGTGCCTTTCATCGCAATTGACAAGCGCATATTTTGTTAATGCAATCAATGTATTATACTTTTAGTAGAAATAAAAGAGTTAAAGTCTCTTTAGGTGAATTCTTATTTTGTTCAAAAAAATGCTAATTTAATGCAACACTTGTTTGATTTTGAGAATATGTCAAGTCTCTATTTTCATAGTTTGCTTCATTTTTATTCATTTTGATATTTTTAAGTGACACTTATTTATCTCTTGTGATATAACACTGTAAGAAAGATGAAGAATATTACACTATTCATCATATATGTGTTATCAGTTGTAATACTCAACTAATAATGTGAAATATTAAATTCATACCAAATGTGATAAGAATTTAGTATTTCACCAAGTATATATGAAAGAAATGATAATAAACATCACTTATTATATTATCTTGTGATGATTCGCTCATTTTTTATTTGTGTTTTGAAAATATTTAGAAAGATTTTTGTGTTTTATGATAATATGAAATATTAGAAAATGTGTTTAATCGAAAACAAAGATGTTATGAAACTTTGTTAGACTTGTGGTGGATTTTTATTTAATGGATACATTATGCATGTTTGATAGGTTTTATAGCGAATTTAAAATCTATAGTTGAATCGCAAACTAAAGAAGTTATGGTTGAAGAAAGCACACATCTTTATAAACAAATTGAGTAAGCTCAAACACCTGTGATATCACACAAGATATCACAGGTGATATCACATGATATCACAGGTGATATCATTGGAGATATCACAAGTGATATAAACTATGATATCACACATGCTATCACCGGTAATATCACACATGATATCACAGGTGATATCAATGGTGTTATCACACATGATATCACGTGTGATATCACAAGTGAGGTGATATCACCTGTGATATCACAAGCGTTTGAGCTTCCTCAATTTGTTTATAAAGATGTGTGCTATCTTCAGCCATAGCTTATTTAGTTTGCTGATTCAACCATAGATATTTTTAAATCTCGCTATAAAACCTATTAAAACATGCACAATGTATCCATTAAATAGAAAAATCCACCACAAGTCTAACAAAAGTATCATAACATCTCTTGTTTTCAGTTGAACAACTTTTATAATATTTCATAATATCATAAAACACAACCATCACATTTTTAGTTGAGTATCACAACTGATAACACATACATGATGAAGAATGTAATACTTTTCATCTTCCTTACAGTGTTATAGCACAAAAGAGAAATAAGTATCACTTACAAATATCAAAATGAAACCGTCTGAAAACGGACAAAACGTATAAAATCGAATGAAAACGATGAAAATGGACAAAACGTCGAAACGAACAAAACGTATAAAAATAGACAAAACGAATAAAACGGAAGAAAATGTATGAAAACGGACGAAAACGTATAAAACGGATGAAAACGACGAAAACGTCTACAAATGGATGAAACGTAAAACGGATGACAACGTATGAAAACGTCTCAAAATGGACGAAAACGTATAAAACGGACGAAAATACATGAAAACGTAAAAATAAAGACAAAAACGTCTAAAAATGGACGAAAATACATGAAAACCTAAAAAATCAGACAAAAACGTATGAAAATGGCAGAAAACGTAAGAAAACGGACGAAAACGCATGAAAGCGTAAAAGCACGTCTAAAAACGGATGAAAAATGAACGAAAACGGAAGAAAACGTAAGAAAACAAACGAAAACGGACGTAAACGGGCGAAAACGTAAGAAAAAAATACGGCGTGTGAAAATGATTTAAAACATCCGAAATGCATTTAAAATGTCTAAAACGGACGAAACGTATGAAACGGAAAAACGTCTAAAACATACGAAATGTATATAAACGTATGAAAACGTACGACGGAAAACGGACGGAAACGTCAGAAAACGGATGTAAACATACGAAAACGGATGAAATCAGACGAAAACGTATAAAAAATGACGAAAACATATGAATACGAACGAAAACGTATAAAAACGAACGAAAAAGTATGAATACAGATGGAAACGTATAAAAGCGGGAAAAAAAATAAAAACTTGAATAAAAAAACGTGAATTCAAAATTAAAAAAAAAATAATGAAAAAACGTGAACTAAAAAAAACGTCAATTCCAAAAAAAAAAGGAAAAAAAGAAAAAAAAAAGACATGAATTTAAAATAGTAACGTGAATTCCAAAAAAAGACGTCAAAAAAAAAAAAAAAATAAAACATGAATTTAAAATAGTAACGTGAATTCCAAATAATAATAATAATAATAATAATAATAATAATAATAATAATAATAATAATAATAATAATAATAATAATAAATAAATAAATAAATTAATAAATAAGAGTAACAAAAAGACAAAGAAAAAGGATAAAAAAAACATGGACTTATGTTTCCTTATTAAATCTTAGGTTTATCCCCACCATTAGATCAAACTAGATGGATGGTGAGAATTTGTCCCTTGGTAAGCACCAAAATAAAAGTAAGCATTTGAAAATTTCTCTAATAATAATAATAATAATATTTTTAGTAGAATTAGTTTTGCAATAGCTAGATGAGTGGGGGCTCAAATAGTATCTCGTCTCCTCACTAATTTCTTGTAATTCTTATGATTTTCTAATGGTGTGATGTTTTATAAAAAATAATAATAATTGCTTTACTCTTGGGATGGTAGGCGTGATGTTTGTGTTGATCTCACAGGTTCTTCACCTTTGACACAATCGGGGTTGCTTGATTTTGTGTCAGGACGTGCGGTTAGTGAGGCTGCACGACGTAAACGGGCCAAGTATGAGGCTAAATGCGCAGATATCGGATACCGTTTCTTTTTCCTCTTTTGGAGAACTCGAGAAAGAAGCGGTAACCCTACTAAAGCGGATTAGACTCTTCTCCTTGACTCAAGACATTGGAGCTCGTGTTGCGGCTCATATTTTTAATCGTATTGGTTTCTTATTCTTTAGAAGAGTGGGGGCAGGTTGGTTTCTCGGCTCCCACTAATTTCTTATAAATTCTTTAAGTTTTAATAAAGTGATGATTAAAAATAATAATAATAAATAAAAAAAAAAAAAATAATAATAATAATAATAATAATAATAATAATAATAATAATAATAATAATAATAATAATAATAATAATAATAATAATAATCAAAAGTGGGAGCAAAACTAGTGTTTGACTTCCCACAAATTTCTTGTAATTCCTTTTGATTTTCTAATGAAGTGATAAAAAAAATAAAAAAATAATAAAAAAATAATAATAATAATTGACAGTTTTGAAAAATAAATAAATAAATAAATAAATAAAAGTTACAAGATCGATTAATCGCCGCATGCGTGCTAGTCAGGGGTGTCCATGGTACTATAACCGTCCCGAACCAGAACCGAACCGAAAGAACCGAGAACCGAAAATAAGGAAAAGTAGAACCAAGAACCGTCCCAAGTTTTTCGGTTCGGTTCCGGTACGGTACTCGGTTCTGGTACGGAAATTTTCGGTAATTCCCATGAGTTCCAAAGTGTTAAAAAATATGTTTGGATGGATGTGAATTTACGGTTCGTGGAACTTCTAAAGAAGTTGACAACCTTAATAGTATTCCACAACTTGACTTACAAAAAAACAAAAAAAACATATATCCGGTAATAGCAAACTCATTATCCGCGAAAATAATTGCAAACTCGTTGAGAATATTATATATCAACCATGGTGACTAGCTTACAATAACTTACATGGTGACAATATATCATGCAGTGACGCCATAATCGTTAATTGTTTCTCGACTTTTATCATTAAGTTTAATGAACAACAAATACAAATAGTTAATTACAAATTCTTGTTAGTTGTTACTGAGCAACACAGAATTGTTCGATATGCGGCTATGCGCATACTCGATATTCGAGTTTAGAAAAAACTTACTTTCATATTGATGAATGATGTTTGAATATTTGAATGGAATCAATGAATTAAAAGTGAAGGTTTATGGGTTTTTAGGTTTAGGTAGGATTTTTTCTATTTTCTTAAAAAGCCGTATACTTGCATGTACACAATATCCCAAATAAACCCTATAAGTTTACATATTTTCATAAAAGTCGGTTCTTTTGGGAAAGTACCGGAACCGGACATTCCGACCCGAACCGTCCCGAGAACCAAAATTTTGAAATTTTAGGAACCAAGAACCGTACCATGGTTCTAATATACGGTCCCTTTCCCCGTCGGTACCGGTACGGTTCCTCGGTTCTTTAGGTTCTTCGGTTTTTTTGGACACCCCTAGTGCTAGTCGGCTACCAACCTTATTTGTGCAAATCGGTCAACGGTGGTTAACGGTTGTCAATGTTAGTCATTAATGGTCAAACTTATTGGAAACCTGCAAATCTTGCAGGAAATACCATAAATACGCCAGAAACTTGTTTTAATCACTTAGAGTCACTGTTTATATCTATTACAAGTTTTTGGTATAAATAAAATCTTGTCGTATATACCTTAAAATCACCGGAAATACTCAAAACTAGCCGGGTTTACCAAAAACTTCCTGGAAATGCCAATCCGATTGAACATCGATTAATCCCCCTAGATCGATTACAAGCTACAAGGGCTTGACCAACCGATTCACGATTTTTGCAACCTTGATAATCAACCCTCAAATATAAATTTATAATAATGTTGGTGATTTTAGTGTCATAACTTATATTTTGTATAATTGTGATTTACATGAGATCAAATGCTTAGTCAGGTTTAGCTTATAGTCGAGTCATGAGGTGCGTAGTGCACACTCTTTCTAGCAAGCTTGATGCCGCCACAACTAAGTGCAAAGTCAAGGGGGTCGCTCCCCTTGTAAGACGAGCGCCAACGCCCCTTGCGGAATCAGAGGTCCTGCTACCAAGTGAGCTATTGGGGGTCGAGAGGCACCGCCCTAAAACCTAAACGATTTTCGTGTTAGCCATTTTTTCCTCCAACCGGTTTTTCCTACCAAAAGACACAAATTTTTACAACAGTTTTGACTCGTTTCTCCTACCGTTTTTAACCGAATTTAACGAACTTTCGGTTATGTTTTATATGACAGAATTGACCTCTTTCAAATATAAGACACATAACAAATTTATGTGTATTACATTGTTCTCTCATTCCTTAGAAATAAAGTGCAATTCTCTAAATTATCCAATTAATGATTCCGTGTACCTGAGGCATATAGGTCGAAATACTTCAATCTGAAAGTGATCTCTACAAGATTCAGGGAATAAATAAGGATTATTTGATTATTACCACTTACACACCCACCTAGATTCTAACAAATATTGAAGTATTTCTAGTTTTTATCATGACAGGTTTTGGTAAGGATATGATGATGAAGTTTGGAAAGTTAGACAAGTTTGAGGGTAGTGATTTTAGGCACTGGCAGAAGAAGATGCGCTTAATTCTCACAACTTTGAAGGTTGTGTATGTTCTTAGTACCCCACATGCCAGAGTATTTTGAGGATGAGACACTAGACCAGACAAGGAGATGATGCAAGCGGGAGAACAACGATTACATATGTTGAGGGCACATCTTGAACGGTATGTTGGATGCGTTATTTGACGTGTACCAAAATGAGGAATCGGCCAAGGAGTTATTGATAAACTTGAACCAAAATACATGGTAGAAGATTCTCCTAGTAAGAAGTTTCTTGGTATTATTTAACAATTACAAAATGGTTGATTCAAGGCCTGTGACGGAAGAATATCACAAATTCCTTCAAATTGTGATACAATGCACACAACACAATTTGAAGATGGGTGAATCCATCTCGATGTCTATTATCAGACAAACTTCCACCATCATGAAATAGGTGTATTGTTTTCCATGATGAGTATGTCATCAACGTACATGATTAGGAAGATCGCGTCACCGTTACTAGTTTTCATGTCCATTGTTGACAGAACCAAACTCTTTGATTTTCTCATCAAATCAAAGATTTCATTGCCTATATGATATTTTTATTCATATATTGATTTAAGAATCTTGCATACCCTCCTAGGATACTTAGGATCCACAAACCCTTATGTTTTCACCATATACACGTCCTCTTTCAGGTGTCCGTTTAAAAAAGGCGGTTTTGACATCCATTTGCCATATCTCATAGTCAAATTATGCAGTTACAAAAATCAGTATTCTGTTAGCTTTACTGCTAGCCACTGGTGAGAATGTTTCATCATAATCAATCTCATATGTTTGTGTAACACCTTTTGCCACAAGGCAAGCCTTAAAGGTGCTCACATTTCCATTCATGTCAGTCTTCTTCTTGAACAACCATTTACACCCAACAATCTTACTCTTCGATGGTGGATCAACTAAGTCCCACGCTTGATTATCCTTTATGGATTGCATCTCAGTATTCATGGCTTCAAGCTATTTATCATACTCAGGGTCTGCTACAGCTTCTATGTAGTTAGCATTGGTTCATCATGATCCTCTAAATCACCTTCCTCATTATCATTAGAAAACCATATCTCCCAGGTTCATAAAAGATTCTACTTGATCTACGGACTGCAGGTGCAAAGCTCATTGACGCAACATTATCATGGCATGCCTCAGAACGAGTTAGAATAATTCTTTCATAAGGTCTAACACCTATTTCATCTTGAACTTATTCAAGATATACCTTGCTCCCACTTGCTTCTTGTAGTAGGAGATTGCTCTTCGAGAACTCAGAAAATTAAGATACAAAATCTTTATTCTCTTTCAGCTCGTATAAGTAGTAACCCATAGTTTCCTTAGGGTAAACTACAAAGATACATCTTGATGATCTAGGCTCAAGTTTGTTTGAAATATTACGCTTCACGAGTGCCTCAAAACTCCAGACTCTAAAGTAAGATAACTTGGGCACCTTCCGATGCAATATTCATATGGTGTCTTTTCAACCTTCTTGGTTGGAACCATGTTGAGGATGCGTACAAAACTCTCTAGGCTGTAACCCCAAAAGGACGTGGGTAGAGTAGTTGAGCTAATCATTAATCTAACCATGTCAAGCAAGGTTCTATTCCTTCTCCCAGATACTCCATTATGTTAGGGTGTATAGCAAAGAAATACAAAGATGAATAAGAATGGATGATGTAACTTATTTAACACTCATATAATAGATCATCATCCTTCCTTAATATGATTGTTAAATATGACATACAAGCCTAACTTATTACTTTGAACAACATTAGGGTGTTTGGTAGATATGTTTGAAACTTTGTTTGAAGATTCAATTTTGTGAATCTTCACATTACTTTTAGCATTTTTTCTCTTATGAAGTGCACATACACTTCAAAATGTTTTGTTCTCTCGAGAAAATCTGGATTGTTTGCAATTTGAATTCTTGACTTATTGTCGGAGTAAATAGGGGCAATGAAAGAAAAATTGATCTAAAGAATATTTAAAACTGTTACAATCCGCATTAATATATTCAGATTTAGTTGATGTTTTTGATAAAGTGTCTTATTTTTTGCTTTTCCAAGAAATCACTTAGTTGTTAAAGGAAATGGAATAACCATAAAAAGATTCTAGTTACTAGGCATTTTGCCAGTCAACATAAGAAAAACCAATCATCTTACCAGATATGGGATCGGTTTGAGTTTATTAAAGATACCCTAACCCTTTACCTAGGGAGCCTTTTAGATATCTTAGGACCTTTAACGCATCTGAAAAAATAATTTCTACATAGCATTCATACGTTGACTCAACCATTGAACAAAATATGACATGCCGGACTTTTACGAGTAAGGTTGATCCATTTTCCAACTAAGTTTTGAAAACCAGTTATGTATGGCAAAAGAATATCTTTTTCAGTAGGTAGATGTAGCATAACATGATTTGTCTCTACAGGGAGAGACGTTGGTTTACGGGTAAGCATACAAAATTATTGTAGAAGTTCTAAGCAATACTTCCTTATGGAGAAGCACACACCATTATCCTTTTTTCAGATTTCAAGACAAAGAAAATATTTTACTTCCTAAATCTTTTATTTGAATTTTTTATCTTAAAAACTCTTTGAATGTGTTAATATAAGCAGTATCATCTCCATTTATAACAATATCGTCACATAAACCAGAAGAGCAACAAACAAATTTTTTTTTATGAATAAAGAATGGTCATTTAGACTTTGAACAAAACCATGTTCTGACAACATAATATCTATTTTTTCATTCCAGAGCGTGCATGCTTGAAACCATATAAAGATTAATAAAGTTTGCACACTTTTGTTTCAGACTTAGAGAGATGCCCTAGGGTAAAGTCATATAAACATCTTCAAGATCTTCATATAGGAAAGCATTGTTCACATGAATTCCATACATATTCCACTTATTTTTAACAGCTAAAGCAATAAGGCATCTAACAATGGTCATTTTAATTACATGGGAGAAGGTTTCCTCATAATCAATGCATTCTCTTTGACTATACCCTTTAGCAACAATTCTAGTTTTTTATCTTTCAATTACACCATTAGACTAGCACTATATCTTATATACCCAATTGGATTTCTAATTTGAGGGTAAGTCAGTAACAATCCAAGTATGGTCTTTTTTTAGGGCTTCCGTTTCATTATTCATTGTATTGATCTAATTACTATCAATAATTGCCACTTAAAAAGTTTTTGGCTCAATGCTTTTGTTAAGGTTAGAAGCAAAACGGAATTTGTATTAGTTGGAATAATTAACAACCCTTTCCACACCATATTAGACTTTTCCTTCTATAACAGAATCATTTAGGTTTTGAGGAACCTTGGAAGGTCTATAAGACCTTTTTGGGACAACTCTCTAAGTTGGTTGATCACTATTGTCAAGGAATGATATAGGGTCCAAAAATGTTTCATTAATGCCCTCATGGGGTGTATTCTCAAACATAGAAGTTTCTCCAAAATCACCATTCTCTTCATGAGAAGTGAGGGAATCAGCGCCATCATCATTGGAAGACATTGTCCCATCATCTTCATCGGGACTTTCAGGATGTTTTGAAACAGTTATAAAATAAATAATGATCTAAATCCTTTGAAATTCCAATATCAAAGATGTTTACATGTTGTTTAAGTTTGAAGGGAAAAACTATTTCATAAAATTTTACATCTTTTGAAAATAGGATGGTTTGTTATCAAGACCGAATAGTTTATAACCTTTTTTAAAATTTTAGTATCCTATTAAAACACATTTTTCATACCAATTACTTAATTTATCATAAATGTTTAAATTTTTTGCAAAACATGGACACCCAAACATTCTGATCTGAGAGGGTGATGGCTCATGTCCATACACATAGTAAAAAGGTGACTTTCTAGCTGAGACATAAGAATGTGTCATATTAATGAGATAAGTAGCGATTAAATTAGGGTTTAGGGTTTAGGGTTACATTTATACCACATATAAAGAGGTAATCCTCCGTGAAACATAAGAGATCAAACTACATTTGGAAGATGTCAATGTTTCCTTTCACCTAATCCATTTTGTTGAGAAGTGTACGCACAAGAAAGTTTGATGTATAATACCATTTTTATCACAAAAAAATTTGCATATTTTAATTAACAAATTATGTCCTAGTATCACTCTTAAAAACCACCATTCTTGTATCAAAATGATTGAAAATAAGATTGAAAAACTTAAAAAAAATGGTCATACACCTCGATTTTAGATTTAATAAAAAAAAGTATTGCTCTTGAGAAGTCATCTACAATAGTAAGAAAGTATTTATAACAATCTTTATTATTACCCTTGTAAGGTTACTACAAATCCAAGTTGACAAGTGCATCAACATTATGTGATTTTTGGTTACTTAATGGGAATGGTTCCCTTGTTTACCTGGCCTTGTAGAAGACCTCACATGGATAGGTTGTAGGATTACAATCAAACAACAGTTTGGTTTTCAAGGCATCAAGAACGTGATCAGCAGGGTGACCAAGTCTTTGATGCTAAAAATTCGTATACACACAGCATATAGAGGCAGTACAATCAACATAAGTCTTACAATTAGAAGCACTATCTACATTGAACAAATGTAAACCACAACTTTCATTACCAATCTTCGTTATTTCCTTTTTCTTCAAATCCTGAATATAACATTTATGTTCATCAAACCTAACACATAGTTTACTGTATCTATCAAATTCATGGACAGAAAGAATGTTGACATTATACTCAAGGACAACTAAGACATCACAGTAGGTAATGTCCATGGTCAATTTAAAATCACTAATTGATAACGCTCAAATTGTACATGTTTTTAGTAGCGTTATCCGTGATTTTATGTATGTTATTTCATTATAATCATATGCTTTTGTTGATTAATCGTACAAAAGTGCGTTTGCTAGTTCATTTGTAGCCAAGTACAGGAAAGTGGAGAAAAAGACGGAAAAAGAAGTAAAATACGAAGATTTCTCCATATACGAAGAATTCCCGACAAAAGCAAGAATTGTGGAGTATATTCGAGAAGATAAAGTCATCAAGATAGTGGTCTAAAGACTCAAGAATAAAGTTCAAGAAGGAAAACGGGAAAGAAATAAAGAAAAGAAGCTTAAACGAAGAAATATTGGAAGACTCGTTGTTCCCGACACACCTTCACCATTTTTGCCATAACTTTTGCATACGGACTCCGTTTGACCCCCCGTTTGCGGCCACGAAAAGCTAAGAGAAAGATCTACAACTTTGGAGGCTGTAAATTTCTTTCAAAAGGCTCCAAACATTCGGTCGGGCCCCGCAACCGAAACGATTGGAGAGTAGTCAAGCGACCAGCCGAAACGGTTGGAGCCCAGACCGATTCGGCAGGGAGGCCTGGTTATGCTGTTTCTTCATCACTAAGACTCCAAATGTTGGATTGATGTACTCTAACCAAACTAACTTAAATAGCTTGTTAAGGTTTAATAACCTCGGATAAATCCTAAGTTATTAACAATGAAAACATTGAGCAAACTCTATTAAGTATGCGAAATTTACTTAACAAAGCTAAGAAGAATAACTTTAACTTTGAACGATTTTATTAATAACTCTAACTCTGCTTATTATACAGACTCTTTAACAACTCTAATAATATCGAACTTCTCTAAAACTCTAATAATGTCACGTATGTCTAATATCAATCTAGGGGTCCTTTTATAGGCTCAAGGATAACCCTAAATGATTTACAATTCTTATCCTTGTACGTCAAGTAAACAATACTTAGAAAGTTCTAGATAAACATTACTTTCTATCTTTAGTCTAATACAACCGACTTTAATCTTTGCAATGAATAAGCAGTACTTTGTCTTTCTGCAGTACTTTGTTAATCTTCAGCACTTTAACTCTTTAGTACTTTATCATTCTGTATCCCAACAATCCTCCCCTAACTTGAATTCTACTTGTTTGATTTTAAGTTCCTTTGTAGATTTAGCTTTAACATCTTTATCTTCAAAGAGGAATTGTGACTTTATCTTCAGATTTTATCATTGTAGATTCTCTGCTTATATCATCATCAAAGTAGTCTTTATCTCAGATAATTCTTTTCAAAGATCAAACAACAATCTTATTTCTTTTCTGCAAAAGATTCAAAGAAGCTCCATCTTTTCAAAGAACATAAGACAATTTGTACAATTAATTCGGTTTAAGTTTCACTATTCTCATCACTTCCGGTGTATAAACTCATGTGAGATGAATCATCGAATAATGGATTTGAGTTCTCTTTACCAAAGCCATTAACTCTAGAGTAGCCAAATGTTTTGATGTGTAAGATCATGGTACATTGATAACCATATGATTTTAGCAAATCATCGACTATCAACAGATTTGAGTTGTCTTTACCAAAAGTCGCACTTTTGGACTAGTTAGTTCTTTCATCATGGTGAACTAATTACCATTTAATGGTTTTGCCACAGCCTTTACCACAAGCCATTTTCTTGTGGGCTAGCCAACTCTTCACATTACTGATATGGTGAGTTGATGACCATACAATCTATAGCAAGTTGTTAACTAAAAACGGATTTGAAATATCTTTACCAGAGCCATTTGCTCATGGATTAGCCAATCCTTTTGTAACCATGGTGGATTGATAACCTATTGATATTACTATCTCCAAAACCATTTATTTCTATTAACCTTTGTTTCAAAACATTTATTACTTAACAAAAGGTTTTCAAAATCGAGAATCGGTTTAAAATCGCAAGCGATACTTTGAATAAAGTCTTGTTTAATCAAGAATACTTTGAATAAAGTCTTGATATATCAAAAATTTAATCAATTAAGATTCATACCGCTTATTCATCATCATCGAGAATTGTAGTCCATCCGATAAATGACTTGATGACCGGACATGCTATTTCATTATCTTCTTCTACTTCCATTCCATGCTCCAAATCCTCCTCATAAGTTCGGTGTAAGAGGATATATTCTATCACCTAACATGTGAATCATAATTCCATCTTCTAGCTCTAGAACATGAACTCCAGTTCTTCAAAGAATCTCCATTAACAATCTCCCAATTCTCTTGATTCTTCTAAATTTCAAGAAGCTTTGTTCTTGATTTCCATACAGCTCGAGATCTCCAAGCAATACTAAACCAACTCCTTCGATGGATTTTGTTTAAAGTAATCTCGCACCACATGATATAAATAAAATAAATCCACTATATCTATGATGTGCAATAAATCCCATAGCTTTGTTGAACACTCGAAACTTTCATCATCTCTATGAAACATCGATAACTTCCATCTTTTGATTCTACAACTTCAAAAGCAATAATTTGAGATTTGTTCAGCCATCTCAAAGATCATCATAGAATACTCAAAATCCACTATTCTTAAGTAATTCCTTAGTTCATCATTAGTATCAGATCATAACTCAACTTTCTCTTTCTTTGATGACTGTATTTCTTCAACTTCAGTTTTTCTTTTTCTTTTTAAGCTCGTTTTTCTATCTTTTTATTCCCAAGCAGCATCATCTTCATAATCTTTGATGCTTTCAACACTTTTCTTATAAGCTTCCCTAACAGCATCATATAATTCTTTCATCTCAAAATAATTAAACCTCTGCAATCCTTTATATCCTTGACTTTTTAAATAAGCCATCATTGCATTTCCGTCTTTAGCTCGATTTGGTCTTCTTTGTAGAAATCTAACAGGAATAGGTGACTCTAATGGTTCATCAGCTTCAGCATTCAATTCCTATTGCAATTTCTTAGCTGCTTCTCTATTCTGAGCTTCTTCAATTTCCTTAGCTTCTCTATCTTTAGCATTTAATTCCTCTTGAAACTTTCTAGTTGCTTCCTCATTCATAGCAACTTGAGCAGCTCGTATCTGTGCTAAGGTAGTTTTCTTTTTCTTCTTTGTTTCTACCAACTTGCCTTTACCTTTATCTTTTGGATCAATAATAGCTTGAGAAACTCTTGGTTGTTCCTCTTCTTGTACTCTTGGAATACTAACACCCTTTGGCTGTGATAAACCTTGCAAAATTACAACAATGGTTTCATCATCACTTGCAGTATATATAGGCTTGAGTGTATCAGCTTCCTTTTCAGGTATAACTTCTGAAGGACCAGCTTCTTCTTCATGTAGAATAGTTGAAGGACCAGCTTCCTCTTCAAAGTTTAACACCCTTGGAGTAATCAATTATTGTCTGTAGGTTCCTTGAACAGCAGTACTTTGATCTTCAGTACCTTGATCATCAGTACTTTGAACCTTAGATCTTTCTTCCTTAGTACTTTGAACATTTACCTCTGCTTCAGTACTTTGAGGTTCATTCTCCTTTTCTGCAGTATCTTCTTTCAAATTCTTTTCTTCCAAATTCCTCCCCAATTTGATTGAAGATTGTTTTTGAACCTGTTGGCGTTTTGTCTTCTTAAACTGCCTTTGCTCCTTCTTTTTAGATTTGACCCATAGACGATGATGTTGAACCAATGGCCAGACAAAATTCTTGAGTCTTCTAAACTTGAGCTTTAACTTAACTGCTTAGCTTGAGCCTCGGTGAGTTTTCTTCAACTTGACTAACTCTTTTGTCGAACATAATTATCCAATGTCAAACCTTCGTGAGGTATAGTATGTGAATCATCTCCTTGAATTGGTGAATGTTCCTCCGGTTGAGAATCGAGAGCAGTTGTTGAGGAGATGGAGAAGGTGAAACTGCAACATCGGCTTGAACATAAGTACTTTATGAGCGATACCTTGTGATGCAAGACCTTCGAAGCGACCTTCTCTATCTTCATCTTCTTCAAGATCATCGGCTCGACGGCTTGAACAACTTCCATCATAGAAGTAGTTAAGGAGTGTCCATTCCGGTGAATAAATCACTCTTCCTAGCCATGAAAGTGAAAATCTTGGCTTGTTGTACCACAACAGTAAAAGACTTGTAGGTTTAGGTACATCCGAAAGTTGTTTATTGAGGAATACTTGAACAAACCTTGGATACATCAACCATTTTGAACCATGAGTGATGTGTGAAAGCATTCCATCTAGAATTAGCCTTGAAAAATTGAAAACACGATCAAGAGCCAATCCTACTATAGCGGATGCTATGTTAGATCCAAATTGCTCCCATGATGTACTTTTAGCACTAATACAATGAAGCAACACATGCACCAAAACTTCCGGTGAGGACAAAATAATGGTTTCTGAAGGTTTGTTCGCTTAAGGACCCTTCATAACCAATATGCCCAAAAGTATCCCAAATCGGTTGCTTATCAAAACGAATGTTCCATCAAGATCTTCAAACAATAAGTCTTCACGAATAGAGGCTTGATAATCTTGACATTTTTCCAAAGAACCATAGCATGAATATATTCTTCATCATTCTCCATATGGACCCTAGCGGTTTCCTAAAATTGTTGAATCCAGGCTCAAGAATATCTGGTTCTACTAATAGCGCATAACTAATTGGCGATCCAAGAAGAAAATCGATAATATCATGAAAAATTACATTCGCCCGCCTTGTCTAAATTCGCCACCATGTTGTGTTTGGAAACAGATACGACTCGCCATTGATGATTATATGATCACGAAGAAATAGAGCGAATAATATAGGTGAAAGTGAGAGAACTATGGAAAAGATTAGGAGATATCAATATGAGAGGGAAATTCAGAGAGTAGTTATTTATAGGTGAGATTTAAAAAATCACAGCCATTAATAACAAAGTTACCGTTAGTAGTAGTTACCCCTCAATATTACCATTGGAACAATACTTTAATAAGACAAACATCACTTTCCACGTGTGCAGTACTTTCCAAGCAGTACTTTCATAAAAGCAAAAAGCAGTACTTTTCCATTCTCTTCCTTACAACAACAAATAAACATGAATATCCTCCCCTCAAGCAATGCATAGGACTATACTTACACTAAATAGTCCTCCCCTTAAAAGTAGCTCAGTAATTGATCATACCAATACTCACCACCAAGTGAGTAAATCTTGAAACATCAAATCCTTTGGTGAGTAAATCAGCTACATTATCATCTGTATGCACCTTGACAACATTAATGAGTTGATGCTCATAACAATCTTTGATAAAGTGGTGCCTAATCTGAATATGCTTGGTCTTGGAATGATAAACTGGATTCTTCACAATGCAAATAGTACTCTCATTATCAATATTGATAGGAGTATTCTTGAAATTGAAACCATAATCCAAGAGATGATTCTGCATCCACAACACCGCCCACAACACTTGCGTGCACCGCATATATTCCTTGAGCTTGATGATGTTGCCGCAATTGTTTGCTTTTACACCGCCATGAAACTAATCTTCTTCCAAGATATTGACATCCACCGTGGTTGATCTTCTCATCATAGTTTTCACCGCATAATCACTATCTCAAAAGCTTCCAGCGAAAAGGTGAATCCTTTGGATACCACAACCCCAACTTAGGTTGTTGTTTCAAATAACTAAAATTCTCTTCACTGCATTCATATGAGAGATCTTTGGTAAGACTTGATATCTTGCATATAAACAAACAAAGAAACATGATATCGTGCCTTGATGCGATAAGATACATAAGACGACCAATCATGGATCAGATAACTTGACTTCAACTGGTTGTCCATCTTCATCCTTGCCCAATGAGTTGATAGATTTAATAGGTGTAGTAACAGGCTTCATGTCATCAAAATTGAACTTCTTAAGTATGTCAAGAACATACTTGTCTTGACTTATGAAAATTCCTTCCTTTAACCGCTTAACTTGAAGTCCCAAAAGAAAGTTAACTCACCCATTGAACTCATTTGAAATTCATTCGCATCGACTTCTCAAACTCGTTGACCATAGACTGTTTGGTAGCTCCAAAGATGATATCATCTACATACACTTGAACTAGCATGATATTCTTTTTATCTCTCTTAATAAGCAAGGTCTTATCTATAGCTCCTCTCCTATAACCATGTTGCAATAAAAAGGTAGAGAGCCTTTCATACCAAGCTCTGGGAGCTTGATGTAAGCCATAAAGAGCTTTGACAACTTTTAGACTTTGTGTGGATGTTTAGGATCTTCAAAACCAGGAGGTTGCTTGACATATACTTCCTCTGTAATCTTGCCATATAAGAAGGCACTCTTAACATCCATTTGATAAACCTGAAAGCCCATATAAGACGCAAAAGCAAGAAAAATTCGAATTGCTTCTATCCTTGCTACAGGAGCAAACACTTCATCATAATCAACTCCTTCTTCTTGTCTGTAGCCTTGTGCAACTAACCTTTCTTTGTTTTTGATGACATTCCCTCTTTCATCTCTCTTGACTCTGAACACCCATCTTGTACCAATGACCTTCTTACCATCAGGAAGATCACATAATACCCAAACTTCTTGAAGTCTGAATTGTAGCAGTTCTTCTTGCATAGCTTCAACCTAACTTTCTTTATTCAATGCTTGAGCAATATTCTTGGGTTCCTCTTGAGAGATAAAGCAAGTAAACAGACATGTTTGATGGTTCTTATGATTCAGTCTATTTTGTTTATAGACAAAGCTAAGTAAAGCATTATGCGGTTTAGTAAAACTCTTAGCTTTGTGTCTAGTCATCACTCCGTAGTAGAAGGACCAATGATTTGATCGAGAGGATGATTCTTATGAATTCTTAAGTTTGAGACCGTGGAACTCCATAAGTATCATCCAAATTAGTGAAATCAAGATCTTCATTGGAATCGAGAAAATACCTTCATCTTCAAACGCATCATCGTATCTTCTAATCTAGGCATGGTAGGATCATCCAAATCATCCAAAGTACGGTGGCGGTGCAAAGAAGATTTTGGTCAAAATCTTGTCCAAAGTCTTGTGAGAGTACTCTGCGGTCTTGTTCTTCTTCTTTGCTTCTTCATAAGCTCTTCTTTGATCATCAGTATAAGAATGTGCTAAAACATCTTGAAGAAGCATCTGATTAAGTTCTTCTTGAATAGATTGATCCTCAGCAGACAATGAGGATTTTGGCTCATCAGAAATTTTCTTTGGCTCAGCAGGTTTAGGTTCTTCATCATGAATAACATCTGGTCTAATATGGACTCCATGAACAACATATTGTAAATCTTCTCCATTGTGAGGTTGATTTTCTTCTCTAACAGGTACATAGTTCATAGAAGGAGTTAAAACTTTAAGATCAAACATCCAATCAGGACCTTTACCCTTCTGATTGTCTTGATCTTCTAAAAATTCAACATGAAGACAATCTTGAACCTTCTTAGTGACTCAGTTGTACACTCTAAAGCCCTTCTTGTTGGTGCAGAACCCAATAAATAACCTTCTTCCGACTTGCCATCAAACTTACCCAGTTATCAATTGTATTCAAAATAGTAAGAGGGCATCCAAAAGGCTTCATAAATCGAATGTTGGGTTTGTTGCCCATCAAAACTCATAAGGTGTCTTCACCGTGGCTTAGTAACTGATACTCATAAGTACATAGCAAGCAATACTTACGACTTGACCCATAATTGAATAGGTAGTTGTGAATCGCTAGCATTGTTCGGCCGCTTCAATCAAAGTCCTATTCTTTCTCTCCGCAACACCATTCTCATTGTGTGTTCTTGCAATCTTGAACTCCTCTTGATTCCTTTATTTGCACAAAATTCATCCATAAGCTTGTTCTTGAATTCGGTTCCATTGTCACATCTAATACCTCTAACCTTTAGTCTCAATTGGTTTTCAAGTGCTATTATGAGAGTCGAATAGCATCAAAAGTATCATCTTTAAATCCCAAGAAAAATACCCAATGAATATAATTGAAATTATCTCATTATAACTAAGCAAGACTTCTTCTTGTTCAAACTTGTAATGAGATCTGGACCAAATAGATCCATATGTAACACTCAATGGTTCTCTATCAGTCCTTTCCTCAAGCTTCTTGCAAGAAGCTTTATGTTGTTACCCTTCTTACATGCCAAACAGAATGATCATTCTTGTAAGTCTTTGAAGGTAAACCTCTAACTAAATTACCTTTGGCGAGTTTGTTGATATTCTTGAAATTCACATGGCCCAATCTTCTATGCCATTGATGTGCTTCTTCGGATGTTGCTTTTGCCACTAAACATGTAGCTCTTCCGAAGAGTGAAGACTCTTCATATCCATATCTTGTACACATCATTTGTTCTTGGTATTCTAAGTACTACCAAGCAATCATCAATGACTTGAATTCGGGAGAAAGGATGAGACATTCGTGTCGTTGAATAACACAGATGCTTTTATCACGATTTGAGAGACCGACAATAAGTTGAACTTGAGCTCCTTCACATATCTAACATTCTCAAAATCTATACGCCCTGCTTTGATGGTTCCTTTTCTAGTAATTATTCCTCCATTGGGATCATTCCCAAATGCAACTCTTCCTCCACTAATAGATCTAAAATCAGACAGAATCTCCTTGTCTTCTGTCATGCTTCCAAAGCAACCACTATCTACAATCAAATGATCTTTAAGCTCCTCTTCTGGTTTGCCCTGCACAAAGATAAAAGAGTTAGTAACTTTTAGGAACCCAAGCCATTACTGGCTTGTGTTCCCCTTGTGGAGTTACAAACTCAAATTCTTTAAGTATGTAATTTCCACTATTTTTCAAAACATGATCCAGAATTATCTTTTGATTTTAGCACGTGGATTTTCAAAACTTTCTGAATTTTCAACAAAACTCTCTTTTACAAATTCATTCTCTTTTTCTTGTATCACAAAAATATCTGATTCGCTTTTTGTTGAAAGTACTGTTTGTCCTCGGAAGATTTCTCTCTTAACCCATTCGGTTTTAACACTTGGTTCTGTGATCTAGATCCCTATGTAAATTGTAGTACCTTCTAGGTTGATAATAATGAGATCTCCTAGGGTTCTGTTCCAAGCGAGTGTTAGCGAGACCTTGTTTGAATTGAGCAAGACTTTGGGAAGGTACCGCTTGTGAAAATCTTGGTGGTTTAGAAAAAGGTCTTCTCGGTGAGGTACCTATGGTGCAGTGAGAAATTGTTGTGATTTACCCTATTTTAATTATTCCGATGGTTTGGTCTCTAGGTTTCGGTTGGCGCACTGTTCTTTGGAAATTTTCTAAGGTATTCTGAGTGATGTTCACAATCCTTGATTAAATGAGTAGGACTAAAGCACATAAAACACAGTTTTTGACCCATACTCCCAAAGTGACTTCTTATATGTCTATTACCAAAACTATGATGCCTTCTAGGTGAATGATTAAACTTGTTTTGACCAAAGTTATCCCAAAAGGTTTAGCAAGATCTGCTTTTGAAAAGGTTTTCTGAAGGTATCGCTTGTGAGCAAGACTTTTAGTTGAAGGTACTGCTTGACTTTGAACATTGTTTTCAACAGTTTCTTTTGGGGTTTCAGACCTAGATTGACCAATAAGCTTTTTTCTAAACTCTAAACTGTCTACTCCAAAACGAGAAACATCAGGTCTTATGGGTTGATGACTACCAATGGGATGTGGGACAGCATGATAACCCTTGTCTTTCTTATATTCTGGAGGTGGTTCATTAAAGGATTCCTCATTACTAGATGTGTCAACATAATTAATAAGCTCATCATCACTAGTGGTTATATCCTCTAGGTCATCACCAGATTGATTCTCTTCTATGTTATCAAAGTCCATATCAAAACCTAAGTCAGTTCTAATGTAAGCTCTTCTCTGCTTTTGAACATAAGTAACATGTGATGCACTGATTCTTTCCAGGCATCAAACTTTGCTAACAAATCATCTCTTTCCTTAGTCAATTTCTCAATTTCAACAATTTTACAATTTAGTTTCCATTCACTTAGTTTTAACTGGTAATCCTGTTGTTTATACTTTTCACCCCAAGCCATTTCATTATTTTCATGTGTTAATATTTTGGCTTCCATTGACTCTAAGGTTATTTGATAACCGACTACCTCGAGACCTAGCCCTAACATAATTATCTCTTTCAATCACATAACCGCCAAGTAATTTTGATAAAAATCATGACAATTTGAGCATACCTCGTAGATAGGGGTGAACTTGGTGAAGTAGCCACCATTGCAAGTAGAACAAGATCATCTTCACTCTCAAGCTCCAATCAAATCCTCCTAGACAATCTCGGATTCCAAAGCAAAGATGTTCGGGTTCTCATCAAAAGCGGTGCTCGGTCAATTCTTCTATCGAATCTTCAATCGCTTCTTCCATCGCTACCATACAATAGGTTACCGGTTCATCATCAAACTCAAGACTCGGTCAACCTCGATAAACTTTCTTAAGCAACCAAGGATTTTGTTTCAAGAATAGGAATTTCTTTGAGCTCTAGCTTTGGTTTCTCACCATCATGTTTGCTTGATACTTAGCAAACCCGCACTCCTTGCAAAGTGTCCGATCTTTTGACAATTGAAGCATTCAATTTTGGATTTGTCAAAAGTGATTCCTGCTTTGGTTGGAAGTCAATGCTTTTTCTGCCTTCTTCATATACTTCTTGATCCTTGCAGAATCATAGCAACTTGCCACCGATATCAATTTCTTCAAGAGCATCATCTTCAACTGTGAGAGATCTTCTTCATAAGTGACAAGTAGAAGCTTGTTGTGCAAAGAAAGAGCATACAACTTCATCGAGTGCATGGTAGTAGTTGGTGGGGCTTCTTTGAGCATAGGTGGGGTAGAATAGGTAATAGTACTTTAAGAAACAAGATTTTGAGTGGGTGAAGCAAGACTTTTGGTGGAAGTATCGCCTCTTTCGATGATAGAAAAGCAATCTGTGATATTTGGGCCGGTTTGACCATTCATCTCATCCTCATACACCTTCGGATGATTGTAGAGATCATCAAAGTCCATAACATCCGAGCCTGGTTGTCCTCCTCGATCATTGTAGCTATCACATGCCATGTTGATGGCGAGACTCATAAGAACTTGAGATTAGCATCTTCAACTCGAAACTTGTGCTTTGTATAGCTCCAACATGCCGAGAAGGTTCTCAAATCATCATAAGCAAGATCAAGGTTTTCTTTCTCCAACGTTGAATGTTTCAAACTGCCGCTTCAACAGATTCGTGCATCTTTTGGAAGCATCATTACCTCCAAACCTTGTTTTAAGAGCAGCCCGAGTTGCTTAGCATCCTTAGCATCATGGAACTTGAGAAGATGACCATCGGAATGGCGAGACAAGAGAATGTTGAGTGCCTTCTTGATTTCTTAATGTTGTTCTTGGTAAGACCGCTTTAGGTGCTTTGGGTTGTCCAGAACATCAATAGTTTCGAACTTCTTCATTACCATTGACAATTACATTTCATAGAGCATGGTGCAGAATGGCAATGTACCGCCTCATGTTCATACACCATAGGTCATATTCGCCTTCTTGATGACAGGAATCCTCATTGAGGTGATGGAAGGTGGTGGAACATAATCAGTCGACATCTTTAGGTTTTGTTGTAGTAGGGTTTTAGGGTTTCTTCCTAGTCAGAGTTTCCACACAAGCTCTGATACCACTTGTTGGATCGATGTACTCTAACCAAACTAACTTAAATAGCTTGTTAAGGTTTAATAACCTCGGATAAATCCTAAGTTATTAACAATGAAAACACTGAGCAAACTCTATTAAGTATGCGGAATTTACTTAACAAAGCTAAGAAGAATAACTTTAACTTTGAACGATTTTATTAATAACTCTAACTCTGCTTATTATGCAGACTTTTTAACAACTCTAATAATATCGAACTTCTCTAAAACTCTAGTAATGTCACGTATGTCTAATATCAATCTAGGGGTCCTTTTATAGGCTCAAGGATAACCCTAAACGATTTACAATTCTTATCCTTGTACGTCAAGTAAACAATACTTAGAAAGTTCTAGATAAACATTACTTTCTATCTTTAATCTAATACAACCGACTTTAATCTTTGCAGTACTTTGATGAATAAGCAGTACTTTGTCTTTCTGCAGTACTTTGTTAATCTTCAGCACTTTAACTCTTCAGTACTTTATCATTCTGTATCCCAACACCAAACTTGTCCCAAACGATTCTAGGTCCTTCCCACTCAGTTTCTAGTCCCTTCCAAGCTCTTTGGAGGTCAAGTTGAGCATTGAATACCCCTAGCCTTGAGAGTAGTATAAATAGACCTCATTTGTGTATGGTTTCATCATCCCTTCTCCATCCCTTTCACCCACCACTCCATCTCTAGGTGTGAAATTTGAGCCTCCACCCTTAAGGACGAATTTCCACCTATTACAACATCCCTCTCTCAACTTACCTTCCCCAAAGGTGTGAAATTCAAGCCTCCACCCTTAAGGACGAATTTCCACCAACTATCCTATCCCAACTTGTGTGAAATTCAAGCCTCCACCCTTAAGGACGAATTTCCATCAACTTATCTTCCCCAAAAGACCACAAACCTCTACCAAATTCGTGTAGTGTGCTCAAGGGTTGTTGAAGGTGTTTGGACATCATTTTCCGGCTTGGTAGAACTATTGTAGTTGATTGGAGGCTTGAAGGTTGCTATAATCCTTCATCTTTTCCTATTGTAATTCATGGTTTGGGTAAACCTTGTTACTTTTATATTTAAAGATGTTTGTTATTGATATGATTATTGAGATTTTATGTTTGATTGGAATAATGATGAATGTCTTGATACTTGTTGTTCTTATATTACTTTCTTGTTGGTTTGATCTGTGACAATCATAACCATCTACTTGTTACGTGTTACTTGCTTAAACAAACAAACGACACTTGTAGTGCAACCAAGTCTCCTGGGACGACCTTGATTTACCATATACTATACTACAACTTGACTAGGGTATACTTGCCCGAATGTGTTCCTAGTTAACTGGTAATTCTTGTTTACAAATTTAAAACCCCGATGGAACCCATCAAGTTTTTGGCGCCGCTGCCGGGGATTTGTTTTGCAATTATTTGCTCATTTTATTGTTTTCTTGTTTGATAGATTGTTTGTTTGGTTGCATGATAATTCCGGCATCGTCACCATCAAGTTTTTGGCGCCATTGCCGAGGACTTGCGTTTGTATTCTTGTGTTTATTTGTTTGTTGAATTGTTTGCTTGAATTGATTACTTGTTTGCTAGTTTGTTCAAATGATATATTGCTTTTGCTCATGAATGATTGTTTCTTTGCTCTTGTTTGATTGCTCTTGATGTTTGCTCATGATGTTTGCTTGAATGCTTGTTTTTTCTCAAAATCTTTAATTTCTAATAATGGCTCAAATGATCTTGGTATCAAATCAAGTTTTTGATGTTGGGATTTTGTTTCATGTGTTTTAAAAATGCTCGTTTCAATGATTGCTCTCTAATTGTGCTCGAAAAACGTTTGCGAAAAAAAACCACCAAAACCACCCCGAATCAACCAACCGATCGGTTGGAACTCCAACCGGATCGGTTGGAAGCCTCGTACTTAATAAAATCCACACGAACCGATCGTCCTGAACCCGCAACCAATCCGGTTGTGTGTTCTGTTTTAAAAAAAAAGTCCGTGTTTTTCTTGTTTCGTGTGTTTATGTTTTATATGTTATGTGATCTCTTGCATGTTTTTGTGTTATTTTTGTTTGTGTTATTCTTGTCTATGTTAGTTTTATATTAATTCTAAATAGGATTATATTGTTTTGATTTGTATTACGTGACTAATTGTGTTTGCTTGCGTCTATGTGATTGTCGTTTTTCTGTGAAAGTGCTTCTATCTGTTTTATGTCTCGTTTTATGTTCTTGATGTTATTCTAGTTAATGTGTGTTTATGTGTCTTATTTAGTTATGTTTATTTTTGTGTTTGTAACTTTTTGTGTCCTTGTTTTATTTTATCAATAAAAGTTTTAAAATAAAACTTGTGTAAAAAAAACAAAAAAACAAAACAAAAAAACTAGTTTTCATTTTTTTTTTTTTTTGTGTGTTTAGATAGAATAAGTTTAAATGTATTTTTGTTTTTGCAAGAGTATCATTTCTTTTATTCAACTTTTATTTGGTTTTTGCATTTTAAGTTTTGTTAAATTTTAGTACATTGTGAATAAATAAGTACATGTTTTTTTTGAACTTTGTGGGTATGTTCACTGGAAACCCTCATGAGACTACAACTCGTCCACTCAGGCCACCGAAGGGTTTAAAGGCTTGTTGCATACGCTAAATGTAACCGTGTTGCCTAAGAAAGTGATTTTTAGAATTTTACGCGTATTTGTAGTTTAGTTTATTTTTGCAGATTTAATAAACTCCTGGAGGAAGGATTGATTGGATTATTGGTGACGTTATACTTGGGATTGGACATGTTTGTTTGGATGAGGAATCGATTGATCTCATACACTTATGCAAGCGTTTGCTTAGCATCTTATCATATGGAGTTCAAGCGCGATTTCTTTGGCCCGGGAGGTTTCGTTTCTCTTGGACTTATTATTTAAATTTTTCCTACTTTACATGCTTTGAAGTTTTCGCAATTGCTTTATTTTGTTTCTTTGTTATTTTTCCTTTGTTTGTTTGTAAGGTAAATTATTTTATAAACTGGCTTTTTTTAGTCCCTCGAAAGTAAGGCTCACCCATTATAAACAAATTGTGTGAGAGGTATAAGGCGGGTCTCCCTGATTTCCTAAAGAAGTTAGGTTTTTAATATGCTTCGCGCTGACCTGCTTCTCCGCTTCTTTGTGCGTTTCAATGGAGCTACCGAGAACTCGTGGGAAAAGAATAAGTCATGTTTGGTTTTTTTTTTTAATTAAAAAAAAAAAAAAAAAAAATCGTAACTTGTTTTTTTTTCAAAGTTTTCTCGTAGTAATAGTAGTAATAATAATAGCAATATTTGTATAGTCGTTAAAATAATTTTTATTTTGTGTGCTTAACTTAAGTTTGGGGGAAAATATTATTGTGAAAAATGAAACTCGTTTTTAAATTCTAAAATTTTTGGGTCAATTTTAAATTTTGTATACTTGTTTGCCCTTGTGATCTAGTTGTTTTCACGCTTTTAGGATAATATAATCCACTGGTGAAATCGATAATTTTTAAAAAACTTGAGATGTGTCCTGATTAATATTGCAATCCATTCTGGGATCGATAACATTTGCTTGCGCATATATTATAGCCCTTTCCACTAAATTGTGAGGATTTGAGCATATTTCATATAGTGTGCATCTTTTATGCTTGTATCTTTTACTATGAGTGTGCCGGTGATTTTATTTATTCTAGAACTTGTACTTGTAAATCATTACCAGACCGCAGTATGATCATATTCGTGTGATATAAGTGTATTTGTGTGATAAAGAGGCAACTATAGGAATAAAACCAAATGGCCTTCCATTTTACATCTAATGATTTTAGCTAACCACATCGGTTAGTTAACCACCCATATGGACCCATTTGTTAGCGCTCATCTTTAGCGCTAGATACCCTTAGTACACCCCTTTGAGCCATCCCTTTTTCTTTGTTAAATCGAGAAAAATACAAAAATATTTTACACTTTAAACCTTAGCCTACCTTTTGTCAATGTCTAAACGGTTGGTTGCTAGTTGCTTGGTTTGATAGGATTGTTTTTGATGATTATGAGTTAGCCGCACTTTGCCATTCGTGTGTGCCATTCCGACAAAGATGAAGGTGGCCAACTTATTATTTGTATTTTTGTGGTGTGTGCTGTAACCACCCGCATTTTTAGGTTACTTTTTATTTTCGAGAATTTACTATTCACTTTTACTATTCAAATTCACTATTCATCTCGTAAAATTTTTAATCCACATTCTCGTAAGATAAATTATTTTAGTAATAACCTGAGAGTTCGACCATCGTTAGATCATTTTCATAAAAATTATTAAGTAAACATCGTTTTAAAGTTTCGTTTTAGACGGTCCACCGCTTAAACATCACGCTTAACGAAAATCAACCCCGACAATTTTCCTCACATCGATAAATTTTAGATCATTCATGATTAATTTGAGAATTTTTAAGAATTATTGTTTTTAATATTACCAAATAAGTCCAATATGAGAACAAAACTAAACTTACGTTTAAACAATTCTACTTACATCCGGACTTAACGATTCTCACCTTTGTGTTTCTAATATGTTTTGACACTTTTACATTTTGGAAAAGTCAAACATATTTCCTCCTCCTTGACCATAAAGGAATTAACCTTGTACGCTCTACATTTTTGCTTAAATCGCGTAACTTTTAAACTTCACGAATAACTGTAAAGTTATCCCGCGATGACTTAAAACCACATTTTAACATCTCATATCACTTTTAGACTAATTTTAGTCTACTCTAAATAAATTCACGGTCGTTTCCTCGAAATTTCGTTCTTTTCCGATAAACCTGCAATTACGCTTTTTGACCCGTATTTCGACTTTAAGCGGCGTTTTTGCACCCAATGAGACTTATCACCTATTTTATATTTTTAGATGGAGTATAATGATGAGTTTAATCATTCCTATAAGTTTCATATTTTTACGATACCCGGTTTTACGCTTTATGGCTTCGGTTAGCGATTAACTAACCAAAACTCACTCCGTAACCAAGATAATACCAAAACTAACCACAAAAGTCATCTTATCTCTTCCATGGCAGACCTTAGGGGGGAGTCATCATATTGGTGGCATCATCCTAACCTTGGTTCATTAAGATCATTACAAGTGTCCTAACCTAACCATGGTTAATATTTAACCCAATATATGGTTAACCAAACTTACCCTCCTATAAATAGGAAGTGAAATACATCCCAAAGACCTTCACAAACTGAATTGGGTCGTTCATACTCTAAAACATTCATATCTTCCATCATTTGATCTATAAACGCCAAGTTTATGCAAGGAAGTTCCAAAAGATCAAGCTACTATATCAAATCTCTAGCAAGTTTAAGTGATCTTCTTGAGTTTAGATCCACTCAAGTCACTTAATACTTCATCACCAACTCTTCAAGATTGCAAGGGTGCCAAGGTGTAGAAAGCTAGCTCAATCCGAAGTCCTAAGTGTTCAATCAATGTCCGATCCTTACTAAGTTACTCCTTTCTTATTGAAAGCCAAAAGTTGTAAGCAACTTATCACCACCATCATCTCATCTTTATTATTCATAATCTTAACTATTTCATGCTATATATATAGTTACTATGTTGATCCATGATGTACATATACTCAATCACTTGTTTTAATTCACAAATTGTCATAAAGTAACAAACTAGTAAACTAGTCATATTCTACACGTGTGAGACCATTAAAATTAGTAACATATGAACTTTCTAATTTACATAATATGGTAGACAAGATAAAAAGGTAAACATAGCAATTTGAATCACCGAAACGGACAAACGAGTCAAAAGTTATAAGCAAAAGAAGTTAAGCGAAACCTAAACGCCAAAACCGCCATGTATAAGTCGTTATGGTTCTGCTTTTTAAAAGTGGTACTTCTGGTCCGAATCATCAAAAAGTTAAAACATGAAAGTTGTCCGGAACGACGTTTTCCTTCGATATCAAAGAAGCTCGGACCTTGAAAACGCTTAAACAGGCCATAAATCTTTCAAAAACAGAAACTGCCCTATATTTAAGTTTCACAACTATACTTTTGTCACAACTACAAGCAAACCAAGAGGCCTAATGGCCATAAGCTAAGACCACGGCTACGGATAAGGTCAAAGCTAAGTCTCAAGACCATGGTAGTCAAGACCAAAGTCACGGCAAGGCCATGGCTAAAGCCTCAAGGCTTGTTTACCCAAGATCGTTAACTAAGGTAATCATATTTTTGGAACGTCGAGAACTTGTAAGAACATGATAAACTTATTTATATAACAATCTTCACTCAAAACATATATTGTATCTACTAAGTGCTACAATAGTAGGGAGCTTCATGTGAGGGTTTTATTTGGGTAAACGTTTGACGAGTTCTTTGGATTTACGATTTAAAGTGTCCTAGCTCCTCGAACGCCATCGCATGACCTCTCGAATTATGATGGCCCGAACGGTAGTACGATATCTATAAACTAAACTCGTTTTCACAACTAGACCATTTCTATAAACAACATACACAAATACCATGTACTACATCATGATCAACATAGAGACGTATATAGGATGGTTTATGTTTTCCTAAACATTATTCCAAACCTAAGTCGCAACATCCTATTCTAGGTTGCTCGTAGAAGTTCTCACGGCATATCCATCATTCTCATTATACATTTGATATCATTTATTAAGGTGAGTTCATAGCCCCACTTTCTATTACTTAATTGTTTTATAAACCCTTGGGGGAGATACATGCTTTATTTTAAACCGAACACATTGCTTTCAAACATTATACTTATCTGATTGTTATTAGCACTAAGTTTCCGCATTTGCCAAACTTAAGTCCCTTAATCATGAATCATTAATCACTATGTGAGAGTGGGCGCGAATATTGTGAATAGATCTATTGGGATTGATTTAATCCCGCTTTGTGTTGGCCCCATTAAAGGCAAACAAACGCACTATATTTGAGTAACATTGGTAAAACGGCAATTTTACCGGATAGGCACGCACCGACATTTTCTCCAATTAATTTTGGAACACGTTAACGCCTTGATTGCATGATGCTTAGTCTAATAATAATGCTTTTGGTTTTCAAACCATTGGTGTGAATTTATAACTCACACTACAAACATAATGTGTTCAACCATCAAACAAACTCTATGAATTTCACTCAACCTTTGTGTTGACAGCTTTAAGCATGTATTTCGTGTCCATAATGTCAAGTCGGCACGGAAGAGCGAGGACTAGTTCAAGAAGGCTATAAATTTTATTATCATTCAAAACCTATTTAATATATTTGGTAAACAATGGAACCAACTGGGACCTCATTTTGTAAACTCGATATTTATATAAATAGAATGATAAATCTTTTAAAACGACTCCATTAGAGTACGCTTTCTATTGTTATGATTTGTTGTGCCATGAAGTAACACCCGTTTGAATTCACTGCGTATCACGAAGTTGGGGTGTTACAGATTGGTATCGAGCCACGCTTATAGAGAAACGGGTCTAATTGAGACTTAAACTATAACTACTTTTACAAACAAAAACATTTTATAGCCTTTCGTTCTCCGTGCCTTCCATCCTCCGGACGATTATGTGACTTTTAGGCTTTTTAAGCTATACAAACATACTAGTATATTGATAAATATACCTGACATAATTTCAATCATAAACAATGTACTCAACATATTTACGTATGCCTATTCTAAGGCATTATGGCACAATCATATTTTCCTAATCTCCCAATCATGCCTCTACTCGTGCATTTTAGGATTTCGAAACTTCCTCCAAGACATTGTAACTGGTTACAATGGTCTTTCCTACTTCCCGACATTGTGAGATACAATGGTCTCATTCATTTTCAAGACACCGTGAGATACGGTGGTCTCTATTATATTCTCGGACACTATAAATCCTCACAAGTGGTCTCATTTATTTCTCAAGACATTGTGGGTTACACAATGATCTCTATCATTTCTCAAGACATTGTGGGTTACACAATGATCTCTATCATTTCTCAAGACATTGTGGGTTACACAATGATCTCCCCATCATCTCTTAGACATTGTGAGTTGCACAATGGTCTCTATTATTTCCTAGACATTGTGAGTTACACAATGGTCTCAACTATTTCTCAGACATTGTGAGTTGCACAATGGTCTCAACTACTCCTCAGATATTGTAAGTTATACAATAGTCTCTAAAAAGTTTCTTATAAACATTATATTATATTGTTTTACATGAAACTCGTCATAGTCTATCAATTTCCCTAATGGAAATATAAGAAATGGGATTTCTAAAAGATAAACTGACTCATCATCTACAAAAGCTGAAGTTCAGCAACACTCTCTACATTCATCAAAATTCTCTTCTGAAACCTTTATTGTTAAAGGTTCGTGATTCTAGCCAAGTATGGACTATTTTAGGATTACTTAAGATTTCCTTTTCACACGTATCTACCTATACTATCTTCTATGCAATGGAATGTGAAAACATAGGTTACAAGTCTTTTATGGCCAGGACTTGCTACTGAATGGTTTGATGTCGCCTTTGCTTCGTGGACAATTTCTCAAAAGCTATGGACATATCACAAGTATACCTAATTTAGGTATTTGGAAAATTTATCGAACCTCGGCTAAATATAGTCTAGTCACCTATATTTAGCCTAGGGATAGTGGAATGCAGTCCGACTAACTATGTTCGACTTAAATTTTCAAACACCGAGAACAGATTATATAAGTGTTATATTCAAAGTTGATTTCTACTTAAACTCGATAAACCACCAGAATTCATTAAAAAGATCTAGAGACACGATAGTGTCTTACCACTTAGCAAAATCTTAACATCTCATTTATACTACCTAATTTCATTCTTGAAATTTTCATACATGAGATAATCCGAACTACTATCTTGGGATAGTCATCAAATCTTCTCGTCATTTCTTAGAAGTTCTAGCCTGATTAAGTCTCAAGGATATCATTCCACCATATTCCTTTAAAATTCACTTATGATTTTAAAGAAAACTTGACATCTCTACCTAAGAATAATGGTAAGCGTACGCTACACTCTTCTAATCGTCAACATATCACATCATTATCTGAACCCCATTGTAATTCAGTACGTAAAACTTCACAGTATCACGTTTCCTTCAAACACTAGTAGACATAAACACTATACGATATAGCCTTCATCCCGAAACCACATAAGACAGGATCAACTTTGGAAATGGTTTGGATAACTACTTGCCACTAGCAAAACTTTCCCTACAATGACAGTTATCACATCATTACAAACCGTTTCACATCATCAATATCTTACACCTTTGATTAACAACAGTTACCCTAAGAACAACAAAACTGTTCTATTTGAGGCACTATATAGACGAAAGTGTCAGTCAACCATTTGTTGGACTAAGGTGTTCAGAGATCACCCACGAAACAACTAAGAAAACCATACAAATATGCATTAGGCTCCATGCCGCACACTATCACCAAAAACTCCATGTTAGAAATTAAGGTTTTATTGATAGCCTCGATACAATAAGATATGATTCATTTTGAGAATCGGGAAAATCCAAACTATAGGTATATTAGACTCTATAAGATCATAACAAAACCCTTTAGATTACAACTTAAGCCACATGGTATATAATCCATTCTATGACCAAAAATTTGAGAACACAAAGATTAGAATTCAGCGCATACATCCACATTTCCCTAGACAATTCAACGGGTAACACATCCTGAATTCCGGGACGGAATTCCCATTAAGGGGGTTGTAACCACCCGCATTTTTAGGTTACTTTTTATTTTCGAGAATTTACTATTCACTTTTACTATTCAAATTCACTATTCATCTCGTAAAATTTTTAATCCACATTCTCGTAAGATAAATTATTTTAGTAATAACCTGAGAGTTCGACCATCGTTAGATCATTTTCAAAAATTATTAAGTAAACATCGTTTTAAAGTTTCGCTTTTAGACGGTCCACCGCTTAAACATCACGCTTAACGAAAATCAACCCCGACAATTTTCCTCACATCGATAAATTTTTAGATCATTCATGATTAATTTGAGAATTTTAAGAATTATTATTTTAATATTACCAAATAAGTCCAACAGAGAACAAAACTAAACTTACGTTTTAAACAATTCTACTTACATCCGGACTTAACGATTCTCAAGACCGTGTTTCTAATATGTTTTGACACTTTTATATTTTGGAAAAGTCAAACATATTTCCTCCTCCTTTGACCATAAAGGAATTAACCTTGTACGTTCTACATTTTTGCTTAAATCGCAGAACTTTTAAACTTCACGAATAATCGTAAAGTTATCCCGCGTATGACTGAAAACCACATTTTAACATCTCATATCACTTTTAGACTAATTTTAGTCTACTCTAAATAAATTCACGGTCGTTTCCGAAATTTCGTTCTTTTCCGATAAACCGCGAATTACGCGCTTTTGACCCGTATTTCCGACTTTAAGCGGCGTTTTGCACCCAATGAGACTTATCACCTATTTTATATTTTTAGATGGAGTATAATGATGAGTTTAATCATTCCTATAAGTTTCATATTTTTACGATACCCGGTTTTACGCTTTATGGCTTCGGTTAGCGATTAACGGAACCAAAACTCACTCCGTAACCAAGATAATACCAAAACTAACCACAAAAGTCATCTTATCTCTTCCATGGCAGACCTTAGGGGAGTCATCATATTGGTGGCATCATCCTAACCTTGGTTCATTAAGATCATTACAAGTGTCCTAACCTAACCATGGTTAATATTTAACCCAATATATGGTTAACCAAACTTACCCTCCTATAAATAGGAAGTGAAATACATCCCAAAGACCTTCACAAACTGAATTGGGTCGTTCATACTCTAAAACATTCATATCTTCCATCATTTGATCTATAAACTCCAAGTTTATGCAAGGAAGTTCCAAAAGATCAAGCTACTATATCAAATCTCTAGCAAGTTTAAGTGATCTTCTTGAGTTTAGATCCACTCAAGTCACTTAATACTTCATCACCAACTCTTCAAGATTGCAAGGGTGCCAAGGTGTAGAAAGCTAGCTCAATCCAAAGTCCTAAGTGTTCAATCAATGTCCGATCCTTACTAAGTTACTCCTTTCTTATTGAAAGCCAAAAGTTGTAAGCAACTTATCACCACCATCATCTCATCTTTATTATTCATAATCTTAACTATTTCATGCTATATATATAGTTACTATGTTGATCCATGATGTACATATACTCAATCACTTGTTTTAATTCACAAATTGTCATAAAAGTAACAAACTAGTAAACTAGTCATATTCTACACGTGTGAGACCATTAAAATTAGTAACATATGAACTTTCTAATTTACATAATATGGTAGACAAGATAAAAAGGTAAACATAGCAATTTGAATCACCCGAAACGGACAAACGAGTCAAAAGTTATAAGCAAAAGAAGTTAGCGAAACCTAAACGCCAAAACCGCCATGTATAAGTCGTTATGGTTCTCTTTTTAAAAGTGGTACTTCGGTCCGAATCATCAAAAGTTAAAACATGAAAGTTGTCCGAACGACGTTTTCCTTCGATATCAAAGAAGCTCGGACCTTGAAAACGCATAAACAGGCCATAAATCTTTCAAAAACAGAAACTGCCCTATATTTAAGTTTCACAACTATACTTTTGTCACAACTACAAGCAAACCAAGAGGCCTAATGGCCATAAGCTAAGACCACGGCTACGGATAAGGTCAAAGCTAAGTCTCAAGACCATGGTCACGGCAAGGCCATGGCTAAAGCCTCAAGGCTTGTTTACCCAAGATCGTTAACTAAGGTAATCATATTTTTGGAACGTCGAGAACTTGTAAGAACATGATAAACTTATTTATATAACAATCTTCACTCAAAACATATATTGTATCTACTAAGTGCTACAATAGTAGGGAGCTTCATGTGAGGGGTTTTATTTGGGTAAACGTTTCGACGAGTTCTTCGGATTTACGATTTAAAGTGTCCTAGCTCCTAACGCCATCGCATGACCTCCGAATTATGATGGCCCGAACGGTAGTAAGATATCTATAAACTAAACTCGCTTTCACAACTAGACCATTTCTATAAACAACATACACAAATACCATGTACTACATCATGATCAACATAGAGACGTATATAGGATGGTTTATGTTTTCCTAAACATTATTCCAAACCTAAGTCGCAACATCCTATTCTAGGTTGCTCGTAGAAGTTCTCACCAGATATCCATCATTCTCATTATACATTTGATATCATTTATTAAGGTGAGTTCATAGCCCCATTTTCTATTACTTAATTGTTTTATAAACCCTTGGGGAGATACATGCTTTATTTTAAACCGAACACATTGCTTTCAAACATTATACTTATCTCGATTGTTATTAGCACTAAGTTTCCGATTTGCCAAACTTAAGTCCCTTAATCATGAATCATTAATCACTATGTGAGAGTGGGCGCGAATATTGTGAATAGATCTATTGGGATTGACGAATCCCATTTGTGTTGGCCCCATTAAAGGCAAACAAACGCACTATATTTGAGTAACATTGGTAAAAACGGCAATTTTACCAGATAGGGCACGCACCGACATTTTCTCCAATTAATTTTGGAACACGTTAAAACCTTGATTGCATGATGCTTAGTCTAATAATAACTGTTTTGGTTTTCAAACCATTGGTGTGAATTTATAACTCACACTACAAACATAATGTGTTCAACCATCAAACAAACTCTATGAATTTCACTCAACCTTTGTGTTGACAGTTTTAAGCATGTATTTCAGGTCCATAATGTCGGAAGCTGGCACGGAAGAGCGAGGACTAGTTCAAGAAGGCTATAAATTTTATTATCATTCAAAACCTATTTAATATATTTGGTAAACAATGGAACCAACTGGGACCTCATTTTTGTAAACTCTGATATTTATATAAATAGAATGATAAATCTTTTAAAACGACTCCATTAGAGTACGTTTTCTATTGTTATGACTGTTGTGCCATGAAGTAACACCCAATTTGAATTCCGCTGCGTATCACGAAGTTGGGGGTGTTACATGTGCTTATACGAAGTGTGAGGGAAATGTGATGTATATAAAAAAATGTAAAAAAAAAAGAAAAAAAGAAAAAGTCATCGAAAAAAAATGAATGAAAAAAAATATATGTGATGACAATGTGCTATATTATTATGAAGATGAAGTATGTTTGAGATATTGATTAGCCAATGAGCTAAGACGTGATATATATGTATTTGGTGATCGATATGTGAAGAGGAGAAGATAGTAACTATAATCATTTTCGGGTTTGCGGATTATTCGGTAACTAGCAACATGGGTATTAGACTTGACTTTATTTTTCTTCTAACACCAATTTCATATATATTCCCATGCCTTATCCCTTCCCTTTTGGCTTTGTGAAAATATGAAGTGCGTGAATATTTTTAGTGACCATCCGGTTCTTGAATGATCGAATGACGCGCCAGCGATCTAGTGCATATTTTTGGTGACCATCCGTTATGCGAATAACGTGCCAGCGATCCGAGGTATACTCTAGTGACCATCCGTTGTTTGACTTAATTAAGAATTCGCGCCAGCGATCTATTATATTCGTGTATGTAATGTTTGAACATAAGCCTTGTTAACCCTTTTAGCCTAACCCGAATAAAAGCCCTCTTTAGATGTTTACACTTGGTGCTTACGCCATGTCGGTGGAGTTTTGTTTCTTGTACAAGCCTATGGTAATATTTAGATCATGACTGAGCAATATGAGTGTACTATTTCTTAATACTATCCATCACTAAATAAATTGAGTGTTGAGTGAATTATACTTTATTCCTTTTTCGTGAGGTGCTTAGCCATGTAGGTGTTGTCAAACATCTCGGTTTTTCACCTCTAAAAGCTTAAAACGATGAATCTTATCTTGTACTTGTACTTGTACTTGGTAGATTTGCATCACATTTTTCTAATCATATTTCATGCACCATGTGGGATTTATTTTTTCTTAATTTCTAGATTTGCTTGAGGGCAAGCAAACCCTTAAGTGTGGGGGAGTTTGCGCTCGTTTTTTGCTTGTTTTTGTTTTATTAAAAAAAACCCTAAAAATATTCATTTTTACAATTTTTCTTTCCGTTTTTTCATTTAGGTATGTAGTTTAATTTTTCTTTTCTTATATTTGCTTGAGGGCAAGCAAAGTTTAAGTGTGGAGAAATTTAATAACGCTTAAATTGTACATATTTTTAGTAGCGTTATCCGTGATTTTATGTATGTTATTTGGTTATAATGATATGCTTTTGTTGCTTAATCATACAAAAGTGCGTTTGCTAGTTCATTTGTAGCCAAGTACAGGAAAGTGGAGAAAAAGACGGAAAAAGAAGTAAAATACGAAGATTTCTCCATATACGAAGAATTCCCGACAAAAGCAAGACTTGTGGAGTATATTCGAGAAGATAAAGTCATCAAGATAGTGGTCCAAAGACTCAAGAATAAAGTTCAAGAAGGAAAACATGAAAGAAATGAAGAAAAGAAGCTTAAACGAAGAAATATTGGAAGACTCGTTGTTCCCGACACACCTTTCACCATTTTGACCATAACTTTTGCATACGGACTTCGTTTGACCCCCCGTTCATGGCCACGCAAAGATAAGAGAAAGATCTACAACTTTGGAGCTGTCAATTTCTGTCAAAAGGCTCCAACCGTTCCGTCGGGCCCCGCAACCGAAACGGTTGGAGAGTAGTCAAGTGACCAACCGAAACGGTTGGAGTCCTGACCGATTCGGCTGGGAGGCCTGGTTATGCTATTTCTTCATCACTAAGACTCCAAACTTGTCCCAAATGATTCTAGGTCCTTCCCACTCAGTTTCTAGTCCCTTCCAAGCTCCTTGGAGGCCAAGTTGAGCATTGAATACCCCTAGCCTTGAGAGTAGTATAAATAGACCTCATTTGTGTATGTTTTCATCATCCCTTCTCCATCCCTCTCATCCCTTTCACCCACCACTCCATCTCTAGGTGTGAAATTCGAGCCTCCACCCTTAAGGACGAATTTCCACCTATTACAACATCCCTCTCTCAACTTACCTTCCCCAAAGGTGTGAAATTCAAGCCTCCACCCTTAAGGACGAATTTTCACCAACTATCCTATCCCATATTTTTCCTATATTAACACAATAACCTTGTATTAGTTTTTAAATAAACTTTGTGGGTATGTTCCCTGTAAGCCCTCACGAGACTACACTCGTCCCACTTGGGACACCAAGTGGTTTAAAAGGCTTGTTGCATATGCTAAATGCAACCGTGATTCCTACGAAAGTGAGTTAGATTTCTTTTTGTTTTTCTATTTCCTTTTAGAATTATGCTTGTTGGTTAGTATGATTTTAGGGACGGAAGTTTGCTCGTGGATGCTTAAGCGAAGGCACGATTCTTTTCGTATGCCTTCTTTCTTTTTAAGGAGCAAATTTTAGGGAAGTTCTCGCTCTAATTCTACTTTCTCTTCACCTTTATTTAACGTTTAGTACAAAAGGGAGTTTGTACATTTTGAGTGGGAGGAGGGGAGTATAATTATTTCTTAAACTTTATTGCCCTCGTTTTTCTAGTTTATTTTGAAAAATTATGTCATTTTTAAAATTTTGACATGTTTTTATTAACCTAACTAGATTAGACCTTAGCCGAGCACATTATAACCCTTGATATTTCATGGTGAGATTAGCCTTATCCGTTTCCAATTATTTACCCAAATCCACCAAATTATGAGTGTGCCGGTAGCTTGTAAACTTTAGAACTTGGCCTTTGCATCATTCTGAGACCATAGACGAGGTATGTTGAGTTCACTTAATGTATATGGAATAATCAGTTTAAGAATGCAATATTTTAGGATTATCACCCAAACAGCCTATCCTTATGTGTCTATCGATTAGTCACCTCGACTTTTCGACCCCCATGTTAAACCCTTTTGTTGCACTTACCCTTAGTGCAAGATAACCCTAGAAACACCCGTCTAAGCCATTCCTTTTATTTTTTTTACCCAATATATATTGTTTCGTTACACCCATTCGCCTTAGCCTACCGTGTAGTCTTAATTTGTGATCGAGAATCATTGTTTGCCTAAGTTCAAGGTTCAAGTAGAGAGGTTCGGAAATCACGCTTTTGTCAAATACGTATATTTGAAGATCATTGAAGACCCTCCAGATTCTCATATTATGTTCATCTCAAGTGGGGGGATGTTATGTTATTTTATGATGTTAAAAAAAATAGTAGTTTATTGTTTTTTGTAAAGTGCAATGTTATAAGCACTATGATTGGAGCTCATCAAATATTTAGCATCGAGGAGGCCACCTCGGTCACATTTGAAGAATTGATTCGGTAATTTTTGCGCCAACAATTGAAGAACAAGTAATGTGCCCATCATGACGTCCGATAATGGCACATCTACTTGATTTGATCATGATCCGATTTCTTCACCTTAAAGTTTGAACTTTGGATGAACGGTAGGCGGTGACAACTTGGTTATAGGTTAAGACTATTTGCTTTGTTATTTTTAATTTACACCAATTATTTCCCATGTCTTATCCTACCCTTGAGTCATGAAGCGTGTCTAGGTGATGAAGCTAGCAATCTTTGGTGTCTTGGCCAAGGATTTGGTCATGTATCATTGATTTTTTCCACTTTGTCGTGATATGTTAGTAATGACATTACACCCTTAACCCATGTTGTGTCTACCCATATTGCCTTCAAGAATTGTTTAGTCCTTAACTCTAGTGGTGGAGATTTGTGTAACCGCCAAGCTTATGATAGAATACATGCTATGACTGTGCTTTGAGTGATCACCCCAAAATTGACACTTAGATTAGTTGAGAGATTTTGAGTGTTTTGTTCCCATTTCGTGAGCTGTTCCGCTTTGATTTATTCTAGCATAAGGAATTTTTAAACTCATATCTTCCAGGAAATGGGGGATATCTTTATAGAAAATTTTCTAATAAGGTCTACTTGAGGGCAAGTAGAGTTCAAGTGGGGATATATTTGATAACATCAAATAGTCCTGAATTTTAAGTGTCAATTTCCTCCGATAATGCTCGTATTTTATATCATTTATATGGATTTACGCTTGTATTCTTTTATATTTCACTTTCAGATAAATTAAGAGCATTGGAGCTTACGAGATGCGGATTTGGAGATTTTCTTAAAGATTTATGATAGTATGCAAACTGTGAAGAAGCTACGGCGTAACTACCTCTCTCTCATTACGCCGTAGCTAGTGCGTTGACTCAGAAGACCAACTTAAAGGTGATTACGGCGTAACTCCCAACTAAGGTTACACCGTAATCAATTAGATCAAGAAATGTTTTGCGCCTCCATCAGCTACGCCGTAATTCCCCACGAGGATTACGGCGTAATCATACAGAAGTAACCTATATTGAAGATACAGCGTAACCTTTCCCAAGTGTTACGCCGTAACCTGCTTAACGAGAAGCATCATTTGAAGATTTATTGAAGTTACGGCATAACTCTAAACTCAAGTTACGCTGTAACTAGATCGTGCCTATAAATACCAGCCCTAATTTATGCATTTCACATCATCCACTCACAACCAAAAAGCAGAGAACGTGAAGAGGGTTCCAAAGGCAGATCTTTCGGATCATACGGAAATCACTCCCTAACGATAAGAATTAGCGATTATTTTATCTTTTTCTTTTAATTCATGTATTTCATTATGTTAAACATTGAATCTTTTGTTTCGTTTAATATGATTGGCTAAGCACCTTTGGTGCTAGCCTAGTTATGATTCCTTGAAATGTTTTGTTTATGTTTTCATACTTCCGTATAATTGTCTCTAGTGTATGCATGCATAGTTCGTTGGTAGCTACCCTAGCTTTGGTAGTTTTGAATGGCGGTCGTATCTAGTTGCTTAGGAGAATTGACCAACTGACCCTAAGTAGTTAGGTAGAGTTGGGGAGGGTAAAAATTTGTAGGATATTGGATTTCACATACACATCATAACACAATCATACATAGGCGTATAGGAGATGAGTTTTAGAGAGAGAAAGTTAGAGGTTTAGGGAACTTTAGTGAGAGAAAGAAAAATCTTATTATGAGCTCCAACTCTCTACCTTGGAAGGTAGAGTGTATTTATAGTCTTACAATAAAACGCCACACAACGGGCTGTGGATCAGGCATACAGTGGGTAAAGATCCGTCCTTCCTCCACGGTGTTACTTAACTAAATACTACTTAACTTAAATGAACTACGACTACGAGCTTTCTAACGATTACATATACTTGAGGTGACCGACTCTTTAATACCTGGAATTTCTAATTCCTAACAATCTCGCCCTAAGGGAGGTCACCTCAATCATGTACAAAAGTTACATTGAATACAACCAGATATTTCATTAAAATAGTTCTTGCATTCTTGATGTAGTACTTTGCTCTGAAGCTCGTAGACATTAATTCTTCTGATTGCATGTTTGGATAGTCCAAGTGGAGGTCTTTATCGATCCACGTGATAAACATTTTGAGCCAAGATTTGAGATCATCACCAACAAAATCTCGAGACATCCATTGTGGTGTTAGTATTATGTGATGATGCGACTTTCGGACCGACATCTCGATCCGTCTTTGAACAGTCAAGTTTTATCACTCAAGCCGCCACTTGTGAATGACCGACCGTAACAAACTTAAAACGGCTCAAGCACGAACTCAATGAAGATCGGGGGTATAGTGCTTCCCTGTCGTTATGTCCCAAATGAAGTCAGTGCAATGGATCACCAAACGAATAGTGATCGAGAGATTTGAACGGAAAAAGGGATCTGAATTAATTATAACTACAGAAAAAGCCAACAAATTACAACGGCTTAAATGCAAATTAAAGGAAATTAAAAATATAAAAAATATTAAATAAACGCTATCACTATTTGCAAAATGATGTTTTTGTTGTTATGTTTTTATAAAACTTAATTAAAATCTACGTAACGTACAACTAAAAATGTGAAACTTACACAATATTAATCCTAAAAATATGAAAATGATATTTTTACAAACCTAATGATAAAAGAAAATTTATAGAAAAAGAAAATTATTTTTACAACTATTTAATTAATTATTATTAATTAAAAACTATTTTTAACTATTAAATAATAACCTAAAATACAAGAAAATAGGAAATAAAGCTAGGAAAATAAAATTAAGACTTAGAAAAATCTAAAATATCAAATAGAATTTTCAAAACTATGTTTGTATTTTTCTGATTATTTTTCTATTTTCTAGGAATTAAAAACTATTTAAAACTAATTAAATTATTTAAAAATACAAATTTAACTAATAAAAATCTATAAAAATATTTTTTTGTCTTTTTATATTTATCTAAACTTAAGAAAAATGAAAAATTATTTTTTTTGAAACTTTTCTTAATTTTTTGTATTAAATGCTAATAAAAAATGCTTAAAAAGTAATTAGAATGCAGAAAAATAGCAAAATGACTTGGAAAAATCTGAAAATTTCAGGAAAACTCTAAAATTATATTTGGAATCTAGGAAAAATGGAAAAACAGGTGCTTATGTGTGGAATTATGGAACTGATGTGTAAAGTGCTTATAAATAAGCACTTTGAATAAGCAAATGGAGACCAATAAGCACCAAACCAAAACAGGAACTTGGATAAGCTAAAAGAACCTAAATGCAACAGATTACAACTATCTATAATCTCTGGATTACTCAATGCACAGATTTGAGGAATTGGAATAAGTGCTAAAAAACAGTTATGAGTGTCACTTTGCAGCTTATTAATAAGCTACTAGATAAGCTGGAAACTACAAACCAATTGTGGGAACTTAAATAAGACCTGACCAAGAACTAAAGAACCAAAGATGGGACCTGGACAAGCTCAACTGAGCTTGTGGTAAGGGTTGCAAGATCAGAAACCCTCGTGCGAGACTCGCTTAACATCGAATCGGTTGCACAGGAAATGAGCCCCAATTGATAAGCCCATATGAAGCTTATAGAAAATTTGTAAAAATCTAGAAAAATGGTGATAAGGAATTAGACCAAGTGAAGATTTTAAAGCCACAATTTTCACTGAAATTGACTTAGAAATGAGTCCAATAAAAATCACCCTAGTTGAGCTCAAAACTGAGTTTTACCATTTTGACTTTTTAAGCAATATGGAAAAGTTGACTAACTTGAGATTTGAAGCTCATTTTTGGACTGATTATGATCTTAATTGATGAAATAACACTAATGCAAGCTTTATCTATGATAGTTAAACACAAAATGAGCTTTTGGTTTTGACAAAATCTCAACAGTTAACTGTTAAGACAGACTTAATGGATTTTTGACTTTTGTGAGTTGCAGACTCAAATTAAAGATGATATGAGCATGAAATAGCTACACAAGCATGAAACAACGAAACCAACCACCGCACAAACCTTAAAGATGATTAAAGAGCACATCCAAACACACCTATAAACACCGATTTGAGCTAAAACCGAACAAGCTCTTGAACCAACATGATTTCTTGATCACACTAAGTCTAAATATCTTAATTAACATTAAATAAACAAGTAGGAACTAGAATTAAACACGATACATATAATGCATCAAACTTGAAAATCACTTACATGTGGTCCTATCCACGTTGGATTGCTAAAGAAACACAAGACCCAATACCCTATTCTAATCCATGAAACAACCCAATATCAATCCAAATCCATGCACCGCATCACCTTTTCCATTTCCAAACCAAATTGATCTCGGTTTGACTTTTGTTGACCATTTACTAAATTGCTAAAAACTGAGTTGTGAGCTTAACCAAAGCTATAATAAGCTTGAATAAGCTTATTTGAGATGAAGTTGAACTTCTTAAAGCTTGAAAATGAGAGTTTGAAACTGAGTTATGCAACAGTAGCATGAAACAAGGAACTTATATAAAAACTTGAATTGATAATCAAAGGCACAATACACTGATGTTTTAACTTAAATGAGATACAAATAACTGAAACTACAACATTTTGGTTTAACTAGAACATTAATTTAAAAAAAACGACATTAAGAAAAATTATTAAAACTAACTACTACTTTTTTTTGCTTCTTCTTTCTTCCTCTTTATAGCTTCAAATACTTCTCTCTCCTCTTCTGAATGTTTCCCACCTCTTTCCATAACCATTGGATCACTTGATAGCATATTGGCCATTGGATAAGATTTTGGCGCCAAAAGGTTTATTTTCCAGTGGGGTTGAGTACAAAGGTGGAGGAGGCATTTAATGCCTTTGGAGTGTTGTTGAGGATGAGGGGACATGGGGGAGAAAAGGTGAGGAGGGGGGATGGGAAGGCTGATGTTGCAGGCTAGATGTTGGGGAAGACAGGAAGAGAAAAAGGCGGGTATAGGGGGTTATTTGACTTGGGTTGACTGAGTTAAATATTAAAGGGGGGTCAAAAGGGGTTAATGACAGGGGGTCCAAAGGTTGGCAGGGGTCCATATGGCTAGTGACAAGGTCAAAAGGTGCTAAAGGGTTAATAAGACAAGGACTAACTTGCAATTTCTGAAAAACAAGGGACCATGGCTGCCATTTCATCAAAGTTGTTCCAAGGGACCACAAGTGACAAGTTTCAATAGTGCAAGGACCAAACTTGTCATTTTCAATTTTCCAAGGGCCATTTTTGCCAATTTTGAAACTTGGAGGACCAAACTTGTAATTTCTCAAAACTTTTTATATTTTTCACCAAAGGACTAATTTTGACAAGTTATGATTTAAAAAGGACCTTTGGTGATTTTTCTTTTGAAATTAGGACTCGTGGACTATTTCGACAATTTTAGAAACTTGGGGACCGAAAGTGCCAATTATGCAAACTTTGCTCATTTTTCATCCGATTTTGAACATTTTGCATCCAAACATATAAAATACAATTTTGGAATATTTTCGGTATTTTGATGCATTTCGAGCATTTTAAACGTTTTGCGCTCAGATTGACCCAAAATGATGAGTATTTACACACTCATCACATGCTCACATTCGGATCATGACATCTTCTTATCGAGTAGCGAAGCTTTTGTTGATTCATGATATTGGCGCAGCTGCAGTAAGCATGGAGTGAAAATATCGAGTCATTGATGCCTTAGTCATGCTTTCTTCGAGATGAATGTGTAGAGTGAGCATGCGACTATGAATTGACCGCTTCATTCGATCACCGCAAACGTAGGGAGTACCGCATAAAACATTTAGCAATAAAGCGCGCGAAAGTGTCTTTGATCACTTTCGTTGAATTGAGGTACACGCCCACGGTTCCCGTTGATCAAGACAAGTCTTGCGCCTGTGATCGGTATAATTCCAAAGAATTTCCTTGACGGGGTTTCGCAATGCTCTAGTCGTTCTCAAACCGAGCGTCTCAAAGAAGACAACACGGAGTGAGTGAACCAATGAATAGAGATTCACCGATTGATGAAATGAGATTTGAAAAACAATCGTGTATTGCTCAATAGAAATTGTTTTGCAATACAACGAAGGTTTTAGTGAAAATCAAGTATCAATCATAAACGCCTTTTGATTTGAAATATTTGTACACGCCTAAGTGCTAAAGAAAAGAGTTTTAAGCACAAAGACCGGTTTTCAAAGGTATCCGTCAATCCATAACTGAACCGAGATTGATTCAAGAATTGAATCGCCCCATTGTTTCGCTCGCTTATCACATGGTTGATCTAATGATTAGATCTCACAAGCCACCTACCAGAGCTTGTTTGATGTTGGCTCGAAGGCTTTCAATCTTCATTGTGAATATGTAAGCATATCACTCGGATGTTCCGCAATACCACAAGGATAATGCGTGGGACTCAAGATATAATCTCTCTTTCCACATTGTGTGAAAAAGAGAGTCTTCATTGTAAGTGTCCTAATGAGATTTATTGATGATCTCGAGGCTCTAGACTCAATTTGTGCATAATTTGGATCCTATATCGGAGACTAAGTCGATAGATAATGTCGGTTCCCCGTGAGAATGAAACAAGCCCTTTTAAGAGGAACTTGAGTAGTTTGGGAAGTTTTAGTGCAGGGCGTCACTGGGTCCATGACGTCTTGTCTTCAATACCGGTGTTACCTTGGTAATGACCAAGAGCAAATGAATTGAACCCGGTTTACGCCCTAAGGTTGAATCAATGGAGGGCTATTTGTTTTCACCCTTTTCACATTCAATTCTTTTTAATTCTTCAACCCTTCAAGCTTACCAAGACCTCATAGCTAGAACCTTGTTGGGTTTATTCCAGTACTAGCTCGGTCTCGATCCGCACTCTTCCCTTATCTCATTTTTCTCCTTTTATCATTATACCTAAGAACTCTACACTAACTAGTGGATAGTCCTCGGTAGATCCCTCCGGTTACGGCGGATCATGGGAACAAATACCTAACCTTATCATCCTTATATCACCATACATAAAGTAAAGTTGGTTGGTCTTTTGGTATTGTTCATCGCCATATGGAACCAATTGAAAACCATTTGAAAATCAATTCGTATACTTATGATATATTATCAAAGCATTTTGTACCGAATAGTTTTTATATTTTTAGAACGAGAACTCCCCCTCAACATGTGCATCAAGTATTTGAAATTGTTTTGCACACGGAGGCAAGAGAAAGAATTAACTTCTTTGATTACCGTTTTCTAAAAGATATCAACATCACTTCCCAAATCAAATCAAGTAGATAGAGCATTTTGGGGAAGGATGAGGTTTTCATAATTTTGCTCCCTCTCAATATGTGCTTCTAGGTTTGAAAAGAGTTTTGCACATACTAGAGGGAACCTGCACATTGAGAAAAATGATTACGTTTCAACTCATTTTGGTTTACGATAGATGCTCCCCCTCAACATGTGCATGAAAAATTAAAATTGTTTGGCACATGTGGGAAGGAGGGCTTGTACATCCTTATAAAACCATTTACCGATTTATCAGTATAGATCCAATTTAAATCACAAATTCTCCCCCGATCACAAATATCAAATAATTTGAGATTTGTGATCTCTGTAGATTTAAATTGATTTTGAAAGTTTTTAAGGAGAATTGTGACTTGATTAAAAAAAATTTAACTGATATGGATCGGATATTAAGACTTTAAACTCTATTGTTTGAACATGCATGATTATCTTTTGAAAAACAATTGAATGACAAATAACATTTTAATTTAATTGAAATCATTCTCCCCTCAATCAATGACATAGGTTGTTGATTGAGAGATATATATTTTGACAAATAAGTTCGGATGATTATCAAAAATAGAGTCCAAGTTATTTATCAAAACAATCAGTTTTCAGCCGATAACTGTTTATAGAATCAGAGCATGAAATTTTGAAAAACATGAAAAAGCATGGCTCTGTTCTTTCTTTGAAAAGCGGGTTACTGTATGAAATGACAATAAACCATTGTTTCTCTTTCTCCCAAATTTTTTTTTTTTTTTTTTTTGAAATTCGAACAACATCTAAAGTCCCGTGTCATTCTTTGAATGACAGCACAAAGACCGTAGATATTATCGAACCGAGAAAGAAAAAAAATGACAAATTGACAAATTTTTTTTTCTTTTTTTTTTTTGAAGATTTTTCGAATTTTTTTTCCAGATTTTTGTGGATTTTGAAAGTTTTATAATTTTCTATTTGATTTTTGGGGTTTTATAATTTTGTATTTTGATTTTCGAATAGATATATACAGGAGATAGATGAAGATAGACCTTTACTCCTCGTCTTCCTCCCGAAGACGTTTGAGTGTTTACGGTTGAAGGCTTTTCATGCCCGATCGTGGAAGAATAAACTCAAAGCGTTCTCTTGGAAGAGCTTTGGTGAAGATGTCGCTAACCGGTATTCATCCTCACAAAATAGAGTTCCACTACACCTTTTTCCACTTGTTCCTGATGAAGTGATGTCGAATGTCGATATGCTTAGCTCTTGAGTGTTGAACGTTATTGCATGAGAGAGCAATTGCACTTTTATTATCACAAGATGAGGATTTTGTCGAATACGAAGCCATAGTCGCTAATTGAGATCTCATCCAAAGTACTTGAGCACAACACGATGACATGGCTATGTATTCCGCCTCAGAGAGGAAATAGAAGTACTCATTTGCTTCTTTGATGACCAACTCACAAGCTTATCACCCAAAACCGAGCACCTCCGGCACGTGCTTGACGAGTATCTTGACACCGCATGATCTCGCATCTCGCATATCTTTGTTAGTGACATACCGGTGTTTTTGGTACCAAAGCCCCATATTGATGGTTCCTTGGAGATACCGAAGACCCGCTTAATCGCTTCAAGGTGCTTTTAGTAGGCTTAGCACGGTATCTAGCACACATACAAACAACAAACAAGATGTCGGTCTACTAGCGATGAGGTACATCGTGGATCCAATCATACTACGATATTTCGTTTGGTCTATCATGATCCCTGAGTGGTCCTCATCTAGTTTGGTTCGATCAATCATGGGAGTGTCAACAGGGTCACTTGAATCAAATCCAAATTTCTTTAAGATCTCAGTTGCATACTTAGATTGATTTATGAAAATGCCTCCGGGACTTTGTGAAATTTGTAATCCTAAAAAGAATGACATTTGTTCCATCATTGACATTTGAAATTTTGAACTCATTTCATTAGAAAAACGATCACACTCATTGGGGTCAGTCGAGGCAAAGATGATATCATCAACATAAATTTGAACGTGAATTAAATGTTTGCCTGACTTCCTGGTGAACAATGTTGGATCGACTGCTCCTTTGCTGAATCCAGTGGATAGAAGAAACTTTGAAAGCGTATCATACCATGCCCTTGGAGCTTGTTTTAAACCGTAAAGAGCCTTCTTTAGACGATAAACGTGAGTCGGATGCTCGGGATTCACAAAGCCTTCAGGTTGGCTGACATAGACGACTTCTTTAAGATCTCCGTTCAGAAATGCCGTCTTTACGTCCATCTGATATACTATCATGTTCTTACTAGCTGCATTAGCCAAGAAGATTTTGATTGCTTCGATATGAGCAACTGGAGCAAACGATTCCTCAAAGTCAATTCCCTCCTCTTGACGATAACCTTTAGCAACCAATCGAGCCTTGTTCTTTAACACATCACCATGCTCATCAAGTTTTACTTTGAAGATCCATTTTAGAGCAATGATCATAGCACAATCTGGAGCAGGTACTAATTCCCATACATCAAGACGATCAAACTCATGAATTTCTTCTTGCATGGCATTGAACCAAATTGTCTTCATCCATGGCGGTTTTAACATCCTTTGGTTCGATCTTAGATAGCACGAGTTGAAGAAGCACCACAAGGCATCGGTTGCAAGTTGTTTTCGTATTGATCTTGGACGAGAGGATTTCCAATGATGTTGTCTAATGGATGATCATGAGTCCATTTTTGAGGTGTTCGTGTAGCGATGGTTGGGGGCCAAGTAGCAGAGTTGATGTCTTCAAGAAGATGGTTCTGATGACGATTCAGGAGCAAATATGTTTTCAAATAGAGCATCTTCAGTAGTAGCAAAGGGAATATCTTCATTGTTGATACCAGAAACAGATCCATGATGCACATTCGAAGATGGATGATTTGTCGTTGAGATAGAGTGATCAGCAGCAGGCACTTCTTGGCTTAATGATATTGAGACCGAAGGATTGACTTCATTCACAGGAACATGAGCAGCCTCTGTTGTAGGAGTTGACAGGTCATTAGCACTTGGCTCATACTGTTCATCAAACATAGGATCAAACAATTTCTTTAGATCATCTTCAGATGGAGGTACATATGGAGTTTCTTGAGAAGAGTTTGGAACAAGGGATGAACCAATTGGATGCTTTTGAAGTGCGGGTCAGGCGAATTGTCCAGAGCCGTTTGACCATCGACTCATCAAACGAACGTGAATTGTTTCCATGATATTTCGGGTTCTTTTGTTGTAGATTCGGTATCCCTTTTGTTTGGTGCATACCCTACAAATACTCCAATGTCCGCTTTAGCTCTAAGTTTGCCTAAGTCTTGTCCTTCATTAGTTGGATAACACAATGCTCCAAACACACGAAGGAAAGAAAGATTAGGTTTTCATTGTGGACAAGTTCATATGGTGTCTTTCCATGAACAGTGTGAATCGTGGAACGATTTTGTGTGTAGCATGCGGTGGCAATAGCTTGACCCGGAGAAACATTGGAACCTTTGAGTAAATCAGCATTGTTCTAGCGGCTTCCACAAGGGTTCGATTTCGTCTTTCAACTACACCGTTCTGTTGAGGAGTTCGTGGAACACTTCTTTGATGGCTGATTCCAATGCTTTCGTAAAAGTCACTAAGTTGTTTGTTAACAAACTCAGTTCCATTGTATGTTCGGATGATTCTTACAGTTTTGTTAAGTCGAACCTGCAGCTGTTTGATGAGTTTGATGATGATATCATGAGTTTCATCCTTTGTCCTTAAGAACTTGACCCAGGTGAATCTAGAGTAGTCATCAACCACAACCAACACATATTTCTTACCAAAGATGTTCTGCACTCTCATTGGTCCACACAAATCCATATGAAGGGTATGAAGAACTTCTGTAATTGAGTTTGTAGGTTTGGGTTTGTGGGCATACTTTTTGCTTTTACCCAATTGCCATGTTGAACAAAGATGATCCTTTTCATACTTTAGTCTAGGTAAACCTACAACTAAGTCCTTTCTGGAAAGATCATTGATGGTGCCGAAGTTCAAGTGATTGAGGCGACGATGCCATAACCATGACTTTGTTTTTGAAGCCTTTGACAACAAGCAAATTGGAGAAGACCTCATCATGTCATCGATAGAGATGGTGTAAAGATTTGAGCCACAATTTCCTTTTAACAGTTCCTTACCATTAAGTTCTCTAACAAAACAAGTATGTTTTACAAGGCTACTTCTAGCTCGTAATCACGAAATTGACCAACGAGAGAATGATTATGACCCGACCTTCCACATAGTATACTACGGAGATGACACTATCACCAACAACGTAATCTCCATAACCCATGATTGCACCGAAATGATCATTACCGAATCTAATAGTCCGATGAATTTGCTCACGAAGTTCATGAGCGCGACCGGTCTCCAAATATATGCTTGGAACGACTGAGTCCGGTACCACGAGCGATTTGAACGATCTGCGGTTGAACACAGACAAGAATGGATAATCGGATAACTGGGATCCCCATGCAAGAATGGGTTCCATTTGGTTAGTAACAATGGTTGGAACACCCACATCGGAAAAAGAAGCATTCATATCGAAATTAAGGCACTTGGAATCATTGTGAATAGATGCGGTACTAGTGTCTCGTATTAGCCTGCTTCACGGTGTGCTCACTTCTTAAGGGAATAGTTCTACCAAGTGGCATCCATTTACTAGAATCAACACGATTCGCTTTATTTGATTCAAACTTAAAGTTCCTAGATTGTTCTTCTACTCTTTCCAAAGGCACATTCTTAGCTTGCGAGGTCCTATCATTCCTTGTATTGTCTTGAGACTTTGACCGCTCCCTTTAATGTCGGTGATTACTCCTATAGAGGAATGGGAATATTAGTTGGTTTTACTATTCTTTGCATCACTGTTTAGATGTCTTTGGGATCCGAACTACATGCAGCACACTAAGGTTCACTTTCTTAAAACTAGAAGTCTTGGATTTGTACTCCTAGAAGGCACACTTGAGTTCTCTTTCATAGCATTGATGATCCGAAATCGAACTACTTAAAGGCACACTAAGGTTCCCATTCAAGACATTGGGCATCGAATGAATATCATACTTGGCAATAGGCATCGAACATGGAATCAAAGGATTAACTCTCTCACCTAAGGACTTTGGGCATATTGTGATCAAGCATTCTAGGATTTCTTGAGATCGTTTGGCATATAGGCATGCATGTCCAATTGCATTATCATGAGGTTTCTCTAACTTATTCTCTTCAACAATCTCACGCAGACATTCTAGGCAATCCTTAAGGGATGAGAAGTATGTTTGAATAGCAAGTTTGTTGTTCACGAGATGAGGAGGACATATTTCACGAGACAAAGCATATTTATTACAAGAGTGAACCTTTGATACACCATTCTCCCCATTGGTCATTGGCATTTTCCCTTTTACGACTCTTGATTCTCAATTTCCTTTTGCAATGAAGCTATTTGTTCATTATTTTTGTTACGAGTGACCTTTATTGATTCAAATAACTCATTGAAATGACGTTTAACCTTTTCATTTTCTTCTAGAAAACTTTCGTTTTCCTTTTGTAATGCATTTACTAGGTTTTGAAGATGAAACGTTTGAGAATTACGAGAATCTAAAGGAGGAGGCATTTGGGAGCTGTCATATTGTTTGTTTGACCCTTTAATTGAGAGATTTGGGCTTTCAACTTTCTAATCGTGTTGCACCGAGCTTGAATCTTTTCATCACGTTTGTTAATTTGAAAACGCATCAAACTCGGAGCATCCGAGGATGTCTTGATATTTGAAGTTTTGACATTTTCTTTAAGATGTTGATATATTAGTTGTAAATTAAAATGCTCAACTTCTAGTTTAGAAAAATGTTTAACCAAATTGTCGTGATCATCCAGTTCAATTTTTCGTTTAGTTCGTAATTAGTTTTTCAAGCTCAATGACACGATCATGGGAGACTTTCGAGGCAACCGATAATTCATGAAATTTGGAAGCATTAATGGAACAATTTGTAGCGATGAAAACACATCTTGAGCAATACATTCGTAAATCGAGTTCTCATTTAGTGTATGCAAGTTCTTCCTCTCAATCTCATTATATTTTAGTGATCGCTCATAGTCACTAACTTCAACTATCATTGCATCAAATTCCTCTTCCATTCCCTTAATATCGGTTTCTATCCCTTTTAAGACTCTCGAGTGATCTTTTAGAAGTTTAAAGAAAGGCATGACCTCGGTTAAATAACATTCTTTCATTTGCTCAAACCCTTTCTCCTTCCGTTATACCGATGGGTGTGATCCTTTTCTTGCAAGTTTTCTCAAAATCAACAAATAGTTGAAATATAATATATTGGCTAATTAAGGTCTTGCTTTTAGTGGCAATTGTTCTAGGAACAAGATGCATTGGTGTATTAGGAGGATACACGATCGCTCTAGGCATTTTCCAAAGGGAGGGTTTGTTACAACAATATTTTCGACTTTACGCTTATCTAAATCCATTTTCCGAAAACTTGTTCAGAGTCAACAATGTCGAGGCTTAAACATGTTCAAGGAAATCCAGTTTTCCTTCTTGTAATCATGGGGTGTGATCTTTATTTTCTTCTCTTTACATTTAGGATCATCTAATTTCTTGTTCATCTTTTCCTAGTGACTTCATCGATTTCTTATCTTCCTCGGTGCACTCAACGCAACTAGGTTTCGTCTAGGTTTAAGGATTTCATTGCCATCATAAAGAACCTTATGAGCATTTCTAGCCCTTTTAATGACCTCTGGATTTGGTTCCTCAACAAGGGAATGCTATGCTTATCGCTTAAGACTCTATGCTTAGTGATCATGTGAGCGATCGAATGGTGTTCCTTGTATGTACAACTTGTTTTCAAGTTTGTTTTCAAAGTTTTCATTAGAAAAATCTTTCAAGAGTTTTGATTCCTTTGCATTAAATTCTTGCTTAAGCATTTTCACATTTTCTTGAAGTTCTTGTTTTGCTTAGCATTTTAGAAAGCTTTTCTTGCAAGGAATTTAACTCTTGTTTTAATACTTCATCTCGAAAATTACTTTTCTAATGATTATGCGCACTTGGTCATCCATTTCACGCTCACGAGAGGTCAACTCAAATTTTGCACGTTGTTCATAGATAGCAACACGTTCTTTATAGGCATTTAGTTCGAAATTACAGAATCATCAAGGGCACATGCGGTGTATTCATCAAAACATGGTCATTGTTGATGCGGAAGATGCATCACTTGGTACAACTTCACTTTCACTTTGTTTCACATATTGATCATATGGGACAATATTGATATTACCCATATTTTCAACATTTGATTCAATAGTTTCATTGATTGTACTTTGTCATGCATCTGCTGCACATCGACATCATTGTATAGTTTTAATACCTCCGAGATGAGTCTCTTTGGATGAGCCACTTGTGGTGAAGAAGAGACCTTAGGAGAAACCATTGGAGAAATGCTAGCCATAAAAATTGTGTGTGCGAGGGTCCATCATCCACATCAGTCGTATGCATCACAATCGGCGACTTGAAAGGCATTCGATGGTTGTGACCTATCTCCCGAATAGTTGCTCATCCACATCTGCATCATAGGTCTTGGCATTGCCCTCGCCTAGAAACAACAATTCCTCTTCATCAAAAGGCACCATTATCCTAAGCTTGTACAAGCACATCTTATCTCTAAAGTAATTAGCATTCGTGGACGCTTTGGAGATGTGCGCTCCTTGCAATGTGTCCTCACCACCACAGTTATAACATTTGATCGGCTTAGCTTGACCTTGATTACCATTTCTTCCCGATTCGATTTGCGGATAACCCTACCACCCACCTCTTCCCCGATCATCTGTCTTTCTGAACGGGTTGCACAACAATATTCCCATCTCTGACAGTAGCTTGATTGTGTGGGTTAGATGTTGTTCTGAGGTTGTTGTTGGTTTGTGGGAGAGAATTCATGTTTTGACTTATCATAAGTGCTAGTTGATTGATGAAGTTTCCTATGCCTGCATCAGCATCAGCTTGTTTGAACATTGGATCAGGGATGAGTTTATGATTACCATTACCCAAAGGTACAACTTGAGAAGCTTTGGTTGTGATCCCAATATTAGAGTAAAAGGCAGTTGAATCATTTGTTGAGCTTGCTTCTGTCTGAGCTTTGAACTGAACAAGAATTCTCTTTTCAAACATGGCATGCCTCTCATTTTGAAGAAGGAAGGCATAGAGTTGCTCATAATTTGTATTCTTCAATCCTTTAGTGAGCTTCATGTATAACAAATTTGTGCCATTCGGGATTCATGTTGTTTAAAACTTTGAGTTCAAATGAATGTTAGGCATAGTCATTCGATGTTTCTCATGTCATTCACCGACTTATGAAATCTCACATAGTACTCATAGACACTCTCATCGATTTCATCTTGAAGTGCTCAAATTCATCATCACCGCGATTCTCGGTCTTCAACAGCTTAGCTCGAAACCGAGAGAGAAGCATCTTGACATTATCACATACGGCTTTAGCTTCATGTTGTGATTGATAAGCTTGTAGATGTCTTTAGGTAGACCTTGTAATATAATGTTGGAAGCTCGGATATCTCGCATCGAATCTCTTTTCTCCTTATCATCAAGCTCATCATACATTTTTGGTCCGTCCATTCCGTAAATAGGAGTTCCATCTTCATTAGTATCAAGTATATCTCTAGTAGTTTCAACTCGGTAGGGTCCTTCATCGATTGATTTGAGAATGTTAACCCATTTTCTTTACCAAGACAAGACAATCGATTCGTTGAGCCCAAGAGTCATAGTCGATTCATCGAAGCATGGGTGGACGAGTGTCGATCCGGCGGCTTGAACATCCTCTCGCAACAAAGGATATGATAGTAGGAACGTTGGTAGACATGTTAACAGTTTATACGGATTTTATAACTCTATGATTAAACCGAAATAGATTCTTTCACGGATTTTACTAAATCAAGATAAAACCGTAAAAATCACCCAAGTCGCTAGAAGATAATGCACCAAGTCGCTAACACCTAATTAGCTATACCACCAAGTCGCTAAAGTCCCAAGTCGCTAAACAAATGCAAGTCGCTAAGTAGTAACTCGCTAAGCCTCAAGTCGCTAGCAAAATTTTGGCGAGAATTAAGCTAGACAAGTCGCTAAAGATTCAAGTCGCTAAAGAGCAACTCGCTCTGCACCAAGTCGCTAACACCAAGTCGCCACCCGTAGTGGAGAGTCCACTACTTGTCTTCGTTAGTCACTAGGCCTAAGTCGCTAGCTCCAAAGCGTAACTCGCTACAAAATTGCAAAGCACTCGCTACTAAGAAACAACTCCGTAGGTCAAGTCGCTAGCATGAAAACAACATAAACATCACTTTTCAATCCAAAACAACCCAACCAAGATGATTCAAGCTTACCAAATGAAAACCTAAACACTTGTGATGATTCTAAACATAAAAGTACTAACAAAATCCAAGCTTTAACACAAGAAATCAACCAAATGATGCACAAACCACTAAACTTTTTCAAACTCAAAACCACCTAAAACCACTAGAAATCCAAAGATGTACAAGATATGATCTAACCATGGCTCTTGATACCAATTGTAGGATATTGGTTTCACATACACATCATAACACAATCATACATAGGCGTATAGGAGATGAGTTTTAGAGAGAGAAAGTTAGAGGTTTAGGGAACTTTAGTGAGAGAAAGAAAAATCTTATTATGAGCTCCAACTCTCTACCTTGGAAGGTAGAGAGTATTTATAGTCTTACAATAAAACGCCACACAACGGGCTGTGGATCAGGCATACAGTGGGTAAAGACCCGTCCTTCCTCCATGGTGTTACTTAACTAAATACTACTTAACTTAAATGAACTACGACTACGAGCTTTCTAACGATTACATATACTTGAGGTGATCGACTCTTTAATACCTGGAATTTCTAATTCCTAACAAAATTGCCCAACTGACGACCCTTCCTCGCTTGTGCGAATTGACCAAATGATCACCGGCCGTTTGGATGAACTTAAGAAGTTAGGGATGAGTGTCTAAGATGCTAGCTCCCGGGCACTCATTGTTACGAATCTTGCATGTAGGGTACTTAATGACTTGGCTTAGGGGGCTAAAAACAACTCAACTTTCAAGGGTAGAATCTTGATCTCGGGTGGAAGCCTTTGCCGATAGGTTAGGACAAACTGACCAAATGTTGTCCTAGCGACTTAAACCTCCACTTGAATCAATTGAAAGTAGTAAAACGTGAACATTACATGATAGAATGAGTAATTAGATTAGCACACTTTACCTCTATTGATCACATCTCTATTTACTTTTCGCATTTATTTCTTGTTATTAGTTTAATAATCATTTCAATCCTAAAATCAGTTAAAAACCAGTGACACCTAGACTTAATTAGAATCCGCTCATATAGCTCTTGGGACGACCTCGGTTTTACTGATTACTACACTACACACGACCGGGTACACTGCCCGTGAGTGCATAAGGTGGACCATAGGTAAACGAGACTTTAAAAATATTAAAACCTGGTCAGAAAACCTGCATCAATAAGACGTGGGATACACATGATAAGGTGTAAAAATTGAAAAATAAACAAACAAATAGTATTAGTCCATAATAAAGTCGTCACCGCCTACCGTCCATCGCCAATCCAAACATCAAGACGCAGAAATTAGATCATCAAATAACAAGTTAGTGTGCCATAAGTAGTATTCATATGATGGTGATAAAGCACACTAACTTGACATTCCAAAAGCTAGTTGGTATAATGTAGTCACCAACTCATATCATCAATAAATATGTACGAGGTAGTGCCTCGTGTTTACTCGAATAAGTTCAACATAAATCTCGTGGTTTAGTGTTTATATTGTCCATCATTGAGGTTGATACTAATCCAACTTTCAACAACTTTAAACTACAATAAGCACACGCTATATTTGAATTCACCACTACTTTAGATAGAAGTAACACTGTTGTATATTTCAATTCATAGATAGGTTATAAAGTATAGCATAAAAAACATTTATACTGACATTGATATGACAATTGAATGAAAATGTGGTGTTAGCTTAAATTTTTACACAAAATATGACATGCTTTATAAGAAATATGACATGATTAGACAGATCATTTGCTTTATACTGACATTGATATGACTACTCAACGACAATCACATGTTAGCATTAAATTTTCCACGAAATATGACATGATTTTGATCATTTATTTGCTATTTTCAAGTGTCATAATACCACAAAATATGACATGCTGAAAACAAGACACAATATGTTAGAGACAAAAACTAAGATGCTGGAGGCATTACAGAAATTGAAAAAGAATTCTGAGGATGACGCATGTCAGTAGAGTGCAATACTAAATGAGCTTTTAGATGACATGAATAATCTCCGTATGGAGTAGGTGTTGTTGTTTTCTAATGTGTTAGTAGTAGTAGTAGTATTAGAAGTTATTGTTGTACATTGATGTGTTAATGTTTAATGTGTTATTGTTGTTTAATTTTATTTATTTATTTATTTATTTTAATAAAATAAAAACACCAGTTTATGCTACACTCCGAACACATTTAAAAAAATCAAATTAACAAATTAACCCCTTAACTAATATTTTATTCCATAATTTTCAAACAAACTAAATTTGTTTCATTAAAATAAAAATACAATACGAAACTAAAATACAATACAAAAAAAACATAACAAATTACGATACGATACGAAATTTAAAACACAAATGACGATATTATACGAAAACACAAATCATCCAACGATTCTCATCAAGCTTTTATATTGCTCAGTAATAGTTGATGAGATCTTGCTTCTCATTTACGGTTCTCGTCACTTCTTCCCTAATGGCCTTCAAGGCATTTGAGATAGGCATATCTGATTCCTCGGTTATTAGTAGAGTTACTAGACAAAAGCTATCAATTGGCTGGTCGAGAGGCAGTGAATGCATCCTGGTTACCTCTTCACCATGGCTACGCATCTGGAGCATATAACGAGTCATGTCAGCCAAAAAATTGTTAACCAACTGGAGCTCCGTTTCTTGTTCGATCCGTACTCGCCTAAGGATAGCATTTTGAACCTCGTTTGGTTCGTTAGCCATAGTGTTTGTGTGAGAATGAATGATAGTATTTCGGATTAAGTGTGAAAGTTTAGGTAAAATATGGTGTTATATTTAAAGGTTGGAGGTGAGGGGAGGTCTTTTTTTTTTTGTTTTTTTTTTTACTTTAAACAAGGGAAGGGGGGGATTTGAAATTTCAGGAACTTAATTTATAGAACTTAGTTTGTGATTCAAGTGACTAGCTTTGAGACACGATATCCCATTCATATTAACTCCATTTTTGACATTATTTAGTTGGTTGCGAAGACCTTGTCAAGAAGAAATCAAATCACCTAACCAACAGTAATATTTCTACATATTTATATGTTAAATCGAGGCCAAAGATTGCAAATAATCATTTTTATTCATTTTTTTAGAATTCTTTAGCAGTATTGTAAATTAAATGTAGCACGGTTTACTAGGCCACTATGAGGTCTTTAGGTCGTCGTGTGGATTGGGTATCCGTGTACCCGAGCACGTGAGTGGCACTGATAGTATTTTCTTACTTTTGATCTGGGCCATACACGCGTAGATTGGGTACATCAAATTTTATGATACGCGAGCACCATCTCTAATTTGGAAAGGGATTCCCTAACCTAGCACCCAATGAAACACTTGCCAGGCACCCCATAGGCCTTGGGCACCCCATCCGTACGGCGCAGACTTGTACCCTTTTTTTATTTTTTTATTTAATTGTGTAGTGTTTATTTGTGTGGTATATTTTATTTGTGTAGTGTTTTTATATGTATAGTGTATTTATTTGTGTAGTGTTTTTATATGTAGAGTATTTATTTGTGTAGTGTTTCCATTTAATTAAACAATAACAATAAAACATTAAACATTAAAACATTAAACAAGTACAACAACAAATGCTATTACTACTAAAACGAAATCTACTCCACATGAAGATTATTAATGTCATCTATAAGTTCATAGAGTATTCCACTCTACTGACATGCGTGATCAACTGGATTTCTTGCCAATTCCAGTGATGCCTCCAACGTCTTTATTCTTGCCTTCAACAAATTGTTTTGAGCCAATAGCATGTTGATCGTGTTATCTTTAGTGTCACAGTTTGAGCACTGCGTTGAAGGAGAGCCTTGACCAAAGTACTTTTGTTGAAATACATCCTTTCACATAAAGTATCGACACCCATAGTCTTCAGTCTCTGGCTGTTACATGGTGAAACAATTATAAGAAATGTATTCTTAACAAACAAGTTATTGATATATTTACGTAAATAAGCAAACGTTTAATTATTTACCTTTGACAAAGGACATGCATAATACTTCTGACTACAACTATTGGGCTTTTGGGATGTTCTTACAATTATAAGTCCCCATCGACTACGACACAAGAAAGGACTTTCTTGTTGCATCTGGCCAAAAGAATTTGTATAATTATTTACAACATAAATCAGTAATATCATGGTTCACAAAATTAGAAGCTTCGAATACATAAATAACCAATCTTGTTATAGATTAATAGTTGATACATGGTTTTTTTTTAAACTTGAGAGTTTTGGCATGGCAAAACTGATGATTTTTAAAAAAAAGGCAATGATGATTTTTATTTTTTTTTAAACTTAAGAGTTTTGGCATGGCAAAACTGAATGGACGGTAAAGTGAGTTTCTACCTCACTTTGCAACATTCAAATTTGCAGCTAACATGAGCTAAAAAGCTAATAATCTGAGCCTATTCGATAAGTTGTTTACCTCTTGTGTGTCCTGTTGCTTTCTTGCTAGTTGTTGCTTGTTGTGGTGGACTGTGACACTTGTGGTCCTGTTGCTTTCTTGCTAGTTGTTGCTTGTTGTGGTTGGTGGAATTTGCTAGTTGTGTTGTTGCTTTCTTGCTAGTTGATGGGTGGTGTTGTTGCTTTCTTGTGGCATTATAAGGCTGAAATGCTGCACTTGTTTACTTTCTTGCGAACTTTTGCAGAAATGGAATCTTACTTACCACTTGCACAATGAAAACGTGTTTGTGCTTGGTTAGACTTGTGCAGTTTTGAGACATGTTGTGACTTGTGCAGTTTTGAGACATGTTGTGCTTGGCTTGGTTAGATTGAGTGCAGTTTTGATACATGTTGGTGCTTGGCTAGTAGAAAATGGGGTGCTTGGTTAGACTGATGTTGTGAAACTTGTGCACTTGTGCAGTTTTGAGACCTGTTGTGCTTGGCTAGTAGAAAATGGGGTGCTTGGCTAGTAGACTTGTTTTGAGACCTTTGGGACCTGTTGTGACTTGTGAGGCGATGATGATAACCGAAACCGAATGGACGGTAAAGTGAGATTTTTATCTCACTTTGCAACCTTCGAATTTGAGCCATTTTCAAAAAAAAATCGAGGCGATGATGATTTTTGAGCCTTAAAATTTTGGCGATGATGATAACCGAAACCGAATGGACGGTAAAGTGAGATAAAATCTCACTTTGCAACCTTCGAATCTGAGCATCAAAAATTTTCCGACTACATTTTTTCTAAAAAGTTATAAACTATAAAAAAAAAACTTGTAAAAAAAGTTGTAAAACTAAAGAAAAAAACTTGTAAAAAACTAAAAAGTTGTAAAACAAAAATAGAAGACTTGTAAAAAAAACTTGTAAAAAACTTTTAAAAACTCGTAACCATGTCTAGTCCATATCTAGTCCACCACAGCTAACAAAGCACCCCAAAACCTCAACTTTTTTTTATTTTGGCACGGAAATCGAGAAAAAAATTCCCACCCAATGATTGGGTAAGTACAAACACCTTATATTTTCTACTTGCCAAGCACCTCATAGCCTTTGGGGTGCCTCAATAGCATGACCCTTTGGAAAAGTCAATAATTTTTGCCCTCTGTAAACAACACCTTCGTGTATATATAGCTTTAATCAATTAACCCCTTATTTTAACCAATTTGACTCACCATTCACCCGCCCTTGTGGACGTACATGTCTCATTTCTGCAATTAAAAATCAACAAATTACTAACGTTTATCGAACAAGGAAATTAATACAATTAAAAGGGAGAATTGCATATATATATTTTCAAAGCCGCATAATTGCATATATATCCATCAAAAACTTATAATTGCATATATATCCTTCTAAAGCCTTAAAATTATCATATTTATACAAATGATTATTTTAGATATATTTAATGAAAAAAAAAAAAAAAAAAAAAAAAAAAAAAAGTCTAACAATTATAATTGATATATAAAATGACGATTATATCCTTATTATTTTTATTTTTTTTTTACAATAACAAAATATCCTTTATTGGTTTGAATTTTATTATGTCATTTGATTTATATATATAGGAGATTATGTTTAGATGGAACGATTGATGGTATTATTGATATTTTTATTCAAGATCCGTCGATACTGAATATGGTTGAGTCGTCAAACATGGTTGCTCTTTCTTTTCTTAAAATATGGCTAAAGAATATTTTGTAATTTTAAAAAAATTTAAAAGAATAAGGGTATAATCGTCATTTTATATATCAATTATAATTATTAGATATGTTTTTCAATTAAATATATTTAAAATAAGATGAAATCGCGTAAAAGTCTTTCATCTTATGTCGATTTCAATTAAAGGTCTTATTTTTTTTCTCAATTTAAGGTCTGACTTTTTTGGGCGATTTAGGTTTTCTAACTTAGTTAACTATTTCGTTAGTAAATTACATGTTTGGTCCTTGAGTTTGTATAAGCATTACATGTTTGGTCCTTGATCCGTTTTGCATATTTTCAAAAAAAATTGAAATAAAATTTTTTCAAAAAATTTTCGAAATATTTTTCCAAATTTTTCAAAACAATTTTTGAAATATTTTTTCCAAATTTTTTCAACAAAACTTTTGAAAAATTTTTCAAAAACTTTTGAAATATTTTTAATCAAAAAAATTTGAAATATTTTTCAAATTTTTTCAAAATTTTTTTGAAATATTTTTTCAAAAAATTTGAAATATTTTTTTCGTGCAAAAGCGGACGAAAATATTTTGAATTTTTTTGAAATATTTCGAAAAAGTTTTTGAAAAATTTGGAAAAATTTATTCGAAAAATTGTTTTGAAAAAATTTGGAAAAAATATTTCAAAATTTTTTTTGAAAAATTTTATTTTGAAAATATTTTTGAAAATGTGCAAAACGGATTGAAGGACCAAACATGTAATGCCTATACAAACTCAAGGACAAACATGTAATTTACTAACGAAATAGTTAACGGAGGTTGAAAAACCCTAAATCGGCTCAAAAAAAGTCAGACCTTAAATGAGAAAAAAGAGAATAATCTTTAATGAAATGAACATAAGATAATCTTTTTTATCTTGATTCTTAAAATAATCATTTAAATATATATGATAATTTTAAGGATTTTAAATAATATATATGCAATTATAAGTTTTGATCAGATATATATTTAACTTAAAAAAGCAAAGATAGGAATAATTAAGATCATCCCGTATCCTAAGATTTGCAACCCACTGTACTATACCACTATCAGATATTGTTCGTTAGTTTATGGCCGGCTTTGCACGACTTTTGGTCTACATGTGTTTGTGAATACTAATAAACTACCATTGCCCCTATAATGTCGTTTAATATTCTAATTGTAGCATACGTTTAAAAAGGGTTGTTGGTACCCTTTGGCCCAAAACAAGAGTTAGAGGGGACAGGTAGTTATGTCTTAAGAACTCTTCAAAATATCACCAACAACATTAATTTAATTACGAAAAATATTCCAATGCCATCTTACCTTCCACGTATGGATATATAACTAGTTTTCTCCAAGTAAAGTATGTGGAAACTAGTATGTGATCCCTTTTTGAACAATGTCGAAGCGTTGAGACATAATTACAACTCTCCAAAAAAGTCTTAGTAGATGCTACATTACACAATTTGTTATTGTAATTGGTTTGTTCCATAACATTTCGAGAAGGCATAGCTTCTATTTCATCTTTGATCGATTTTGTATTGTGTCGGGTTTTTTTCTTCTCCTTCTTTGTGTTTCTCTCCCGGTTCTTTTTATTTCCGTGCCTCTTCTACGGTTTTTATACCTTTTATATGGAATTCTCTTCTCTCAAAGAATATATTATAGTTGATATCAGAACAAGTAAAAATAACTATGAATATAGTCCTTGTGTGTGCGGGAGTCAAAATCATTTGGTTTTACTTTTTAGGCATCCTTATTGCTGACACACCAATAAGTATTCATACACCTAGCAAGATTGTCAATTACTGACACCCAAGTTAGTCACATTACCCATAAAAATGTGGGATAAAGATCGTTATCGCTACCAACTAAGCTCTTGTGACACAAAAAAGGGATGGGTTGGATTTTAACATTAACTGTAGTGAAAAAATATATTTTTTAACATGTGACAATAAATAGAGCTAACCCTAATTTTCGAAAATATCTATGTAAGAAGCAGGACTTCTGCTACAATTTTAAAAAAGTGTCTTAAATCCAAACCAAGATATAATGAGATGACACGTTAACGTTAGTCACTATAGAACTGTCACTCTTATCTTACTTTGGTTGTATTTCACAAAAGGTGTAGATTGGCATAAACACTCTGATCTCAGGTGTCTTTTGTCACCAGTCATTGTCCACCCCATAAGGAATAGCTCCGGCAACTCTCCTGGTCTAGTGGAGCACCAACTGGAGTGAGCAAGAGTCAAAACTCGGATCCATGAGCTCTTATTCCACAAAGTCTCTCCAGTGGGTACCTATATGAAGCAAATGCCAAAGATGGGACTTGAACCTGGGTCAATTGAGTTAAGTACAAGTGCTCCAACCATTAGACTACTGCTTGTTATGATTTAAACAATAAATAAACATATTCAACAATTTTATGTTTTTATACTTATTCTAAGACCGCCCCGTTGTGAATGCCCTTAAAGAACAAAATCACATCTTACATTTACACACAAATCTAGGATGGCATTAACACTCGATCCAAGAACTAAACCGAGGTCTACACCTATTTTGAATACAGAAAAATAGCATGACTTGAATATTATTCAACATCTATGTGAACTATCACTATGTGGCTTAGTTGTTAAGAACACGACATCTTCACAAGAGGTATATAGTTAAAAACTGCACTAGGTACACATTAAGTGATGTGATGTAACACCTTCAAATCTCGGTACAACGGAAGATTTAAACAAGCTTTTGAGGCGTTATTGGATTAGTACATCACACAAATATAACAAACAAGATAATCATAAATAGTTCTCAACCAATCCCATAATTAATTATCCGAATACAATCATCTTAAAATAGTTAAATATAAGGCCCAACATAGATTATAAAATATATAAATCCGCATAATATTATCAGAGTTTAAATATGATCCTTCAATCATGCCTCGCTGCCAAGCCTCCATAGAACAAGCATTCCAAACATCAATTCAAGTACCTCAGAAAAACATGCTAAAAGGTCAGCTAACGCTGGTGAGTTCTGTTGGTTTAATGGACAATGAATTAATAGACGTGTGTTAGGATCGAACTCGAGACCACGGGATTGCACACTTTACGTATGAGAATTAAAGTTAATAGTTAAATGTAATAGTTATATTTATTTATTAATTAAACGAAATAACTATAACGGACGTTAAGTAATTAGTTGTAATGGACTAACGGTCGTTAAATATAATTGGGAAGGACTAAAGATGAAATTGGAGATCGAGAAGGTTCTAGAATCCCTTGTGGGAGTCTTAGGCCGATCGTCCTATGGGTTTTCATAACCCAATCCTTAGCTAACTTCGTCACCAAGTTACTTTGGGTATAAATACAAAACCAAGGGTGTTTGTAATTTATCTCTTATATTCATTAGCTAAACCTAAAACTTGTTTTGTGTGTTTTCTTGCTAAACCGATCGTACACCACCTTAAGGGTGTCGATCACCATCTTTTCCAACTCAAAGTTATTTGTTTAATTAAAACTAGCATTACTTTAATTTGTTATAGTACGTGTGTACAAGAACGTGGTACAATCACACTATTGATTGTATCTTGGATTGAATTACAAAACGGTAAGGGGTAATTCTTATAATCTTATAAACCCTAATTAGGGTTCATCCAATTGCTAGTTTGTGGATTTGATTCTTGTTCCTCAATGGCATAAGATGGGATGAAACATGTTTATATTTGCAATAGCGTTGGAAAATATAAATCCCATAGTGATCTAGGAATTGGAAATTGTTTGCCAATTATTGTTCGACAGATTACCTTATTATGTGCTTTCGTTACTAGCAGATCAACTGATGTAATGGAACTACGATAATTTGGATCCTAGTTTTCGAGAAAATTCTATGGTTATATGAATATTACCTTGGGTATTTTATTTTCTTGAAAAGTTTAATTATCGAAAATACTGAAATTGAATTTTGCTAATTCTTTAAATGTATTAATGCAACATTAAACCGTAAACATAGGTTATTCCTCTATTGGTAAATTGATCTACGCCTGTAAGGGTTTTTTGGTAGAGTCAACTTTACTAAGAGAATAAACCTAGTCCTCTTTTCTTAATAAAGAGTGAGATTCAATCATATTCCTTTTCATGAATGAGAAAGGTATGATAGGACAAATTAGAATTGTCTAAATTCTAAATACATAACTCGTAAGCAAATTTTAATAGTTAAGAAAATTGCATATTTTCTGAGTTGTTAAATTAGAAGCTAGACTAATTACTGTATAATTGGTAAAAGACAAACTAGCATATTTTATCTAGTTGTTTTGTTTTGACCATTTAAAAGTACTACTTACAATCGTTGGAATAGTATAACTATTAAGAAAGAAATTGCATGCCCAATTTTTCAAGTTAATAGCATTGATGAATAATTCATCATCTACATAGTAGAATACACTCTTTAAGTACATAAGTAATTGTTATGTATGAACTTTCTCAAAAGTGTAGGGAAGTAAATAGAACACTATTTTCTTTCATTGGTTAATGAAACACTTTCAATGTTGTCAAATCCAGTGGGAGTGTTGTATTCTTATTACTGAATAAGGAATTAATGTAATGATCTCTTATTCATTGGGAGTTACTAAGCTTTGTCATCTTGGTAGTAACCAGTTATCTCTAGAATGTCATCGATAATTACTTTCCACTTGTAGACACTTATGTTTTCAAGGATAGTCATGTACGTTTCCTTATTAGACAATGAAGTGGTTCTACATCTACTAGTTATGCTAATATCAATGACACAATCATATTAGTCACATAAACAAACAAATGTCGTGTTGTTTATCTGCTACATGATGTTGTTCCATGCACAAGTGGGAGAAATCTATATTGTGTGCAAGGGACAACATATAGGTATATGATTTAAAGGATTCTCTTGACTGCAAGGTAAGAGACTAACGTTCTAATATAACTTGTACATATCTAATTTAAGAAACACTTGGTGTTGCAATTTACGTCATGTGAGAACTTGGCGAGATTGCAACAACAAAGTAAATCTCTATGTAAAGTCAGACCTTGCATGGACATATTTACAGTTTCTAAATTAGACAAGTATTTAGAATATGTGTCAAGATGATAGATATAAGACAACTTCAAATTAAATATTTATGTATTATTAGAATGACATAAAATTAAATGAAGTAATCTAATTCTACTTCAATTTGTTTATTTATGTATTTTGGAATGACATAAATGAAAAATAATGTAGTCCTACATTATTGTGAAGTAAATAAATTAACTTGAAATTACTATTGAAACCAAGAGTTGTGTTCATAATTACTTTAGTTAAACATGTTTATGATTCATTGTAAAGACATAAACATAAAGTCTTTCAAGACTTATAATAAAGTAAGACGTTAACTTGTTATGTTTTTTAATTAAGACATATACAAGAAGTCATTGAGTTGATCAATGATTTATAGCGTATAATGGGATTATAACAGTTTATGTTTCTTGTTGAGACATGGATATGAAGTGACTTGGTTAAAAAGTACTTGTGTTATAAAGCATGCAATTGGCTTGGAAAGTCTATTATACCATTAAGTTGACTTAGTTGGTAAATAGGTAAGCCAAAAAGGAATATGTTTATCTTATATATTGTTAGATTGTCTTACAATATTAAATTCTAATGAATACCACAAGTTGATGGTATGTTCAGTTAGGATGATCAAACTTTATTTGATTTGTTTGATGAAAGATAACCATAACTTCTTTCTTAAAAAGTAACAAGGTTAGAAAATTGAGTATGGATTGAATATACTCAATATGACTCCAATCTAGAAGATTGTTAAAACACCATTTCATTATAGAATGTGATGAATCACATTAAGTTTTAAAATTGAAGATTCTGAATTTGTTAAACTACTTATGAATAGGTTATTAACAAAGTATAATCAGGAATTATCAATGTGTATTTGTAAGTCCCAAAAAGAGAACAATGTAGTTTTGCTCTAACTGCTAAGTATATATAGATAGTCTATATATTACAAAAGGCAAGTGGGAGTTTTTTTTATCTTGAAAGATAAAATTACAATATACATAATCTTCTAAAACACACTAGTAAATATCATGATGAGGTTAGACATAAAAATGATAGACCTCAAGATGATGGAATTGTCATTCATAGATATGCAAGGATATCTCAGATATTTGATTTATATGCTGAGAAGAAATATGAGTTACAAGATTATAGTAAACCTGATAATCATTATGATGGATTACCAAATATTGAATTGGGTAAATTACTCATACTATGAATGTTGAAGATGCTGTCCATAAAGATAATCAATTTTGGAAATTTGGTTTATCTTAATAGTTAGACTAGAGAATAGAAATGAGTTTCTTCAAAGAGATGGAAAACCCTAGTGGTTTGAATTTCTATGTAGAAATCATATGGACAATATTCTACACATATTTAATGCACGTCTTATGACAAGATTATTAATCATACTTAAGCAATTAATTGTGATTGAATATTCTTTTCTAGACACATTAAATATATAAAGATAATAATGGTCATACTTGTTTTCATTAATATGAAATATGACAATGGAATATCAAAACTCTTTCTTGAGAAATAACTTGAGCGAGGACGGTAAGTAATCGAAAGGTTTTTTGAGTTCATATATATATATATAATCTTTGGAAGTGTACGAAGTGCAATAATTCATGAATGGATAAATGCATGCATCTATGAAATTATTCTTATGTTTAATTATTAAATCCTAGTTTTGATTTATAATTGAAATAAGATAAATTTTAAGTATTCCTGAAAGCTAGTGGGAGTATTATGTTAAGGTTTTAAATCTTATATGTTGTATAACATGTAGGAAGTAACATTCCTTGAAAGCTAAATGTTAAGTCTTAGATTGGAATGAAACTTCATTTGTAAGATTTAAGAATTAAAACATACAACCTTGGAATATGTTTATTATTAATAAACATGTGCAGTAAAATAAATGATTCTAATAAAACATGATATATCATTTGGGAAATTGATAAATATCTTTTGACAAGATAGAACGTGAATGAAGTCTAAGTTTGACCTGTAGATTCATCATGTACATCATGTTGTGTATTTAAATTGTTGTATCATTCTTGAATAAGAAGTGATTTGACAACATTGATATCTAACTAAAAGTTATTAGATAACTTGTGTAATGAGTATTCTAAAAGAATTACATCCTCAGCCTGGAATTGCTCCTAGATTCTATGGATGAACAATATGTCAAATGTTGTGCAAATTGTCATCGACTTTAAACTTGAAAGTTAGGAAAGCATCAAACATTACACAATAAGATATTAAAGTTTACGGAGTTTTAATGAGCACATTGTTGTTTGTATACAATGATCTTGGTTTAATTGAGATGACACTCAATACTAGTCATGGCGAGATTTCATCCTTGTTAATGGCCATGTGAACTAGTTGTGCTACTAAAACACGATTGCATTATACATTAAAGAATAAGAATACTTTAAACTTTAAAATGTTTGAAAGTTTAAATTGTCATAAATTGGTGATAGAGGATGTCACACACTTTATGAATTATTATGTGGATTGGTGAATGCACACATACAAGGACTTCACTAATTGAATTCTTGAAATAAGTATTCTCAAAATTACGATAGAACAAGTTGGTTGATTTATGCTTTGTCAACAAGTATGATTGTCATTACTTGAGGCATAATTCATCAACTGGAATTTTCATGCATTGATCTATTTGGTATTTGGATAAGGGATGTTAAACAATTGTTTTGGTATGTTTGATTTTATAATATATATTGTATCCTATATTTGCATGTTTAATCCGTGAATAAATTAATTTATTCTAAATCGTCCGTTGTCAATTAATGATATGGGAGTATCATTAAATTAAGACAAATCTGAGAGATATGGTAGAATATACTTGAAAGTATATTGATGAGAATGCATACCAATTTCAGATGATATTCAATGAATTGAATATAGGACATATCCCAACTACATAATTTACTTTGTGGATATTGTTATAAGTAAATTATGAATAGTTATCCTCAGAATTGAGATACCAGATAAGTGTCATGAATGTAGTGCATACTGGGAGCAACTTAACGCTATCGTGGCGGTAGTCATAAGGGTTGTTTTCAGAAATGTTACAAAGTTTGTGGGTTATTCTCGTAGTCAAGATACAATTTGTTTCTTCAAATTTATTTGGAGTTTAATATTGCTGGGCCCCTCGTAGGGTTGACAAGATGCTTGTGTGGCCACACCCAAAATCTCCCCTAAATATGTTTAGAAGATTTGGTAATCTTGCTCAATCACTTATAACGAGAAACAGAATGGTTGAATAAAGAATGACTTAATTCCATATCTTTATTTAACATGGTATTAGAAACAAAAGGATAATAATAATGAGAAATCATTAAAAGGTTTTCCAGGAGCCTTGCTCGAGTTGTACTAGAGGCATCGAAGTGTTGCTAGACGCTAACCGATGTGATCACTCTATGAAGATATGTCCAAGTAGGAGCTGTTGGTTTAATGGACAATAAATTAATAGACGTGTGTTAGGATCGAACTCAAGACCACGGGATTGCACACTTTACGTATGAGAATTAAAGTTAATAATTAAATGTAATAGTTATATTTATTTATTAATTAAACGAAATAACTATAACGGACGTTAAGTAATTAGTTGTAATGGACTAACGGTCGTTAAATATAATTGGGAAGGACTAAAGATGAAATTGGAGATCGAGAAGGTTCTAGAATCCCTTGTGGGAGTCTTAGGCCGATCGTCCTATGGGTTTCCATAACCCAATCCTTAGCAAACTTGATCACCAAGTTACTTTGGGTATAAATACAAAACCAAGGGTGTTTGTAATTTAACTCTTGTATTCATTAGCTAAACCTAAAACTTGTTTTGTGTGTTTTCTTGCTAAACCGATCGTACACCACCTTAAGGGTGTCGATCACCATCTTTTCCAACTCAAAGTTATTTGTTTAATTAAAACTAGCATTACTTTAATTTGTTATAGTACGTGTGTACAAGAACGTGGTACAATCACACTATTGATTGTATCTTGGATTGAATTACAAAACGGTAAGGGGTAATTCTTATAATCCTATAAACCCTAATTAGGGTTCATCCAATTGCTAGTTTGTGGATTTGATTCTTGTTCGGCTAGAATCAAGAAAAGGTACGCATATTCTTTTATGTTAATTAATTGTTCATTAATAAATCCTATGCGCTTCCGCATGTATACTTTGATGTTTTGTGATTATTTATTGATTGTCATGTTATATAATTCCAACAAGTTCATAGGTTTAAGTATAAATTCAATAGTGGACCTGTAAGAGTTTATTTGCTATTCGAGACTAAGATAGATACATAATAAACATACCAGTCACATACCAACAACACAAACGAGATCTCAACAGGGCCCCAAGTGACACTAGCCAGCACAGTCGTAGCAAGGCCTAGAACAAATGCTACCCTGGAGTAGGTCGGAGTAGATATCTATTCTTAGCTAGGCAACATAGTTATAGCAAATGATTGCTAACCTAGACTAAGGCAACATCTACCACATATCTATCTAAACTAGTCAACACATAAGCAAATCAAAAGAGTTTAAGAATGTCCAAAAGAGTAGCATGATTTCTCACCCCAATTTAGTTAAAAACAAAGATAAAAGTGGGGTTATGAAACTCACCTCAAACAAGCAAAGCACAAACAATCACTAGCAACGCAGATAACAGCTAACTCGGCTCAGCAACTACTGACTCGGCACAACCTATTAATATAAACCAATTCTTAATATATATTCCCAACTTCAATATTGTCTACCACGAATACGTTCGAATTCTTATCTCCAAAAATGTCTCGTTTCACTATTTAGTTACAAGCGTTTGGTATCATCGTGTGTATGGTATCGACCCGACAAGACACCATGAATGCACTAAATCTATAACAATGTGACTCATAACGACGCAATGAGACGTCTAAGCGATAAGCTTTGTAGTTCAATAAGCTTCGAAATAAATCGTTAGATCTTATCGAATTCGTCAACTCGATAAATTCAACCATTTATTTATGTCGCTTATTATCCCAAAAAAACTAGTCACGTCCTAACGAGTCATAAGGATAATTCACCCATTAATAACGTTATCATACGCACATAACGGGCACTTATTAGATTCGTCAACCTAATAAGTCCGCTATCCACGTGGATTGACGTTATTAATGTTAGGTCATCCGTAACCCATGCATACCACATAATGGGTATTAAATACTCATAAATGACACATTTCGGTAAACGTGCCCTAAAAACATTTAATAACTCATTAATTACAAAACATTTTCATTTTTAGACGTTAGTTCCCTTTTTAAATATCGAATAACAAGGCGAGTCTTGTTATCGAATATTTAATATAAAACCCTTTATTAACTATATTTTCTAGTTTTATTTACAAGTTTATATATATATATATATATATATATATATATATATATATATATATATATATATATATATATATATATATATATATATATATATATATATATATATATATATATATATATGTATGTATATGTATATATATATATATGTATATGTATATATATATATATATATATATATATATATATATATATATATATATATATATATATATATATATATATATATATATATATATGTATATATATATATATATATGTATATATATATATATATATATATATATATATATATATATATATTACGTCAAGTTTCAATATAAGTTTCGAGTTATTATCCGTTTCGAGTTCACAAGTCCGAGTCATGACTCTCGGCTTTTACACGTCATATTGTCCAATAAATACTAAAGTCCATGTTACAGCGTTGTCTGGGTCAAGCGAGACTAAAAAGTCACGATAACACCGACATTGCGCAAAGTTGACATATATATTATTAAGTTGAAAATAAACAACTCCACAAACTCCAATCAACCTCCAAACAATCTCATATCAATTTAGCCATCCAAACAAAGTACCAAACATACCCGTAACCAATGTCACGACCCTAATGGTCTTGACACGGTCCCGGTTAAGACCACGTGAACCAAAGGAGCTCTAGAAGCTCTTTGGCTCCCCGCTTCTCATCCAATCTCCAACAACAACACCCAAAATGTTACCACAACGACTCGACCCGGACCCACGGGTCCTTGAGGGTCTCGTCCCATCCTAACGCCACTCAACATGAACCCTACTGGTTTATATGGCTCGTTCCACGCTTACCAACTCCATACAAACGCACCCAAATGGCTCTTTCACATCTCAAACACAACCAAACAACATTCAAACACCATCAAACATCAAAACCCATCAACTATCTACAACCACGACCTAATAACAATGATAAAAATGCAATAACAGATGAACACGACATAACACACGATACCGACACACTAGTTTTCATGTTTTATTAATTTTAAACACGTTTTAGGTCCGTTTTCATCAACACCCACCAAAGAAGATCATGTATACGAGCCATAGGGCCTCGTACGTGGATTTTTTGACTCAAACGAGTCGTTACATGTCTCCATTTACCTTTATCTAACCCGATCTACAAACGTATCACGAATCCAAGTACACCCGCACGGTTTTTACATGATTTGGGGGGTCAAAAATGGGTTTAGGGGCACGTGCCCTATATCACTAGAAATAGGAGAAGTTGATCTATCTAATGGTGGTGCAGGTGAGGGGTGACGCGCCAGAAATCGGCTGGTATGAGGCCGGAAGTGTGGCGGTTGGTTAGGGTTAGGGTTTTTAGAGAGAGAGTATGCGTGTTTTAGTGTTCTTAGAGAGAGAAACAAAGGTGTATGTGTGTGTAGGGAGAGTGGTATATATATGGAGAGCTAGGGACCAAAAAATAAATGAAGTGTGAAGGGGGATGGCTGGCTAGGAGGAAAAAGAGGGGCCAAACCCGTAAATTTTTGTAAACCTTCCCGTTTTTCCTCTCCCGAGCTCCTATTTTACCCTACGAGTATACAACGACTTTTATTTATCATTCTATTGTTTCTATTTACATTTTTCCATGAATTTTGATTATTCACACGTTACGTTTCGTGTTACGGTTTAAAAGTTACGTTTCTCTCGTTATAGGATTTTATTGTGCCGACTCAAGTAATGCCTAACATAACGGGCTATAACCCATACCACAACTCATACGATAATAAAATAAATCATAAAAACTAATAAACGATATCAAAACAAGTCATGGTTAACCGGAATAGCTTCTAAAGGCAACTACTCGGTCTAACTTAGCGTAATGCGGTTACCTAAAAGGGCTCCCTAATTACCGGTTGTCACAGCCTCCCAGCCTCTGAAGGAACCCGTCCCGGGTTTCACTCCGAGTTGCTCAATGACGAGAAGGGTTTAAGATACTTCTTTCGGAACACGTCCTCACGTTCCCATGTGAACTCTGGTCCATGACGGGAATTCCAATGAACTTTGATGATCAGAATACGGCTATGCTTTAGCCGTTTCATCTCACGATCCATGATCTCAATTGGTTCCTCAACGAAATTCAGACGCTCATCGTTTTGGATATCTCTCATAGGTACGACTAGGTTTTCCTCGGAAAGCATTTCTTGTACACTGCTCAACTCCGGAGGTAGCTCAAGTCTGTAAGCTACTGGTCGGATTCTTTCCAGGATTGGAAAGGGACCAATGTATCGGGTTGAGTTTTCCACATTTGCTGAAGTGTATCACCCCTTTCTAAGGGAAAACCTTCAACATGACTCGGTCTCCCACCTGAAATGCTAAAGTCTTACGTCTCTTATGGGCGTAACTCTTTGGTCTAAGATGTGTTGCAGGCTTTTATAGTCGGTATACACTACACACTTAGTTCCGTACAGGTAATGTCTCCAAATCCTAAGGGCAAACACTACAGCACCTAACTCCAGGTCATGGGTGGTGCAGTTTTTCTCATGCTTTTTAAGTTGTCGGGAGGCATACTTTATCACCTTTTCCCATTGCATCAGAATAACTCCTAAGCCTTTATGTGAAGCGTCGCAGTACACGACAAAGTTTTCGCTTCCTTCAGGTAACGCTAGGATGGGCGCACTACACAACTTCTCCTTCAGTAGTTGGAACGCCTCTTCTTCCTTTTCTCCCCATTCATACTTAACGTCATACGCATCATTTTGGTCGTGACTTAGCTATTTTGGAGAATCCTCAATGAACCTCCGTGTAGCTTTGCTAGACCTAGAAACTGGCGGACTTCCGATGGGGTTTTAGAGGTGGCCCATTCCTTAATGGCCTCAATCTTAGTTGGGTCAACGTGAACTCCACGACTATCTATCACGTGGCCTAAGAATTGTATGGACGAAATCCAAAATTCACACTTAGAGAATTTGGCGTACCGCTTTATTGCCTTAACAACTCCAATATGAGCCTCAAATGCTCTTCATGCTCCTCTCTACTCTTGGAGTATATCAAGATGTCTTATATGAATACTATCACAAACTTATTGAGATACGGCTTACATACTCGGTTCATGAGGTCCATGAATACCGCTGGCGCGTTGGTCAAACCAAAAATACATCACATGGAATTCATAGTGCCCATAATGAGTTCTGAATGTTGTCTTAGGGATAACTTCTTCTCGGACTCTAAGCTGGTGATATCCACCACAAGTTGATCTTAGAAAAGATACTAGATCCTTAGAGTTGGTCGAATAGGTCATCTATCCTAGGTAGTGGGTACCGGTTCTTCACCAATAACTTATTCAACTCTCTATTGTCGATGCACATACGGAACGATCCATCCTTCTTCTTCACGAACCATGCTGGTGCTCCACACAGTGACAAACTTGGTCGAATGAATCCCTTATCTGAAAACTCTGCCAATTGTCTAGGTAGTTCCTCCAATTCTCTTGGAACAAGTCGATAGGGTGCTTGGGCTACAGGTGCAGCACCAGGTATCAACTCAATTTGGAATTCCACTTGTCGGATAGGTGGAATCCTTGGCAGATCGTCTGGAAACACATCCGGAAAATACAACCTCCTTCTCGCTTTTCTTTTCAGAAATTCGAGCCAAGAAAATACAACCTCCTCTGTTGATGTACTTCTGGGCCTTAATACAAGAGATGATGCTCAACTGGGAGGGACCTCTACACTCGCTTCGATCTCCTTGTATGCTCAGAAATTTTCCGCTGTACGGTACACGCACGATCTTCTCATCACAGATGATGTTTGCACCGTTCTTCGACAGCCAATCTATTTCGATGATGACGTCAAAACTTCCTATGGTAACTGGCAAAAGGTCTATGCTAAACGGGTGGTCTAGAAAACTTAGTGTGCAACTTCGGACTACGGTGTCTATCCTTTCTCTATTCGCATTAGCTAACTCCACATCATAACTCAATCCTAAAGGTGTCGGGGAAATTCCTAGTAATGGCATAAAGGCAGTGGATACGAAACTTATATCGGCACCGGTATCAAACAGTATGGAAGCATAGCGGTTATTGAGAAGGAACGTACCCGTAACTACGTTTGGGTCCTCCTTGACTTCCTTCCAAATGATGTACACTCGCACTGCTCCCACATCTCTCTGTTAATTTCTAGCACCCTGGTTTCCCTGGTTCTCTTCAGTCCCTTGATTCACAGGGTTATGCCCATTACTTCCCACACCTTGGTTCACCAGACCTCCTCCATTCTCGGGGTTTCCTCTGACCCACGCTCGGCACTTATTCTTGAAATGCCCTTTCTTTCCACATCCAAAACAGGTGACAACGGCCTTCCAGTCCGCTCCTTGCGCAATTTGTGTCACAACAAGGGGACGAGACCTACAGTCTCTGGCCATGTATCCTACCTTAGAGCAATTCCTACATACCACTGGGTACTTCCCATGATGGTGTCGATTGCAACGATTACATAAGGGTTTGCTACCTTCATAACCCTTCTTCTCTCCATTACCTATAGCATACATCCTGGCAGTCTCTCGCCGTTTGTTGCTATCTCCCTTAACATTCTCATTCCTCTTCCTCTTATCACTCTTACTCTTATCTCCTCCTTCCAATACAAGAGAGTCCATCAAACGCTGGGCTATGGAAACTGCCTCATGCAAGTTAGCCTGCTTCACAGCGATGACATCATTCCTAGTAGCTAGAGGCAATCCATCAGTGTACCTTTCAATTTTAAGAGCCTCAATACGGACCATTTCTGGGTAAAGCAACGAAAACTCTTGGAAGCGACGGTTGTAAGTCGTCATGTCGCTACCCTTTACCTTATGGTTCCAGAACTCAACTTCTAACTTCTTAACCTTATTCCTAGGATAGTAAGTCTTGATCAGAAGGGCCTTAAACTGGGTTCAAGTCATGCCATAGGCTATCTCACTTCCTACTGATCTGTGATAGTTGTTCCACCAAGTCAACGCTTCGTCCTTCAGAGTGAACGTCGTGTACTTGACCTTGGGATCCTCATCACAGTTATTAACGGTGAACACGGATTCAGTTTTCTCCATCCACCTCATTAGGTAAACCACTCCTTCGGTTCCTCCGAACTCGATGGGACCTCAAAATCGAAACTCCTTGTAGGTACAACCTCGAGCTCGATTAAGCGGTGGGGTTCCAACAGAGGTTTTTGAGTGATTAGACTCAGCTAGCAGCTCGGCTACATGCTGTGTCACGAGCTGGTTGATGTGGGCTTGATTCAAAGTCGGAGGGATCGGTGGGAGATGACCATTCTCAGCTTGGTAATTGACGTCTGGGTTCTCAATGGCGGGGTTGTCAGTATTCTGATTTTCAACAGGTGGAGTGGTCGGGGTTGGACGATGACCTCGATGAACAAGAGTGACCACAGCAGCAGGCGTTGTGCGGGTGGTCCTAAGAGGTTTTTGTCTTGGTGCCATTGATCTGAAGGTTAACACAAGAGTTTCATAAGTTCACAACTCACGTTCCATTAGTCGGGGTTTGGTCTCAAGGATATCGAATACCGCACGAATATAAAATCAAGATAACAAGGATAATGCTACATCGTAACAAAATAACGAAAGATCGAAACGAGAATCAAATGATGCACTTTCTAATAGCCATAACTCATAATTTTCAAAGTACAATACATGAAAGGTTACAAAGTAGTCGAAAATGATCCTACCAACAAAACTAACAAGATAACTAAGATAAATCTACATCTCGAACTAGGGACTCCTCAGTTTCAAGATGGTACAATACTATGAACCTAAGACAATCTAGCCACGATCACGGGCAACTCTAGCTGATCTCCTAACATCGTCCATCACTCTCCAAAGTGACGAGATCTCAAGACGCTGAGAGTCGCGAGCTCTCCTCAGATCCGCGACCTCTCTCTCCAGCTCTCTGACCTTGCGCCATAACGCTTGTGCGCCTCTCGGTGTCGTACACTCGATCTGCGGGTTCCTACACCGCTCATGAGCTCGACATGCCCTCTCAAGATCATAGTCCTCCTAACTATTGTCCCCATATCTCCTCTCAAATCCGCTACACTAGCCCTCGACACTCCGACTAGTCGGTCTGACAACTGACTAAGCCTAACGCCCTGGGATATAATTCGCTCCCAAATCAGACTCGTCTCTCCATACTCTACGGGATCTGAAGCTATCTCTGATGGCATATCCGAACCTAGAGGGCTGCCTATCTTAGGTGAGTGAGGAGGTGAGTCAAAGTCAAAGGGCTGCCCAGGAGAATCAAGCTCAGGCAAGGGTAAAGGAGAGCCTAGTCATGGAGAATGCACTGAATGCGCTAGAATTTGAAGCGGCAGAGTACCCTCATCTGGTATATCCTCCTCCTGAGGGTCCACATCCTCATCTACCTATTTCTCCTCGTCCTCATACTCCTCCTCTTCTTCATCAACAGAGGGGGAGTCCATGAGTCGGCGTCTCTGTGAAGGTGAATCCTATGGTGGTAAAGTAGGGGATCTAGGTCTTCTGTGAGATGGTGATGAAGGTGGTGATGAAAGGAGAGAGTGAGCTGACAGGTGCATAAGTGATGATGGAGGTCGTATAGACATACGAACAATACAACGAGTAAGCCTAGGAGTCTGGGTCGTGCTAAGACCTGATGTAATGTAAGATGCCTAGAAGAGCTAGGGCTATCAGATGATGATGAAGTGGAAGTATGGTATCAGGCAATCATATAGGGATCACCCTGCGTAGGAGTCATCAGAGTTCGTGATGGGGAAGAAGCAGTAGCAAGGATCTCCTCTGATACATCATAAGCTAGTGAAGGCATGGTCTGTGACAATGACATAGGGTAGGTATAAGTGTTTGAAAATGACTAGTTCTAATAGCGCATCATCATATCAAAACATATATCACATAGTGAAAATCTTTCAAAATAAAGGTACCGTATTACACAAAATATGCATTTAAACAAAACGCATAAGTTCTATTCTATCACATCATCCATACATCATATACTTCCAAGTCACACAAATCATATATCAAGCTCATAACATATCAAAATCAATAAACATATCCCAATATATAACATCTTAACAATCAAATCACAGTTCGTACCATACTCAAATCAAGAGGCTTCGGCTTGGCAAGCTGGCATACGTCGGTCGAGGATCAAATTTTCTAAAAGTGGTTATAGTTTAGGTTTTAGTAAATACCTAGTTCTCTATAACCTGGCTCTGATACCAATCTGTAACACCCCCAAATCTTGGTACATCGGAAGACTTAAACAAGCTTTCGTGGCGTTACTAGATTGGTACATCACACAAGTATAGCAAACAAGATAATCATAAATAGTTCTCAACCAATCCCATAATTAATTATCCGAATACAATCATCCCAAAACAGTCAAATGTAAGGCCCAACATAGATTATAAAATAGGTCCGCATAATATTATCAGAGTTTAAATATGATCCTTCAACTATGCCTCGCTGCCAAGCCTCCATAGAACAAGCATTCCAAACATCAATTCAATTACCTGAGAAAATCATGCTAAAAGGTCAGCTAACGCTGGTGAGTTCATAGGTTTAAGTATAAATTCAATAGTGGACCTGTAAGAGTTTATTTGCTATGCGAGACTAGGATAGATACATAATAAACATACCAATCAAATACCAACAACACAAACGAGATCTCAACAGGTCCCCAAGCGATTCTAGCCAGCACAGTCGTAGCAAGGCCTAAAACAAATGCTACCCTGGACTAGGTCAGAGTAGATATCTATTCTTAGCTAGGCAACATAGTTATAGCAAATGATTGCTACCCTAGACTAAGGCAACATCTACCACATATCTATCTAAACTAGTCAGCACATAAGAAAATCAAAAGAGTTTAAGAAGGTCCAAAAGTAGCATGATTTCTCACCCCAATTTAGTTAAAAACAAAGATAAAAGTGGGGCTATGAAACTCACCTCAAACAAGCAAAGCACAAACAATCACTAGCAACGCAGATAACATCTAACTCGGCTCAGCAACTACTGACTCAGCACAACCTATTAATATAAACCAATTCTTAATATATATTCCCAAATTCAATATTATCTACCCCGAATAAGTTCCAATTCTTATCTCCAAAAATGTATCGTTTCACTATTTAGTTACAAGCGTTTGGTATCATCGTGTGTGTGGTATCGACCCGACAAGACATCATGAATGCACTAAATCTATAACAATGCGACTCATAATGACACAATGAGACGTCTAAACGATAAGCTTTGTAGTTTAATAAGCTTCGAAATAAATCGTTAGATCTTATCGAATTCGTCAACTCGATAAATTCAACCATTTATTTATGTCGCTTATTATCCCAAAAACTAGTCACGTCATAACGAGTCATAAGGATAATTCACCCATTAATAACGCTATCCTACGCACATAACAGACACTTATTAGATTCGTCAACCTAATAAGTCCGCTATCCACGTGGATTGACGCTATTAATGTTAGGTCATCCGTAACCCATGCATAACACATAATGGGTATTAAATACTCATATATGAAACATTTCGGTAAACGTGCATTCGAAACATTTAATAACTCATTAATTACAAAATATTTCTATTTTTAGACGTTAGTTACCTTTTTAAATATTGAATAACAAGACGAGTCTTATTATCGAATATTTAATATAAAAACCCTTTAATAACTATATTTTCTAGTTTTATTTACAATTTTTATATTTTATATATATATATATATATATATATATATATATATATATATATATATATATATATATATATATATATATATATATATATATATATATATACGTAAGTTTCAATATAAGTTTCGAGTCATTATCGTTTGAGTTCACAAGTCCGAGTCATGACTCTCGGCTTTTACACGTCATATTGTCCGATAAATACTAAAGTCCATGTTACCGCGTTTTCTGGGTCAATCAAGACTAAAAAGTCACGATAACACCGACGTTGCGCAAAGTTGACATATATATTATTAAGTCCAAAATAAACAACTCTACAAACTCCAATCAACCTCCAAACAATCTCATATCAATCAAGCCATCCAAACAAAGTACCAAACATACCCGTAACCAATGTCATGACCCTAATGGTCATGACACGGTCCCGGTTAAGACCACGTGAACCAAACGAGCTCTAGAAGCTCTTTGGCTCCCCGTGTCTCATCCAAACTCCAACAACAACACCCAATATGTTACCACAACGACTCGACCCGGACCCACGGGTCCTTGAGGGTCTCATTCCCATCCTAACGCCACTCAACATGAACCCTACTGGTTTATATGGCTCGTTCCACGCTTACCAACTCCATCCAAACGCACCCAAATGGCTCTTTCACATCTCAAACATAACCAAACAACACTCAAGCACCATCAAACATCAAAACACATCAACTATCTACAACCAAGACCTCATAACAATAATAAAAATGCAATAACAAATGAACACGACACAACACACGATACCAACACACTAGTTTTCATGTTTTATTAGTTTTAAACACGTTTTAGGTCCGTTTTCATCAACACCCACCCAAGAAGCTCACGTATACGAGCCATAGGGCCTCGTACGTGGCTTCTTTTGACTGAAACGAATTTTTACATGTCTCCATTTACCTTTATCTAACCCGATCTACAAACGTATCACGAATCCAAGTACACCTGCACGGTTTTTACATGATTTGGGGTCAAAACTGGGTTTAGGGGCACGTGCCCTATTTCACAAGAAAGAGGCGAAGACTATCTATCTAATGGTAGTGGAGGTAAGGGGTAACGCTCCAGAAATCGGCCGGAATAAAGCCAAAATTGTGGCGGCCGGTTAGGGTTAGGGTTTATAGAGAAAGAGAATAGAGAGAGTGTGTGTGTGTTTTAGTGTTTTTAGAGAGAGAAAAAAATGTGTATGTGTATGTAGGGAGAGTGGTATATATATGGAGAGCTAGGGACCAAAAAATAAACGAAGTGGGAAGGGGGGGTGGCCGGCTAGGAGGAAAAGAAGGGGCCAAACCCGCAAATTTTTGTAAACTTTCCCATTTTACCTCTCCCGAGCTCCTATTTTATCCTACGAGTGTCCAACGACTTTTATTTTTCATTCTATTGTTTTTATTTACGTTTTTCCATGAATTTTGATTATTTACACGTCACGTTTCGTGTTATGGTTTAAAAGTTATGTTTTCTCTCGTTATAGGATTTTATTGTGCTGGCTCAAGTAGTGCCTAACATAACGGGCTATAACTCATACCACAACTCATACGATAATAAAATAAATCATAAAAACCAATAAACGATATCAAAACAAGTCATGGTTAACCGAAATAGCTCCTAATAGCAACTACTCGGTCTAACTTAGCGTAATGTGGTTACCTAAAAGGGCTCCCTAATTGCCGGTTGTCACATGTGACCATGGAAAAGGGCCAGAGACGAAAATACATAGTTCGCACACATCTAATCAAATTTTCGTTCTCCCTAAGTAGTCTTAATAGAGAAAACATCATTCATTTACTCGTTCATTAATTACTATCTCTGTAACTTTTCGCTACTGTCCTACATCCCTTTAGTTTTTATATATAATAAGTAACAAGTAACTACATAAACGATTCTTGTAAATAGCTCTTAATTTATAAATTAACTCGTTAACAGCTTGGTATTAAAGGTATTTTAAAGAATGAAGAGTGGATTGAAGAACCTGTTAATGTCAAAGCAAAATTCATGAATCATTTTCAAAATCAGTTTCAACGTGATCCCTCCTTCGTTAGAAGTTGATATGCTTAACCGCTTATCTTCTCCTTAAAGCGAGTTTTTGGATCACAATATTTCTCGTGAAGAGATCAAGCGAGTTGTGTGGGATTGTGGTGGTGATCATGCCCAGGGGCCGCATGGTTTCAGTTCCAAGTTTTTCACCACTTTTTGGGATCTTTTAGAAGCTGATGTGCTATATTTAGTTCATGAATTTTTTCACTCAGGGACTTTCCCAAAAGGCTGTAATTCGTCATTTATATCGTTGATCCCTAAAGTTTACAATGCCATTTTCGTTACGGATTTCCACCCTATCAACCTAATAGGGTGCCAATATAAAATTATTAGCAAAATTCTAGAAAATAGACTTACTATGGTGATTGGAAGTTGCATTAGTGCGGAACAATCGTATTTATCAAGAGTAGAAATATTCTTGATGATCCCCTTATTTTGAATGAAGTCGTGGCTTGTGATAACGTCAAATTGTCCTGATATTATAAGCATTAATTTCCCCCTTTATCATCACATTATGAGTAAAATGCTAGTGAAAACATCCTTATTCCTTATTATTTCATTTCAGGATCTATTTTGTGCAAGGAAGCGGTAAATGGACATTTCTAAGCCCAAAGGATGACTTTTCTCTCAACTATGGCGTAACCAAGTGATGGAGTTACGCCGTAATAATGATCATGAAGAATACGGCGTAACAATGGAGTATAGTTACTCCGTAACAAGACTACTGAACATGAAGCAACTTACTTGATAGTGGATATGGCGTAACCCTCAGCTCAGGTTACGCCGTAATAACGGATAAGCATCAATTTTACAAAGGATACGGCGTAACCATCAGCTCAGGTTACGCCGTAACAGAAGAGAAGCATTTGATTTACAAAGACTACGGCGTAACTCTCAGCTAAGGTTACGCCGTAACCATGGATAAGTACAAGATTTTGAAGAGTTACGGCGTAACTAATTAATAAATGTTGCGTTGTAACTGGTATCCGAGCCTATAAATAGATGAAGTTTTCATCAGTTATAGGCATCTCTCCTTTCCCAAACCTTCTAGGGTTTGGGGAGATCAAACACAAAAGAAGAATCATGGCTTAGGAGCATTGAATAATGAAGTTCTCATCTACGATTGCTATTATATTCGAGTTTGAATTCCTTTTATATTTTTCTAGGACTTATACTATGAATTCATGTTATTAATTGAAGTTTGAATTTACGTTATTGATCTTCTCTTTATTTCTTTATAGACATTTACTAGTCTTATCATAGATCACTAGTCTTGGTAATATTATAAGCTTGTTAGTTTCTAAAGGGCTGGGAGATATGACCAACTGACCCCAGTCTAATAGGTTGGAAAGTATGGAAGGAATTGGCGATAGTACAACTACTCTTCGTGTGCAAACTGACCAAATGATCACCTATCAAGTGGAGGTATTTAAGAGGTTAGGGGAAATCTAAGTTCCTAACGGCCGGGTTTCAATAGACTAGATCTAGTAGATTTGGCCCTTAATGACTGCTATTAGGTTGTCGAATGATCCCGGGTGTCCTGTTCAGCTTGGTGAGGAATCTAAGAACCATAGGCCATGACGAATTGACCAAAGGATTCTGGCGATAATTAACCACTATATTGAACCTTTATATTGATAATCAATTCGTATTTGCATTCTTTATTAAGCTTCACTTATATATCTCTTTATCCTAAAATTCTTGTATCTGTGTGATTGGAATAATTATAGCATATCAATGGATTATCAAAATCATATCATTTCTAATCATCTTAGTTCTTTCAAGGTCACAGCTCTCTTGGGACGATACTCGGATTTAACTAAGGCTTTACTTCAGCTGATCGGGTTCTCTGCCCATTAGTATGTGTTTATCCTAAGTTGTCTAAGTTTTATAAATATTAAAAGCAGGATGAAATAGCACATCAGCTTTTTGGCGCCGCTGCCGGGGAGCAGTTAATGGAAGATCTAAGGTATTATCTATCATATTTACCTAATAAAGAGATGTGAGCACTTTCAAACCTAGGTATGTATCTCAATATCTCGTATTCCAATATTCCACATTTATTCTTCGAAGCTATTAGTTACGGCGTAACCTCTATTAAGAGTTACGCCGTAACCATTTAATAATAATAAAATTTTAATAACTAAAAATTTAGTTACGGCGTAACTCTTTCCCTAATTACGCCGTAACATCCTGGCGGTATAAAACCCATATTCGGATGAAAGTTTTTACAAAAACACGCATCTTTTCACCGCCTACCACAACAGTAAATTCGTGGAAATCTCTTCATTCCTTCGCTCAAGCAATGGCTGGTAAGATCTATCACTACTCTTTTTGATTTGTTTTTATCGATTATTCAATTATGGTTTATATTTTAATATTTTGGGGATCTTGCTTATTTTATTATTTTACTGCTATTAACTTGATTAATTAAAGATTATGATGAATTCCCCATATTTTTTTGATTCGTGTCATATCATTAAGGGTTGTTTGGGATGTTTTGACTTAGTTTAAATGGGTTTTGGGTCGAACACAAACCTAATTGTTTAGGCGTGGTCCCTCAGCACTAATAGGTTAAAAATTGATGATTCTTTTTACCACTTGGAAAAAATTGATGGTTACGGCGTAATCTATTGCTAATCGTAACGTATGTTGTGCTGAGTTTCTGGGGAAGATTACGGCATAACCTGTGGGTTATGTTACGTCATAACCATTTGTGTAGTTTAATTACGGCGTAACCTGTAATGTTGGTTACGCCGAACTAGTCATCAGTAGGCTCGATTCCTAACTTTTATATGTTTTCTTTTCAGACGAAAACCCCGTTCTCAACCCCGCTGAATGGGTTAGGTTTCTGGCATTTGAAGATGAAGGGATTATGCAGCTATGCCATGATGATTACTTGATGTTGACTAGAAAGGATATTAATCAGCCCGAAGCTTTGGACTTCGATGCGTTTAATGGGATTGAAAACTGGTCTCCGGGGAGGAAGCTCAGAAAATTCTATAAAATCAAGTTTAAGTGCTCGCAAGGATCATTCACTTGCAATGATTGGTTAAGGCTCTTTCGGATAACCGAGCCAATTATTCTAGAATATGTTCGTGAGTTCCTAGCTTCAGTCGAGTTCAAGAGTGAAATCGACGATGATGATCAGGTTTCGTTGTATTTTCAGCTGGGTGGAGTGAGAAGGCAGTTAACATTAAAGAAGTTTACCGAGAGAATGGGTTTGTACACACGAGATGAGTTGGATTCTGAAGTCTTTGAGGAGTTTTACGAGACTTGTTGGAGGTATAGGCCCGAAGACTATGATCCCACCAATTACTTCAACCACATTTCTGTTGTGCCCGGGTACAACTCGAGGCACCCACCTACTTACACCTTAGTAAGGAACCCTATTCGCCGTCTGGTGCACCGACTCCTTGCTTGCTCTATAAGGGCAAGGCATTCGGCCAAAGAGAAAATGACCATGGACGATTTATACCTCTTAAATGGGATGGACGGGGGAAATCACATTGATGTCCCCCATTATTTGGCGAGGTTTATAGGCAATGGAGCTAAGGGTTTTACAGGAAAGAGTCTGATTCAGGGGGCTCATTTTATTGGTAGGTTAGCTAGGAGTTATGGGTTGATGTCTGAGGAGGCTTTGGCTTGGGTATCCTATGGGAAGGAAACTAGCTTGCTTGGGTTGAATAAGCTAGTGGAGTTTGGGATTTGTACCCAAGATGTATTTGGAGTGGTTGAGTTAGCAGGGACATCCCCGAGGAGAGAAGTCGGGGAAGCTAGTGTTGCTGGTGGTGTCCAAGATGAAGCTGGGGAGCGTGTGCCGAGGGGTCGACGTAGGGTACACATTAATGTTGGGGATAGGTTAAAGATGATCGATGATAGGATTGAAGGGATGTCAACCCACTTCAATGAAGAGATTAATAGCCTCGGAGTGGGTTTATATGGATTGAGTAACCAGTTTGAGGGTTTTGCAGGTACACTGGATCGGTCAAAGTTGTGCAACAAGATTTTTAATTTGGAGTGCGGACCGTCTGAGCGGATGCTTCAAGGGATGCACCTGAGCCATCCTCGATGGCATGGACCAGGATATGTGTACCAGCCCGACATCCCTGATATTGGCATCCAGCAAGGAGTGACATTTATTGTAACATATTGGATTTCACAAACACATCAAACCATGATCAAACTAGGCGTATACTATAAGGTTTTAGAGAGAGAAAGAGTTAGAGGTTTGGGAACTTAGTGAGAGAAAATAAAAGTATTATTATGAGCTCCAACCCTCTACCTTGTGAGGTAGAGGGTATTTATAGTTTCTTACATAAACGCCACCTACGGGCTGTGGATCATGCATACAGTGGGTAAAGACCCGTCCGTCCTCCACGGTATTACTTAATTAAATACTATCTAACATTAAATAACTACGACTACGAGCTTTCTAACGATTACATATACTTGAGGTAACCGACACTTTAATAACTGGATTTACTAAATCCTAACAGTCTCCCCCTAAGGGAGGTCACCTCAAATTACATTAAATACAAAACGGATATTACATTAAGATTGTTCTTGGATTCTTGTTAATTTTCCTTGCTCTGTAGCTCGTAGTCTTTGATTCTTCATTTTTGCATGTTTGGATAATCCAAGTGGAGGTCTTTAACAGATCCACATGATAATGAGTTTTGAGCCGACTTTGAGATCATCGATTACCATAAATCTCGACTCTTCCTTTGTGGTGTTGACATTATGTGATGTTGTGACATTTGGACCGACATGCTCACATTACGGATCATGATTTCTTCTCATCGAGTAGCGGAAGCTTTAGTTGATTCAAGATATTTGCGGCGTAGCGAGATGCATGGGTGAAAATATCGAGTCGTCGATGCACTTATCATGATTTCTTTAGAGATGAATGTGATGTGTGAGCATGCGGCTATGGATTGACCTCTCCATTACGATCACCGCAAGCGTCGGGCGTACCTACATACAACGATTAGCAATAAAGCGCACAAAAGTGTCTTTGATCACTTTCATTGAATTGAGGTACCGACCCACGGTTCCCGTTGATCGATACAAATCTTGCTGTGATCGGTATAATTCGAAGAATCTCCTTGCGGGGTTTCGCATTTGTTCAAGTTGTTCTCGAGACCGAGCGTCTCAAAGAAGACAACACGGAGTGAGTGAACGGTAATTTGAGATTCACCGATTGATGAAAGAGATTTGAAAAACAATCGAGTATTGCTTAATAAATTGTTTTGCAATACAACGAAGGTCTTAAGGAAAATCTATTATCAATCATAAACACCTTTATTTTGAAATATTAATACACGGTTGATGTGCTAGAAAAGAATTTTAAGCACACCGACCGGTTTTCAAAGTTATCCGTCAATCCATAACTCGAACGAGATTGATTCATATTTTGAATCGCCCTATTGTTTCATTCGGTTGTCACATGGTTGATCTATGGGATAGATCTCACATGCCACCTACCAAGAGCTTGTTTGATGTTGGATCTAGAAGGTTTTCCATCGTCATTGTGAATATGTTTACATATCACTCAGATGTTCTGGCAATACCACAAGGATAATGCGTAGGACTCTTAAAATATAATCTCTCTTTCCACATTGTGTGAAACAGAGAGTCTTCATTGATAGTGTCCTAAAGAGATTTATTGATGATCTCGTGGATCTAGACTTAATTGTGCACATTTGGTTCCTATTCCGGAGACAAGGGAGAGGGTCTCCTTCTTCAATATCAACAAACTCTAAGAAAAGGTCGATAGATTATGTAGGTTCCCCGTGAGAATGAAACAAGTCCTTTTAAAAGGAACTTGAGTGGTTTGGGAAGTTGAAGTGCAGTGCGTCATTGGGTCCATGACGTCTTGTCTTCAATACCAGTGTTACCTTAGTAACCACCAGTAGCATATGTATTGAACCCGGTTTCTACCCTAAGGTTGAATTATTGGAGAGCTATTTCTTTTCACCCTTTTTTACATTTATTTCTTTTTCATTCTTCAACCCCTTGATGCTTACGAGACTTCATAACTAGAAACTTGTTGGGTATATTCGATTCTAGCTCTATCACGATCCGCACTATTCCCATTTCTCACATTTCTCCTTTTTCATCATACCTAAGGACTTCTACACTATCTAGTGGATTGTCCTGGTAGATCCCTCGATTCAAGGCGGGATCGTGGGAGCGAATACCTAACCTAACCATCCTTATATCCCATACATAAAGTAAATTTGGTGGGTCCTTTTGGTATTGTTCATACGCCATTGGAACCAATTGAAAAACATTTGAAAATCAATCCGATACTTGTGATATATTATCAAAGCGTTTTGTACACGAGTTGTTTTGATATTTTTAGAAACGAGCTCCCCTCAACATGTGCATTGAGTATTTGAAATCGTTTTGGCACACGGAGGCAAGAGGAAGGATTCACATCTTTGATTACCATTTTCTAAAAGATATCAACATCACTTTCCTGATCAAAATTAGTATTTTTCATACTTTGTTTTAAGGCTATTTTTGGGAAAGAATGTGGTTTTCAAAAAGTTGCTCCCCCTCGATATGTGCATAGAGATTTGAAAGTGTTTTGCACATATAAGAGAAAACCTGCACATTGAAACAAATCAATCACGTTTCAATCCTTTTTGGTTTGAAATAGATGCTCCCCCTCAACATGTGCATGGAAAATTTGAAATCGTTTGGCACATGTGGGGAGGAGAGCTTGTAGATCACTATAAAACCATTTATCGAATTATCAGTTTAAATCTAATTTAAATCACAAATTCTCCCCCGATCACAATTTTCAAATCATTTGAGATTTGTGATCTCTGTAGATTTAAATTGATTTTGAAAGCTTTTGAGGAGAATTGTGACTTGCTTATGAAAATATCTAACCGATAAGGATCAAAGTGAGACTTTAAACTCCAAAAACATGCTTGAGTATCTTTTGAAAACATGACATAAACCTTGGTGCGAACCGGTTGTATGACAAATAACCTTTTGATTTAAATGAAATCATTATCCCCCTCAATCAATGACATAAGTTGTTGATTGAGAGATAGATATTTTGACCAATGTCAAGTCCAGATGATTTTCAAAAAATTGAGACCGAGTTATTTTTATTAGTTTTTAGTTAGATAACAAATATTTTTCAGAAGAATTTTTAGAAGGAAAAATACTTGTGAAGGAAACATTTGTCGTTTTAGTGACAAACATTTGTTTTTAGAATCAGAGCATGAGATTTGAAAGATATTATAAAGCATGGCTCTGTTCTTTCTTTAAAAACGGGTTATAGACTGAAATGACTATAAGCCTTTGTTTCACTTTCTCTCAATTTTTTTTTTTTTTTTTTTTTTTTTTTTTTTTTTTTGTACATTGAACAACATCTAAAGACCCGTGTCACTCTTTGAATGACAGCACAAAGACCGTAGATATTATCGAATCAAGAAAAACATGACAAAATGACAATAATTTTGAAAATTTTGAAAGTTTTATATTTTTCTATTTGCTTTTTGTTGGTTTTGTATTTTTTTTTAAATAACTAATTACAAGAGATGGATGAAGAAAAACGTTTACTCCTCGTCTTCCTCTTGAAGATGTTTGAGTGTTTCCTGTTGTAGACTCTTTAGACCAAGTCGTGGGAGGATAAACTCAAAACGTTCTTAAGGAAGAGCTTTGGTGAAGATGTCTGCTAACTGGTATTCAGTCCTAACAAAATAAAGTTCCACCACACCGTTCTCCACTTGCTCTCTGATGAAATTATGTCGAATGTCAATATGCTTTGCTCTTGAATGTTGAACGTTGTTGCATGAGAGAGCAATGGCACTTTTATTATCACAATGAGAGGGATTTTGTTGAATTCAAAGCCATAGTCGGATAATTGGGATCTCATCCATAGGATTTGAGCACAACAAGATGACATGGCTATGTATTCGACCTCTGTAGAGGATATGGATGTACTCATTTGTTTCTTTGAAGACCAGCTCACAAGCTTATTTCCCAAAAGCGAGCACCTCGGCGTGCTTGACGTGTATCTTGACATCCCGCATGATCGGCATCTGCATAGGTTTGTTAGTGACATACCGGTGTCCTTGGTGCCAAAGTCCCATATTGATGGTTCCTTGGAATACCGAAGACCCGTTTAAGCGCTTCAAGGTGCTTTTGGTAGGCAGCACGGTATCTAGTACACATGCATCTGACGAATGAATATCGGTCTCTTGGTGTGAGGTACATCGGGGATCAATCATACTACGATATTTCGTTTGATCTACCATGATCCCAGAGTGGTCTTCATCCGTTTAGTGCGCTCTATCATGGGAGTGTCAGCGGTCACAAGAATCAAATCAAATTTCTTTAAAATCTCATTTGCATACTTAGATTGATTTATAAAAATGCCTTGGGACTTTGTGAAATTTGTAATCCCAAGAAAAATGACATTTGCCCCATCATTGACATTTGAAATTTGGAGCCAATCTCCTTGAAAAACGGTCACATTCATTGGGGTCGATCGACACAAAATAATATCATCAATATAAATTTGAGCGTGAATTAAATGTTTGCGACTTTACGGTGAACAATGTCGGATCAACTGCTCCTTTCTTGAATCCGGTAGAGAGAAGAAACTTTGATAGCGTATCATACCATGCCCTTAGAGCTTGCTTCAAACCGTAAAGAGCCTTCTTCAAGTGATAGACATGAGTAGGATGCTCGAATTCACAAAACCTTGGGTTGGGCGGCGTATCGACTTCTTTAAGATCTCCGTTAAGAAAAGCCGTCTTTACATCCATCGATATACTACCATGTTCTTACTTGCGGCGTTAGCCGTGAATATTCTGATTGCCTCGATACGTGCAACTGGAGCAAATGATTCTTCAAAGTCAATACCCTCTTCTTGACGGTATCCTTTTGCAACCAATCAAGCCTTGTTCTTTAATACATCACCATGCTCATCAAGTTTTACTTTGAAGATCCACTTTAGAGCAATGATCATAGCACAGTCTGGAGCAGGTACTAATTCCCATACATCTAGTTGATCGAACTCATTAATTTCTTCTTGCATAGCATTGAACCAGCTATCTTCATTCATTGCAGTTTTAAGGTCTTTAGGTTCGACCTTAGATAGTACGGAGTTGAAGAAGCACTATAAGGCATCAGTTGCAAGTTGTTTACAGTGGATCTTTGGGCGAGAGGGTTTCAATGATGTTGTCAATGGATGATCATGTGTCCATTTTCTAAGGTGTTCGTGTGTTTGTTGTTGAGGAACCAGTAGCGAGTTGTTTTCTCTTGATGAAGATGGTTCGATGATGATTCGAGAGCAAATATGTTTTCAAAGGGAGCATCTTGAGGGAGTAGCAAAGGGTTATCTCCATCATAGGTGCGAAACAATTCCATGATGTACACTTGATGATTGAGGAATTGATGATGAGGCAGTGATCGTGAAGGCGCTTATTGACTTAATGACATAAAACGAAGGGTTATCTTCATTGGCGAGGATAGGAGCAGCCTTTGTTGATGGATTTGATGATCATTAGCAATTGGCTCATAGTGTTCATCAAACATTGGATCAAACAATTTCTTCAAATCATCATCGAAGGAGTTACATAAGGAGTTCTTTGGTGAGAGATTTTGTACAAGAGAAAAACTAATGGGACTACTTGATGAAGGTTGTGATACGGGTCCGAACTTGATTGTCCTGGAGCCATTTGCAGATAGCTCATCGAACGTGACGTGAATAGTTTCCATGATATCTCGAGTTCTTTTGTTGTAGATTCGGTAACCCTTCTTGTTTGATGCATAACCAACAAAAACTCCAATGTCCGCCTTAGCTCTTAATTTACCTAAATCTTGACCGTCATTTATTGGATAGCACAAAGCACCAAACACAGGAAGGTAGGAGAGATCAGGTTTTCATTTATGGACAAGTTCGTATGGAGTTTTTCCATGAGAGGTGTGTATAAGGGAACGATTTTGGGTGTAGCAAGCAGTGGCAATGACTTCAGCCCAGAGAAACATTGGAACCTTTGAGTAAATCAGCATTGTTCTTGCGGCTTCCACAAGAGTTCGATTTCGTCTTTCAACAACACCGTTTTGTTGAGGAGTTCGTGGAACACTTCTTTGATGACTAATTCCAATACTTTCATAAAATTGACTTAAGTCTTTGTTAACGAACTCTGAGCCATTGTGCATTGAACAATTCTAACGATATTGTTAAGTCGAACTGAAGTCGCTTGATAAGTTTAATGATGACATCCGGGTTTCATCCTATGTCCTCAAAAACTTTACCCAAGTAAATCAAGAGTAGTCATCCACAACGACTAAAATATATTTGATAACGCTACACGCATCGTTCGGGGTCAAAGGAACTTCCTTTTCTTCGAGCAAGTTTTATAACACCCTAGGCAGTGAACCTAATCGTTGTAGTGTAGTATTAGGGTAAGCCACGGGTATTGATATCGTTCTCTAGGGGAATAGGAATGCTAGTGAGAAGTTACTACGCTAAGTTTGGGGTTGAGGAAGATTATTTTTTATCTTTTTATGTTTTTAGGAAATGGAAAGGTACGAATCTCAGGGTTTGGATTTGGGGGTTGGTATTGCTACCGATTACTCTACTTATCTAATTATCTAATCTAAGGTGTAGGTAGTCTATGTCTAATTATTGTGTGCTCGTATGATAGTTTAAAGATGTGTTCACTTAGGTTTTACTACTCCTTAATTATCTCCTATTGATGGTTGAATTGTCACGTCCTTATTCTTAATTGGGTTGTGTGTCTAAGGTTGTAGGGTATGCGTTTATCCCTAACTCTTCGAAGTTACCAAAGGGTCTCGTCTACAAGACCCACTAGGGTTTATAAACTCTAACTCTAAGGCCTCTTTGGATAGTTTAGTTTACAACCGCTCAAGGTGCTATAACCTAAGGTTCACAAAGATTAACCAAGCATTAAGTACACATCGAATGACCTATCGCATTACTAGATCATTAACAACTAAGATAAGAGACAACCAATCAATATTCAATAATTAAGTTTCATATTCCCTAAGAAAACACACAAGTAAATTAGCCGAACATGGAGAACATGCAAGCATACACACAAATAATCAAAGACATAATTGAATTATTGAATTAAAACACTTATCTTGATGTAAGATAGGGTTTGGAACCCTAAAATACTCTACAAGACAGCCTTGGTTCGGTTTAGGTTTTTACTCTAAAAGACTACACATCAATACTGAAAAATTCGGATTCTATATATAAGATTACATATGAGACGGCGTCACCTTATGTTTTGTGACGCCGTCGGATCGCCGTCATTAGGGTTTCGTCTTGGCCACGTTAGTCTTGCGACGGTGTCACCTTGTGCTTGTGGCCCGTCTCTTGACTTCGGCGCCGTCTGGATCGAATCTAGGCCGTGCGAGTTGCGACGGCCTACTCTTTTAAAGCGACACCGTCACTTGAAAATAAGAGATTTGGCTTCCCGTCACAAAATCCTCCGACGGCATCGCAGATTAAGCGATGGCGCCGTCACCTTGTCTTTTCAAGCGGTGGAGTGTCTCGATTCTTGACTTTGGCCATTTTCTTCGTATATCCGCCTTTTCGTCCAAATAAGTGCCATTACTGACAATTTGCCTTCAAGAGACCTAAAAAGTGAAAAGGAGCGATATTAAGTAATAACGGATACAAAGTGATCAAATAAGGGCTTAAACGACCCTCAAAAGGTACATTTAAAACCTTATCAAATATCCCTACACTTGGTATTTGCTTGTCCTCAAGCAAATGTGCTTTTAGCCAATTAATTTATAAGTTAGGGGTCATGAAGCATTGGTTTAAAACAGTCCACAACATATATAAGCCTGGAAAAAGTCATAACAAGCACGGAAATTATTACATACTAGCACCTCACATGGGGTGTTTGGATACTCACATCTCTCTCGGGTGTATATGAAATATATCAAAGTGGAAATGGAAGATAAACACTCATTAACCGGTCCTAGTACATAGATTACCATAGGCTTGAGAATAGATCAAACCTCCATCGCTTTGGAGTAAGCACCTAGGAAAGACTATCAAAGAGGTCTTTAAAGGGTTGTAATGTTAGGCTTACGGTAGGGAAATAAAGGGTTTGGTGGGATAGGCTATTTAGTGGTGGCAAGTCAAAAACCTTTATGTTACAAGCATACGAAGAATGGCGTTGCTAAGCCAAGACTCGACACTCTAAACTCTAGATAACTGAAACAAACAAACATAAATTTAAAGGATAGATGTAGGAAAGTAGCCCGTTTTTTTTTTTTTTTTTTTTTTTTTTTTTCTTTTCTATACACTTTTACTCTACCATCCCCTACGGTAACATCAAAATGATAGGGATTTATAGGCACATCCCTACACTTGAGTTTTTATTACTCTAACACTAATTTGACCCGAATTGAAAAGATCAAAACACTTGGGGTATGTTATTACGCAAATTAGGGAATTTAACGTTCCCTTTCAATCATTTTATAAACTTTAACTTTTTTCCCATGAGTCCCAATCATCCCAAAACTGTGTCCAAAGGATATGACTCGACTTAGCAACTCATACAAGTAACTAGATAATTGAACTAAGGGTTTAGGGTGATAACAATAATGCACTAAAAGTGAGTGCATACAGGGTAGGCTAAGGCGATTTGGGTGTATATTTGGGGGTGGGGTGTAAACAATGCTCTTCATTGATATTCGGAAAACCGAAACATCACGAGAACCGCGAAAAGGATAGGCTCTGAGGGGTTAACTAGGGGTATCGTGTACTAAAAATGAGTACAACGCAAAGGGTGTGGGAGAATTACTTAACCGATGTGGAAGAAGTAATTATATTACGGGTATCAAACAAGGGTTATCCTAATGCCTCTTATCATTTAGTTATTCCTAATTACACAAGTGTAGTCTTACTAGCGATCTCGGAATGCATCCCAAAACAAGTTCTAGAATCTAATATACTACCGGTTCACACTCTAAGCATTGAAGATGAATGCTTTTAATTCCTACTAATCTAAGGGCGATCCTCACATTTTGGGTGGAATTTAGGTGGTAAAGGGTTTTTGTGCTAGTCATGCAACTTCCTATCCGTGAGACGCTTTTGTTAAGACTAATGGCCCACTCCTATATATCATGAAAAATTTCAAATTTGGTGCCAAAATTACCCTAACAGACATTTTCTCATGGTTTATTACGCAAATGCAATTGGACAAAGCAAATAATCAAGGATAAGTATAGTTTCAAAGTTCCGTTTATTTTCCCTCCTACACTTAAACCGAACATTGTCCCCAATGTTCCCGAAAATATCAAAGTTATGATAATGGAAGGTAATAAAAAGCGAAAGAAACTAATACTCCCCGATTAGCTCGGTAGGATCTGTAAAGTAGTGGTTAAATCCTTTCCAAGAAGAATGTGTGCGTGAAAAGCTCCTTCCAATCTTTTGTTTCTTCTTCTTGATAAATAAAACACGCACATTCGAAGAAAACAAACGAAACATTCGCATAAAATCGTGGTAATAATATATATAAGACTCTACTAAACTAGGATATAATGCTTGTGGAATGGATGTTTCTGAAATTTACGGAAAATTAAGACACAGAAAATTCCAAAAGTTCATAAGTAGCTCGGAAAATGAAAAAAAAAGTAGTCGGATGTTTTACTCCTTCCTAACGCCGTCGAGTTATCTTGACAAAAATTGGTGCTGATTTTACGGAAAAATTTACGAAAAATTTACATCTTTAGAATCTGGAAAAATTTCTGCAAAACATCCATTATGACTCGATACAAGCATTTGACTCGAACAAACACACATATGTATCTTTTAAAGAATTGTTATTCTCATGTTTATGTTTCTTTTGAAAACGTGTGTAATCCTCCCTACACTTATCCTTTATGTAAAATACCTTTATATGCAATTAAGACGATGTTAAAAACAAAATAAAGCATTTTTACTAATTTAAACATGAGAATAAATAATTAATAAAAGATATACGACACTAACAAGCAAACAATTAAGCATGGGTTGCCTCCCACGAAGCGCTTTTCTTTATTTAAGAGTCTTGTAGCTAGACTCGTAGTCGTGCCCCTACGTTACTTCATTACCGCCATCTCCTTCCTCATGACGGTCTCTATTGGGGGATTCCATGTTGTAGAAGTGCCCTATGATGCACCTCTCTAAGAGTTCATCCTCTCCCCAATCGGTCCTATATTTTGGTCCTAGGTTCAAGCAATCCTTATAGAATCCGAAAATCTTAGCCATAACATAATCTACTCCTTTTTCTTTATCTTCCTCGTTCCTATAATAGACCGACAGTTTAAGTTCCTTTTCATCATTAGAGAGTGATGAAAACTTCTCAATCTTGAACGGCATTTGGTAAGCTATGTCATCGTTCTCATCTTTAAATCGCACTATTCCTAATGAAGGATCATAAGTTATCCCGGTGTTTTCTATGAAAGGTTTTCCTAGAATAACGTGGGACAAGCTAGGATTTATGGCCATGCTAATATCATCCACAATTATGAAGTCCGTAGGAAACGTGAAACTACCTACATAAACGGGCAATCCCTTAACTCTACCAAGAAAATTGCAACTAGCACTAGGATCATCGGGGTCTTGCCTAGTTGGAATAGGCTTCTTCACTACCCAATTGTAGTAGGTGCTAGTCATTATGTTGATTGGGGATTTCTGATCAATGTATGCCTTTGCCACGAAAAGGTGTCCTATGCAACATGGTATGTTAAGATTCCAAGGGTTCCCAAACTTGATTCTAGGGCTTTTCCTAACATACATGTGACGGAGGTCACGTACTAAGTGAGGGTGGCGAGATAGCTCTTCTTCCGTAGGAAACTTATTGAAATAGTCATTGTCTACTTCATCTACTTCCTCGGTTGCATGGTCCTCTTCATCATTGGTTCTATTAGGTTTCACTAAGGCGATGGTATTGACGAATTGGACATGCTTAGCTAACTTACTTGGGGTCCTTGATCTCTACACCGGAAGGCTCGGGAGTTGAGATAGCATTAACCTTCCTATCACTATTGGTCATGGCTTTCAAAAGGTTATCTATCTTCCTATCCATTTCGGCTTGTTGTTGGTTAAAGCGGTCCGAGAGCTTAGCTATTTGGGCTTCTTGGGTTGCAACTAGGTTTTGCAACATCCCTTCGATGTTTTGTTGGTTAGGACCGAGGGGTGGGGGCCATGAAAAATCATTGGAAGTGAATTCCTTGGTTTGTCCCCAATAGAAGCCGGGCTTGCCCTTCCATGCTTCTCGGGTTTCATTGAAATTCCTAGGTCCGGGTATTGTAGGAAATCTTCCTCCCGTTCCATTAATACGCGAGGATGCGTAGTCAACGGAAGCATGTTCGAGGGATTAGGTGCAAGTGCTCGTGTTATGTGAAACGGCTCACACGAGGAAGAAACCTTGTTCACATGGCGTGAAGACTTAGGGTTTTCGTAGGAACTCATTAGGAATTTAACTTGATCTTCAAGTTTGATCATCCTACGGTCGGAAGATTGTGAGTCAATGGGAGGCAAGGAGATTGTCTTAACGGTTTTGGGCAACTCACGGGGGTCATTCCAACTTTCGTTGTCATAGAGAGCAAGGTCCTCTATTATACCCCATGATTCTTCCGCGGTGAGATCACTAAGTTTTCCACCGGCCGCTTGGTCAATGGATCGCTTGGTGGGGAAGTTGACATGATCATAAAGTATTTGGACTTGGAGCCAAATATCAATGCCGTAATGAGGGACTTTATGAAGTAAGTCCTTGAATCGAGTCCATGCTTCGTAGAGAGATTCACCTTGACGTTGTTGGAACATCAAGATGTCATTCCTAAGTTTAGTGGTTCTCCCCGGTGGGAAAAATTAAGCAAGGAAACGAGAGGTGAGATCATCCCAACTTGAGATGGAGCCGACGGAAGTCGCTCAAGCCAATTACTAGCTTGGTCCCGTAGAGAATTGGAAGAGACGCAGCGTGGTCTCCCGAGTAGTAGCATCAAGGTCGATGGAATCGACAATTTTAAAAATCCCTTAGATCTTGATTTGGATCTTGAACGAAGTCCATGGAATGCACATCCGTTTTGCACCAACCGGATGGTGTCGGATCGCAGGCCGTAGTTTGGGCTTGGTCGGAAGCTCAATGGTGTTTCTATAGCTTAGGTGGCTTGGTCTCGAGTATTCACCAAGAGTGCGGGCTCTTGGCGGGTCATTTGGTGGTGGGTTGATGAATGGTGGGTGGTTATCACCTTCCATGATGAAAAGTGATGGGGTTACTGAACAAAGGTCACGAAGAAGGGGATAGACTATGAGGAAGCTAAAATGAGAAAAATTTTACTTGATAGGAATCAAGCAAAGAAACCTAAGCGGTGGACTACTAACTAGCTATTCTATTCCCGGCGTGCGCCAAAAACTTGATAACGCTACACGCGTGCTTCGGCGCCAAAGGAACTTCCTTTTCTTGAGCAAGTTTTATAACACCCTAGGCGATGAACCTAATCGTTGTAGTGTAGTATTAGGGTAAGCCACGGGTATTGATATCGTTCTCTAGGGGAATAGGAATGCTAGTGAGAAGTTACTACGCTAAGGTTGGGGTTGAGGAAGATTATTTTTTTATCTTTTTTATGTTTTTTTAGGAAATGGAAAGGTACGAATCTCGGGGTTTGGATTTAGGGGTTGGTATTGCTACCGATTACTCTACTTATCTAATTATCTAATCTAAGGTGTAGGTAGTCTATGTCTAATTATTGTGTCCTCGTATGATAGTTTAAAGATGTGTTCACTTAGGTTTTACTACTCCTTAATTATCTCCTATTGATGGTTGAATTGTCACGTCCGTATTCTTAATTGCGTTGTGTGTCTAAGGTTGTAGGGTATGCGTTTATCCCTAACTCTTCAAAGTTACCAAAGGGTCTCGTCTACAAGACCCACTAGGGTTTATAAACTCTAACTCTAAGGCCTCTTTGGATAGTTTAGTTTACAACCGCTCAAGGTGCTATAACCTAAGATTCACAAAGATTAATCAAGCATTAAGTACACAACGATTGACCTATCGCATTACTAGATCATTAACAACTAAGATAAGAGACAACCAATCAATATTCAATAATTAAGTTTCATATTCCCTAAGCAAACACACAAGTAAATTAGCCGGACATGGAGAACATGCAAGCATACACACAAATAATCAATGACATAATTGAATTATTGAAGTAAAACACTTATCTTGATGTAAGATAGGGTTTGGAACCCTAAAATACTGTACAAGACAGCCTTGGTTCGGTTTAGGTTTTTACTCCAAAAGACTACACATCAATCTTGAAAAATTCGGATTCTATATATAAGATTACATATCGACGGCGTCACCTTATGTTTTTGACGCCGTCGGATCGCCGTTATTAGGGTTTCGTCTTGGCCACGTTAGTCTTGCGACGGCATCACCTTGTGCTTGTGTGTCCTCTTGACCGGCGCCGTCTGGATCGAATTTAGGCCGTCCGAGTTGCGATCGCTACTCTTTTAAAGCCCGACACCGTCACTTGAAAATAAGAGATTTGGCTTCGTCGTCACAAAATCCTCCGACGGCGTCGCGATTAAGCGATGACGCCATCACCTTGTCTTTTCGGCGGTGGAGTGTCTCGATTCTTGACTTTGGCCATTTTCTTCGTATATCCGCCTTTTCGTCCAAATAAGTGCCATTACACAATTTTCCTTCAAGAGACCTAAAAAGTGAAAAGGAACGATATTAAGTAATAACGGATACAAAAGTGATCAAATAAGGGCTTAAACGACCCCTCAAAAAGGTACATTTTAAAACCTTATCAATATTTCTTCCAATTTATCGTTTGCACTCTCATTGGTCCGCACAAATCCATATGAAGGGTATGAAGAACTTCCATTACTGAGTTTGTGGGTTTGGGTTTGTGGGCATATTTCTTGCTTTTTCCCAATTGGAATGCTGAACAAAGATGATCTTTTTCATACTTTAATCTGGGTAAGCCTCTTACAAGATCCTTTCTGGAAAGATTATTAATGGTGCCGAAGTTCAAGTGATTGAGACGACGATGCCATAACCATGATTTTGTTTTCGATGCCTTTGACAACAAGCAGATTGGAGAAGATTTCATCATGTCTTCGATAGAGATGGTGTAAAGATTTGAACCACGAGTTCCTCTTAACAGTTCCACACCATCAAGTTCTCTAACGAAACACGTATGTTTTCTAGAAGCCACTTCTAGATCGGAATCACAGAATTAACCAACAGAGAACAAGTTATGACCAAGACCTTCAACATAATATACCCTAGAGATTACACTTTCACCAACAACATAGTCTCCATAACCCATAATTGCACTTTCACCATAATATACCCTAGAGATTACACTTTCACCAACAACATGGTCGTTCCCGAATCTAACAGTCCCGATCAATTTACTCACGAAGTTCATGAGCCGCGAGCGATCTCGGTCATATGCTTGGAACGACTGAGTCCGGTACCACGAGCGATTTGAGCGATCTGCAGTTGAACACACAAAGAATGGATAAGCTGGATAATTGGGATCCCCATGCAAGAATGGGTTCCATTTGGTTAGTAACGGTGATTGGAACACCCACATCGGAAGTGGAAACAATGGAATCGTCGGGGATAGATGCGATGCTAGTGTCCGTATTTGACCTATTCAAAGTATGTTCACTTCTTAAAAGAATAGTTCTACCAAGAGGCATCCATTTTCTAATGGGCATTGACTTAGAAAATTTAGGGCACAACTCATTAAGATTAAACTTGCGGCGAGGGTATCCACGATAACCTATGTTACTAAATTTCCTTCTGTGGGTTTCCAATATTTTCTAACCTTCTTTCTCCACTACTTTCTAGCCTTTTTAACATGTTTTTTGGCATTAACAATCTTAACAGGGCATTTAATAGCATTAATCAAATCATTTACACCACATTCATGATTAATAATGAAACCAAGCAATCATCATTACATGTTTTGCCAAAATTAGCGAATTTGAATTAATTACGATGCGCTTATAGCTAATACTAGAATCAACACGATTCATTTTATTCAACTCAAACTTAGTGTTCCTAGGGTGGTCTTCTACTCTCTTCCAATGCACATTCTTAGCTTGCGAGGTCCTATCTTGCTTTGTATTGCCTGGAGGCTTTGACCCGCTTGCTTTAATGTCACTGATTACTCCTGTAGAGGGAATTATGGGAACATTAGTTGGTTGGGCTACCTTTTGCATTCCTGAACTAGAAGTGCATGGATCTGAACTACTTGAAGGTACATTAAAATTCACTTTCTTAATGTTGGGAATAGAATGGTTTGTATACTTAGAACTAGGCATGGAACAAGGCATCACAACTTTATCTTCCTCTTCTACAATCTCACGGAGACATTCTAGACTATCCTTAAGGTGAGCGAAATAGTTATGAAACACAAGTTCGTTATTCCTAAGATGAGGAGGAATGTATTTAACAGTCACAGTATATTTAGAGTCTGCAGATGACTTTGATGCAACATTCTCATTAAACACAAATGGCATTTTCCCTTTACGACTCTCATATTCTCAATTTCCTTTTGTAAAGGCGTTATTTTTTGATTGCTCTTGTCACGGTGACTTTCATTGAATCATATAACTCTTTAAAGTGTCGTTTAACTTTTTCATTTTCTTCTAGAAAACTCTCATTATCCTTTTGTAAAACATTAACCAAGTTTTGAAGATGAAAAGTTTGAGAGCACTGAGAATCTAAAGGAGGAGTCATTTGGGATCCAGTCACATTGTTCTTTTCACCCTTTAATTGTGAAATTTGGGCTTTTAACATTCTGATCGTGTTACAATGAGCTTGAATATGTTCGTCTCGTTTGTTTATTTCAAAAAGTGCATCAAACTCTGGAACATTTGAGGATGTCTTGATGTTTGAGGTTTTGACATTTTCTTTGAGATGTTGATATTTTAGTTGCAAATCAAAATGTTCAACTTCTAGTTTAGAAAAATGTTTTACCAAATTATCGAGATCATCTTGATCAATTTTCTCATTTAGTTCTGAGTTTTTGTTTTCAAGTTCAATGACACGATCATGGGAAACTTTCAAGGCAACAGTTAATTCATGAAATTGAGAAGCGATAATAGAATGCTTAGTAACGATATAAAACACATCTTGAGCCACACAACTTAATACTAAGTTCTCATTTAAGATATGCAAATTCTTCCTTTCAATTTCATTATATTTGAGTTCCCGTTCATAATCATTTACCTCAACTATCATTGCATCAATTTCCTTTTCCATTTCTTTGATATCTGAGCTAATCCCCTTTTGAAGACTCTCAAATTGACCATTTAATTGTTTAAAGAAAGGCATGACCTCAGTTAAATAGCATTCTTTAGTTTGCTCAAAAACCCTTTTCCTTGATTATCCACAGCAGGTGTGATTCTCTTCTTACATGTCTTCTCAAAATCAACGAATAGTTGATACACAACATCTGGTGATTAAGGTCTTACTATTAGTGGAAATAGTTCTAGGAACTAAATGCATTGGTGTATTGGGAGGGTACACGGTAGTCTGCAGCACTTTCCTAAGGGAGGTTTATTTCAACAAGTTCACTTGCTTTTGCTTATCCATATCTTTCTTCCAAAAAATTTGTTCTGGGGTTAATTGAGTTTGAGGCTTAAACCTGTTTAGGGAGATCCAATTTTCTTTTGTGTAATCATGAGGTTTGATCGTTATATTTTTCTTTTTACACTCAGGATCGTTAAGCTTCTTGTCCATTTTCTCCCTAGAGGCATCATCTAATTTTCTATCCTCTTCCGTGCATCCAACACATGATGGTGTTTGCCTAGGCTTAAGAATCTCATTTCCATCATATAGTACCTTATGAGCAGCTCAAGCCTTTTTACCAACCTCGGGATTTGGTTCCTCAACAAGGGGAATACTATGCTTATCGCTTAAGACTCTATGCTTAGTGATCATGTGAGCAGTCTGAATGGTATTCCCTTGTACTTACAACTTATTTTCAAGCTTGTTTTTCAAAGTTTTTAGATTAGAAAAGTCATTCAAAAGTTTTGATTCTTTAGCATTAAATTCTTGTTTAAGCACCTTAACATTATCTTGAAGCTCTTGCTTTTGCTTAACAGTTTTAGAAAGTTTTTCTTGTAAGGATTTTAACTCTTGTTTTAACACTTCTTCTCTAAAATTACTTTTTCTAATAATTGTACGTATTTGGTCATCCATTTCCTGCTCACGGGTAGTTAACTCAAACTTAGCACGTTGTTCATAAATAACAACTTGTTCTTTATAGGCATTCGATTCGAGATAACAAAATCATCGAGGCACATGCGGTGTATTCATCAAAAACATAATCATCATCATTGCGAAGATACATCACTTGGCACAATCTCACTTTCACTTTGTGTCACATATTGATCATATGGGACAATATTACTATTACCCTCATTATCAATATCCGATTCATAAGTTTCAAGAGTTTGTACCGTTATGTATCTTTTGCTCATCCACCTCATCGTATAGTTTTAATACCTCCGAGATGATTGATTCTTTGGATGGACCAGACTGTTGTGGTGATGAGACCTTTGGAGAGACCATAGGTGAGATGCTAGCCATGAAGATTGTCCAGGCGAGGGTTCATCATCGACATCGAGTCAAACGTATCACGATCCGCAACTTGAAAGGCATTTTGATGATTGTGACCTATTTCTGAATTGGTCGCTCATCCACATCGACATCATATGTCTTAGCATTCCTTCGCAAGAAACAACAACTCCTCTTCATCCAAAGTTGCTCCATTATCCCGAGCTTGCACAAGCAACATCTTGTCTCTGAAGTATTCGCATTACGTGGACATTTTGGAGATGTGCGGTTCCTCGCAATATGTCCTCACCACCATAGTTGTAGCATTTGATTGGCTTTGCTTGCCCTTGATTGGCATTTCTTCCACGATTACGATTAGCCACATATCCTCCACCTACTCCAATTACCATAACTGCTCTCCAATCATCCCTTGTTCATACCGTCTTCCTTGCACATTCTCGCACCACTACCTTACCATCTCGGCGGTAGCTTGATTATGTAGATTGGATCTTTGTTCGAGGTTATTGTTGGTGTGTGGTAGAATTCATATTTTGACTAACCATGAGAGCGGTTGCTTGATGAAGTTTTCAATGAGTGTGTTTGAGTCCGAGGCTTATATCTTTGGATCGAATTTGCTTGTAATTACCATTACCATGGGTATGACTTGAGAAGCTTTGGTGGTAATTCCAACTTTGGTGTAAAAGGTCATTGAATCATTTGACGAACTTGTTTCTCCCTGTTTAGATTTGAGCTGTTCAAGAATCATTCGTTCAAACATAACATGTCTCTCATTCGAGTAAGAAGGCATCTGATTGCTCATAGTTAGTGTTCTTTAATCCTTTGGTTAGCTTCACGAGGTGACAAATTTGTGCCATTCGGGATTCATGTTGTTCACAAACTTTGAGTTCAAATGAATATTAGGCATGGACATTTTGATATTCCTCATGTCATTCACAAGCTTGTGGAATCTCAATATTCATAGACACTTTCTTCTCGTTTCATCTTAAAGTGCTCAAATTCATCATCTGATTTGTGATTCTCTGTCTTCCTTAGTTAATTCGAACCCGAGAGAAGCATCTTGACATTATCCCAAACGACCTTGGCTTCGGTGTTGTGATTGATAAGCTTGTAGATATCTTTTGGAAGACCTTGAAGTATAATGTTTGAAGCCACGATATCGACATCGTATCTCTTTTCTCCTTATCATCGAGCTCATCATACATCTTTGGTCCGTCCAAACCTAAGATCACTTATTCCATCTGCAATTTGTTTCAAGTACATCTCGGTACTCTCAATTTGATAAGGTCCTTCATCAATTGACTTGAGAATGTTTACCCATTTTCCTTTCCCGGACAATACAACCTAATTCGTTGAGCCCATGAGTCATAATCGCCTGCAAAGCATGGGTGGGCTAGTATCGATCCACCGCTTGAACGTCCTCGACAGAAGAGAGATGATTGTGGGCACGTTGGTAGACATGTTTACGAGATATCACGGATTTTATAACTCTATGATTAAACCGGGAAATAGATTCTTTCACGGGATTTTACTAAATCAAGAGAAAACCGTATTAGAAACAATAATCAACCAAGTCGCTGTAATCCTTGAAGACAAGTCGCTAAATCACCAAGTTGCTAAGTAACAACTCGCTAAAGACTCAAATCGCTATGAACCAAATCACTAAAATCCTTGAAGACAAGTCGCTAAATCACCAAGTTGCTAAGTAACAACTCACTAAAGACTCAAATCGTTATGAACCAAGTCGCTAAACACAAGTTGCTATGAACCAAGTCGCTAAACACAATTCGCTAAGGCAACAAATCGCTAAGCTGACAAGTCGCTAAAGAGCAACTCGCTAAGTGGGCAAGTCGCTAAGGAACAAGTCGCTAAGAGGCCAAGTCGCTAGAGAGTAACTCGCTAGTCACAACACAGTCAAGTCGCTGAAAATAATAAAGACAAGTCGCTACGTTGAACAAGTCGCTAGCCGGAATGGTACCTCCACTACTTTGTACTATTTGTCGTCTTGTCTCAATAAACAAGTCGCTAGAGCTCAAGTCGCTACCACTTCAACTACAAGTCGCTGCAAACTAACGAAGCAAGTCGCTACGAAGAAAACTTATCCGAGAGTCAAGTCGCTAGCAAGAAAAACTTAAACACAAGCCTTTTCAATCCAAAACAAGCCCAACCACTGTGATTCAAGCTTTCCAAATCAAAACCTAATCACTTACAATGATTTTAAACACAAAAGTACAATCAAAATTCAAACTTTAACACAAGAAATGATCCAAATGATGCAAAAACCACTAAACTTTTTCAAACCCAAAAACCATATAAAACCACTAGAAATCCAAGAACATGTAAGAGAGATGATCAAACCATGGCTCTTGATACCATTTGTAACATATTGGATTTCACAAACACATCAAACCATGATCAAACTAGGCGTATACTATAAGGTTTTAGAGAGAGAAAGAGTTAGAGGTTTGGGAACTTAGTGAGAGAAAATGAAAGTATTATTATGAGCTCCAACCCTCTACCTTCTGAGGTAGAGGGTATTTATAGTTTCTTACATAAACGCCACCTACGGGCTGTGGATCAGGCATAAAGTGGGTAAAGACCCGTCCATCCTCCACGGTGTTACTTGACTAAATACTATCTAACATTAATAACTACGACTACGAGCTTTCTAACGATTACATATACTTGAGGTGAACGACACTTTAATAACTGGATGTACTAAATCCTAACATTTATCCAGACTGAGCCCACTCCTGGTAGCACCACAAGCACCCCATTCGACCAGACTTCGTTCCACTCCATGGAACATGATCACCACAGGATGATTGATTCCCCTGTTTGTTGAACAATTTCTAAACAATTTCATACTTATGTCTGTAATAACTTAATAATTAGGATATTTGTGAGGTGGATAATCTATTTTGCCAATGAGTACAAAATTTTCCTAGTATTTATGTGCATGTTTTGCTTCTGTGATTGATAAGGTTTTAAAAGGTACCATTTTGAGGGGTCGTTTAAGTCCTTATTTGATCACTTTTGTATCCGTTATTGCTTAATATCGTTCCTTTTCACTTTTTAGGTCTCGTGAAGGCAAAATGCTGGAATGGCACTTATTTGGACGAAAAGGCGCGAATATATGAAGAAAATGGCCAAAGTCAAAATCGAGACACTCACGATTCTTTGAAGTTAGAAGCGGCGTCGGGTGCTACATTGTGGCCGTCCCAAAATTATTGTGACGGGCGAAACCAAAACTCGTATTTACAAGCGGCGTCTAGTTGTGAAAGAGTAGGCCGTCGCTACTCGACGGCCTAGATGCAATCCGAACGACGTCGGTCGAAGAGGACGGCGTCACGGACATAAGGTGGCCGTCACAAGGTTAACGTGGCCAAGACGAAACCCTAATGACGGCGACACGGCGGCGTCACTAAAAATAAGGTGGCGCCGTCGCAATTGTAATCTTATATATAGAATCCAATTTTCGGTCTTTTGTGGAGAGTCTTTTGGGTAAAACCTAAAACCGAACTTAAGGTGTCTTATACGATATTTAGGGTTTTAAACCCTATCTTACACCAAGATAAGTCTTTACTTCATTAATTCAATTATGTCTTTGATTATTTGTGTGTATGCTTGCATGTTCTCCATGTCCCATTAATTTATTTGTGTGTTTGCTTAGAAAGTATGAAACTTAATTATTGAATATTGATTGGTTGTTTCTTATCTTAGTTGATATATGATCTAGTAATGCGATAGGTCATTCGTTGTGTACTTAATGCTTGATTCATCTTTGTGAACCTTAGAATATAATTACCTGAGTAGTTGTAGGCTAAACCATCCAAAGAGCGCCTTAGAGTAGGAGTTTATAATCCCTAGTGGGTTTGTAGACAAGACCCTTTGTTAAGTTCAAAGAGTTAGGGAGAAACGCATACCCTACAACTTTAGACACACAACGCAACTAGGAATAAGACGTGACAACTCAACCATCAATAGGAGATAATTAAGGAGTAATACAACCTAAGTAAACACATCTTTAAACTATCATACGAGCACACATTAATTAAACATAGACTCCACAACCTTAGTTTAGATAATTAGATAATAGTAGAGTAATCGGTGAAATACCAACCCCTAAATCCAATACCCGAGATTCGTACCTTTCCATTTTCATAAAACATAAAAGATAAAAATAATCTTCCTCAACCTTAACCTTAGCGTAGTAACTCCTTACTAGCATTCCTATTCCCAGAGAACGATATCAATACCCGTGGCTTACCCTAATTACTACACTACAACGATTAGGTTCATTGCCTGGGTGTTATAAAACTTGCTCGAAGAAAAGGAAGTTTCCTTGACCCCGAGCGACGTGTAGCTTTATCAAGTTTTTGGCGCGTGTCGGGGAATAGAATAGCTAGTCGATAGTCCACCTCGTTTAGGTTTCTTTGCTTGATTCCTATCAAGTAAATTTTTCTCAATTTTAGCTTTCTCTTGTCTATCCCCCTTCTTCGTGACCTTTTATTCGTAATCTTATCACTTTTCATCATGGAAGGTGATAACCCACTACCATTCATCAACCCACCACCAAATGACCCGCCAAGAGCCCGTACTCTTGGTGAATACTCAAGACCAAGCCACCTAGGCTATAGGAACACCATTGAGCTTCCCGACCAAGCCCAAACTACGGCCTGCAATCCGACACCATCCGGTTGGTGCAAAGCGGATGTGCATTCCATGGACTTCGTTCAAGATCCAAATCGACATCTGAGGATTTCCTCAAAATCGTCGATTCCATCGACCTTGATGCTACTACTCGGGAGACCACGCTGCGTCTCTTCCAAGTCTCTCTACGGGACCAAGCTAGTAATTGGCTTGAGCGACTTCCATGGCTCCATCTCAAGTTGGGATGATCTTACCTCTCGCTTCCTTGCTCAATTTTTCCCACCGGGAGAACCACTAAGCTTAGGAATGACATCTTGATGTTCCAACAACGTCAAGGTGAATCTCTCTGAAGCATGGACCCGATTTAAGGACTTACTTCATAAAGTCCTCATCACGGCATTGATCTTTGGCTCCAGTCCAAATCTTTTATGATCATGTCAACTTCCCCACTAAGCGATCCATTGACCAAGCGGCCGGTGGAAAACTTAGTGATCTCACCGCAGAAGAATCATGGGAAATAATAGAGGACCTCGCCCTCTATGACATCGAAAGTTGGGATGATCCCCGTGAGCTGCCCAAAACCGTTAAGGCAATCTCCTTGCCTCCTTCCGACCGTAGGATGATCGAACTTGAAGATCAAGTTAAATTCCTCATGAGTTCCTACGAAAATCCTAAGTCTTCACACCATGTAAACAAAGCTTCTTCCTCGTGCGAGCCGTTTTGCGATCCTCATAACACGCGACTAGCACCCAATCCCCGAACACGCTCGCTGACTACGCATCCTCGCGTATTAATGGGCGGAGGAAGATTCCCTACAATACCGGACCTAGGAATTTCAATGAAACCCGAGAGGCATGGAAAGGCAAGCCCGACTTCTCACGGGGACAAACCAAAGAATTCACCTCAATGATTTCTCATGGCCCCACCTAACGGTCCTAACCAACAAAACGTCGAAGGGATGTTGCAAAACCTAGTTGCATCCCAAGAAACCCAAATGGCTAAGCTCTCGGACCGCTTTAACAATCAACAAGCCGAGATGGATAGGAAAATAGACAACCTTTTGAAAGCCATAGCTAATAGTGATAAGAAGGTTAGTGCTATCTCAACTCCCCTCTTCCCGAAAGCTTCGCGGGGACTACTTTACGACGACGGACGGGTGTCTTCATTCAAGCGATGGTACAGAAGAAGAACAAAAGTGATAAGAAGGTTAGTGCTATCTCAACTCCCGAGCCTTCAGGCATAGAGATTAAGGATCCAAGCAAACTAACTAAGCATGTCTAATTCGTCAATGCCATCACCTTAGTTGAACCTAATGAAACAAATGTCGAAGAGGACTATACACTTGTGGATGATGAAACACCCGAGGAAGTAGATGAAGTAGACATTGACTATTTCAACAAATTTCCTACGGAAGAAGAACTATCTCGCCACCCTCACTTAGTGAGTGACCTCCGTCACATGTATGTTAGGAAAAGTCCTCGAATCAAGTTTGGGAACCCTTGGAATCTTAACATACCATGTTCCATAGGACACCTTTTTGTGGCAAAAGCCTACATTGATCGCAAGTCCCCAATCAACATAATGACTAGCACCTATTACAATTGGATATTGAAGAAGCCTATTCCAACTAGGCAAGACCCCAATGATCCTAATGTTAGTTGCAATTTTCTTGGTAGAATTAAGGGATTGCCCGTTTATGTAGGTAGTTTCACGTTTCCTACGGACTTCATAATTGTGGAGGATATTAGCTCGGCCATAGACCCTAGCTTGTCCCATGTTATTCTAGGAAAACCTTTCATAGAAAGCACCGGGATGACCTATGACCCCTCGTTAGGAGTAGTTCGATTCAAGAATGAGACCGATGACATAGCTTACCAAATGCCGTTTAAGATTGAGAAGTTTTCATCACTCTCTAATGATGAAAAGGAACTTAAACTGTTGGTCTATTATAGGAATGATGAGGATAGGGAGAAAGGTGTTGATTATGTTATGGCTAAGATTTTCGAATTCTACAAGGATTGCTTGAGCCTAGGACCGGAATATAGGACCGATTGGGGAGAGGATGAACTCTTAGAAGCGCATTTTAGGCACTTCTACAACATGGAATCCCCATTAGAGGCCGTCAAGAGGCGGTAATGAGAAAACGTAGAGCACGACTATGAGTCTAGCTACAAGACTCTTAAATAAAGAAAAGCGCTTCGTGGGAGGCAACCCATGCTTAATTGTTTGCTTGTTAGTGTCTTATATCTTTTATTAATTGTTTATCCTCATGTTTAAATTTGTAAAATGCTTTATTTTGTTTTTAACCTCGTCTTAATTGCATATAAAGGTATTTTACATAAGGGATAAGTGTAGGGAGGATTACACGTTTTCAAAAGAAACGTAAACATGAGAATAACAATTAACTAAAAGATATTTATGTTTGTTTGTTCGAGTCAAATGCTTGTATCGAGTCATAATGGATGTTTTTGCGAAATTTTTCCGATTCTAAAGATGTAAATTTTCCGAATTTTTCCGAAGAAGATCGCAGACCGGTTTTGTCGGGATAACTGACGGCGTTAGGATTGAAACGGACGGCGTCGGGAAGGAGTAAAACGCCGATTACTTTTTCTCGTTTTACGAGCTACTTATAAATTTTTGGAATTTTCCGGTCTTAATTTTCTTAGAAATTGTAAACATCCATTCCACAAGCATTATATCCTAGTTTAAATCGAGTCTTATATATATTATTACCGCCGATTTTACGCGAAGGTTTCATTTGTTTTCTTCAAGTGTGAAGGTTTAGTTTGTCAAGAAGAAGTTACATAAGATTGGAGGAGCTTTTCACGCAATAATTCTTCTTGAAAAGGATTTAACCACCACTTTACGGATCCTACCGAGCTAATCGGGGAGTATTAGTTTCTTTCGTTTTAATTACCTTCTTTATCATAACTTTGATACTTCGGGAACATTGGGGACAATGTTCGGTTTAAGTGTAGGGAGGAAAATAAAGCGGGAACTTTGAAACTATGCTTATCCTTGACTATTTGCTTTGTCCAAATGTGATTGTGTAATAAACCATGAGAAAATGTCGGTTAGGGTAATTTTGGCACCAAATTTAAATTTTTTTATGACATATAGGAGTGGGCCATTAGTCTTAACAAAAGTGTCTCATGGATAGGAAGTTATATGACTAGCACAAAACCCTTTACCACCCAAATTCCACCAAAATGTGAGGATCGCCCTTAGATTAGTAGGAATTAAAGCATTCATCTTTAATGCTTAGAGTGTGAACCGGTAGTATAGTAGATTCTAGAACTTGTTTTGTGATGCATTCCGAGATCGCAAGTGAGGCTACACTTGTGTAGTTAGGAATAACTAAATGATAAGAGGCATTAGGATAACCCTTGTTTGATACACGTAATATAATTACTTCTTCCATATCGGTGAGTAATTCCCCACACCCTTTGCGTTGTACTCATTTTAGTACACGATACCCTAGTTAACCCCTCGAGCCTATCCTTTTCGCGGTTCTCGTGATGTTTCGGTTTCGGAATATCAATGAAAACATTGTTTACACCCCACCCCAAATATACACCCAAATCGCCTTAGCCTACCCCTTATGCACTCACTTTTAGTGCAAATGTTTGTTATCACCCCAAACCCTTAGTTCGATTATCTAGTTGCTTGCATAAGTTGCTAAGTCGAGTCATATCTTTTGTATCTGATTTTGGGATGATTGGGATTCATGGGAAAAGTTAAAGTTTATGAAATGACGGAAGGGAGCGTTAAATTCAAATTCCTTTGTTTGCATAATAATATACCCCAAGTGTTTTGATCTTTTCAAATCGGGTCAAATTAGTGTTAAAATAATAAAAACTTCGAGTGTAGGGATATGCTGTAAATCCCTAGTATTTTGATGTTATCGTAGAGGATGGTAGAGTAAAAGTGTATGAAAAAAATTAAAAAAAAAAAAAAAAAAAAAAAAAAAAAACAGGCTACCATCCTACATCTATCTTTGAATTTATGTTTATTTATTTCAGTTATGTAGAGTTTAGAGTGTCGAGTCTTGGCTTAGCAACGCCATTCTTCATATGCGCTTAACATAAAGATTTTGACTTGCCACCACTAAATAGCCTATCCCACCAAACCCTTATTTCCCTACAGTAAGCCTAACATTACAACCCTTTAAAAGACCTCTTTGATAGTCTTTCCTAGGTGCTTCGCCAAGCGATGGAGGTTTGATCTATTCTCAAGCCTATGGTAATCTATGTACTAGGACGGTTAATGAGTGTTTATCTTCCATTTCCTATTTTGTTATATTTCATATATACACCGAGAGAGATGTGAGTATCCAAACACCCCATGTGAGGTGCTAGTATATAATTTCGTGCTTGTTATGACTTTTATGGGCTTATATGAGTTGTGGACCGTTTTGAATTAATGCTTCATGACCCCAACTTATAAATTAATTGGCTAAAAGCACATTTGCTTGAGGACAAGCAAATAACAAGTGTAGGGATATTTGATAAGGTTTTAAAAGGTACCATTTTGAGGGTCGTTTAAGTCCTTATTTGATCACTTTTGTATCCGTTATTGCTTAATATCGTTCCTTTTCACTTTTTAGGTCTCGTGAAGGCAAAATCTTTGGAATGGCACTTATTTGGACGAAAAGGCGCGAATATATGAAGAAAATGGCCAAAGTCAAAATCGAGACACTCACGATTCTTTGAAGTTAGAAAGGCGGCGTCGGGTGCTACATTGTGACGCCGTCCCAAAATTATTGTGATGGGCGGAACCCAAAACTTCGTATTTACAAGCGGCGGCGTCTAGTTGTGAAAGAGTAGGCCGTCGCTACTCGGGCGGCCTAGATGCAATCCAGACGGCGTCGAAAGTCGAAGAGGCGGCGTCACGGACATAAGGTGGCGCCGTCGCAAGGTTAACGTGGCCAAGACGAAACCCTAATGATACGACACGGCGGCGTCACTAAACATAAGGTGGCGCCGTCGCAATTGTAATCTTATATATAAAATCCGAATTTTTCGGTCTTTTGTGGAGAGTCTTTTGGGTAAAACCTAAAACCGAACTTAAGGTGTCTTGTACAGTATTTTAGGGTTTTAAACCCTATCTTACACCAAGATAAGTCTTTACTTCATTAATTCAATTATATCTTTGATTATTTGTGTGTATGCTTGCATGTTCTCCATGTCCGACTAATTTATTTGTATGTTTGCTTAGAAAGTATGAAACTTAATTATTGAATATTGATTGGTTGTTTCTTATCTTAGTTGATATATGATCTAGTAATGCGATAGGTCATGCGTTGTGTACTTAATGCTTGATTCATCTTTGTGAACCTTAGAATATAATTACCTGAGTAGTTGTAGGCTAAACCATCCAAAGAGCGCCTTAGAGTAGGAGTTTATAATCCCTAGTGGGTTTGTAGACAAGACCCTTTGGTAAGTTCAAAGAGTTAGGGAGAAACGCATACCTACAACTTTAGACACACAACGCAACTAGGAATAAGGCGTGACAACTCAACCATCAATAGGAGATAATTAAGGAGTAATACAACCTAAGTAAACACATCTTTAAACTATCATACGAGCACACATTAATTAAACATAGACTCCCACAACCTTAGTTTAGATAATTAGATAATAGTAGAGTAATCGGTGAAATACCAACCCTCAAATCCAATACCCGAGATTCGTACCTTTCCATTTTCATAAAACATAAAAGATAAAAATAATCTTCCTCAACCTTAACCTTAGCGTAGTAACTCCTTACTAGCATTCCTATTCCCCAGAGAGCGATATCAATACCGTGGCTTACCCTAATTACTACACTACAACGATTAGGTTCACTTTGCCTAGGGTGTTATAAAACTTGCTCGAAGAAAGGAAGTTTCCTTGACCCCGAACGGCGCGTGTGGCGTTATCAAGTTTTGGCACATTGCTAGGAATAGAATAGCTAGTCGATAGTCCACCTCGTTTAGGTTTCTTTGCTTGATTCCTATCAAGTAAATTTTTTCTCAATTTTTAGCTTTCTCTTAGTCTATCCCCCTTCTTCGTGACCTTTTATTCGTAATCTTATCACTTTTCATCATGGAAGGTGATAACCCACTACCATTCATCAACCCACCACCAAATTTCCCCCTTTATCATCACATTATTAGTAAAATGCTAGTAAAAACATCCTTATTCCTTATTATTTCATTTCAGGATCTATTTTGTGCAAGGAAGCGGTAAATGGACATTTCCAAGCCCAAAGAATGACTTTTGTCTCAACTACGGCGTAACCGAGTGATGGAGTTACGCCGTAATAATGATCATGAAGAATACGGCGTAACAATGGAGTATAGTTACGCCGTAACAAGACTACTGAACATGAAGCAACTTACTTGACAGTGGATACGGCATAACCCTCAGCTCAGGTTACGCCGTAATAACGGATAAGCATCAATTTTACAAAGGATACGGCGTAACCATCAGCTCAGGTTACGCTGTAACAAAAGAGAAGCATTTGATTTACAAAGACTACGGCGTAACTCTCAGCTAAGGTTATGCTGTAACCATGGATAAGTACAAGATTCTGAAGAATTACGGCATAAATAAATAATAAATGTTACGCTGTAACTGGTATCCGAGCCTATAAATAGACGAAGTTTTCATCAGTTATAGGCATATCTCCTTTCCCAAACCTTCTAGGGTTTGGAGAGATCAAACACAGAAGAAGAATCATGGCTTAGGAGCATTGAATAACGAAGTTCTCGTCTACGATTGTCGTTGTATTCGAGTTTGAATTCCTTTTATATTTTTCTAGGACTTATACTATGAATTCATGTTATTAATTGAAGTTTGAATTTACGTTATTGATCTTCTCTTTATTTCTTTATAGACATTTACTAGTCTTATCATAGATCGCTAGTCTTGGTAATATTATAAGCTTGTTAGTATCTAAAGGGCTGGGAGATATGACCAACTGACCCAGTCTAATTGGTTGCGAAGTATGGAAGGAATTGGCCATAGTACAAACACTCTTCGTGTGCGAACTGACCAAATGATCACCTATCAAGTGGAGGTATTTAAGAGGTTAGGGGAAATCTAAGTTCCTAACGGTTGGGTTTCCATAGACTAGATCTAGTAGATTTGGCCCTTAATGACTGCTATTAGGTTGCCGAATGATCCCGGGTGACCTGTTCATCTTGGTGAGGAATCTAAGAACCATAGGCCATGACGAATTGACCAAAGGATTCTGGCGATAATTAACCACTATATTGAACCTTTATATCGAGAATCAATTCGTATTTGCATTCTTTATTAAGCTTCGCTTATCTATCTCTTTATCTTAAAATTCTTGTATCTGTGTGATTGGAATAATTATAGCATATCAATGGATTATCAAAATCATATCATTTCTAATCATCTTAGTTCTTTCAAGGTCACAGCTCTCTTGGGACGATACTCGGATTTACCTAAGGCTTTACTTCATCTGATCGGGTTCTCTGCCCGTTAGTATGTGTTTATCCTAAGTTATTTAAGTTTTATAAATATTAAAAGCAGGATGAAATAGCACATCAGCTTGGTAACGTAAATGCAAGAAAGAGCTTTTGATTTTTAAATTTGAATTTGAGAAAGCCTTTGACTCTTTGCGATGGGATTTTCTAGATTTGGTTATGGATAAGCTTGGTTTTGGTTTTAAGTGGCGTTCTTGGATTTATGGTTGCCTTCGTAATGTTTGTGCTTCAACTTTGGTTAACGGGTCTCTCACGGCTGATTTCGAGCTCTTTAGAGGTCTAAGACAAAGAGATCCTTTATATCATTTCCTTTTTATTTTGGCTATGAAAGGTTTGCATTCGATCACATGCAAAGTAGTGGAGATGGGAATATATACATGCGCTTCTTTTGGCAATGGTAACATGATTATTTTGCACTTTATATATGTTGATGACGCTATTTTATTGGTGAATGGTCCCCAAAAAATGCTCATAAAGTTCTTTGCATAATTTGGTGTTTTTATCTAGTTTTCGGGCTAAAAATTAATTCATAAAAGTAATATTTTAGGCGTTTGTGTTTCTGATGAGGATATTTCTTATATGGCTAACGACATTGGTTGTGGGGCTGCCAAACTTCCATTGGAGTACCCTTGGTGTTCCAATACGGTGTAATATGGCTATGTGCTCTAATTAGAATGTTATCATTCAAAAATTCTCTTCTAAGTTATCCCATTGGAAAGCTCGCTTATTATCGATAGGCGATCGTCTGTCTTTAATCAAATCAGTACTTAGGAATCTCCCTACGTATTATGTGTCGATTTATATGATGCTTGTGTCCATTCCAAAAAATGTTGGAGATGGTGCGTAATAACTTCTATAAAGGTGGTGAGATGGATGAGAAAAAGATGACGTGGGTGAGATGGAATAAATGTTTAGCGAGTAAGAAATTGAGAGGTCTTGATATTGATAGCATCTTCGCGTTAAATATAGGTCTATTTTTAAATGGATTTAGAGGTTCTTGTATCAAACTTCTGATCTTTGGGCTAAAGTTATCAAGAATATGTATGGGCTTTAGGGGGTATTTTTGATGATTATGTTCGAAGTTCTAGTCAAAGTACATGGGGTGCCATTTTGTCTTCGATAAAATGTCTTATTCCGAAAGGTATGGATTTACTTTTTTTATGTAAGCAGAAGATAGGGAACGGAGCCTCCACTCGTTTCTGGGAGGATATACGGTATGGAGATCAGCCTTTAAAAACATAGTTTTCGTGCATCTTCTTACTAGACAATGATATGGGCTGTAATATTGCATCTCTTCCTAATTGGAATGCTGTTCTAAGAAGGCAACCGAGGTGAGGTGTTGAATTATGTCAATTCTCAGCTTTGCAATCTATGATCGGGGATGTTGTTCTATCGGACCATCCAGATTATTGGCAATGGTCGCTTGATGTTTCTGTTGGGTTCTCAGTAGCATTTGTATGTTTTATGATATACGCAATCACCTTAGACATGACCTCTACTGCTACACGTTGGAATCCATGTATCCCAATAAAAAGTTAGTGTCTTTTTGTGGGGGTTGTTGCTTAACAATCTTCCATGTAGGGTGAATCTAGACGGAAGAGGTATTGATGTTGTTTCAGTTTTATGTCTCGTTTGCTTGGAGGATGTCAAAACAGTTGACCATATCTTCTTTACATGTGAGATGGCGAAAGATTTGTGGGCTTTGTTGGCCAGATGGTGGGAGCTTGATATCCCTCTTTGTGCTAACATTTCGGAGTGGTATGATTGGCTAGACTCCTTGCATCTCTCAAATAAGGCTAAGTCGTTCTTTGAAGGTGTGGGAGGGACGCTCTTGTGGTCAATATGAAACTTCTGCAAACATATGGTGTTTCTCTAATCCTTCTCCTAAAAAGGCGGTACTTTGGGATTCTATAGTTTCTCAATCGTTTTTGTCAATTTCCTCTAGAAATTCTAAGTTTAAATTTAGTTGGGTGGTATGGTTGCAAAACCCTTTGTTGCTATTGCTTCCTTCTAAGTTTAAATTTACGTAGTGTGTATTCTTATGGAGTTACAATTACAAGAAGCAAAAAATAAAAAATAAAAGAAAAAAAAAATGCTATGCCTTTTATGGAGACACTGTGTTTTGTAAATCTTTCTTAATTAGTCGCAGTGTATCTTTATGTTTCCGAATTCTTAAAGTCGTAGTAACATTACACGCTAGCTTTGGGCTAGGGCTGATCATCAGACGAAAAGCGGATTGAACCGATCAAAACCGAGACTCAAATTGCCCAAAAACCAAGATCGAGACTGAATGTGTTCGGTCCGGTCCGATCGGTCTCGGTCTGGTCCGATCCTTCGATCGGTCCAGTCCAAGAAGGCAAAATGATCGGTTTTTAAACCGAACCGGACCAGACGGAGATCGAAATAAGGAAAAACTCAAGACCAAGACCGGACCGCTAGTCCTTTGGTCCGGTCGGTCTCGGTCCAGTCTCAGCCGGTCCATTGATCGGTCCGGTCAGAACGATCCGTTTGCTCAGCCCTACTTTCGGCTATATATTTAGATTCTTCTAATAACTTTTTATCTATGTTTACCTGTTCATACATTTTTTTATTAAGCGTGTTTGGTACAATGGTACATTATATATGTTTCTATTTATTTATGCCGATTACCATGGGCTTGGATCATGGAATATTAAATCTTTAATCGTGAATAGGAGAATAATAGTATATTGAATATTTGAATGAAAATAAATATATGTGCATGAATGGTTTAAACAAATACTTCACTTGGAGAATTGAATAAGAGATACTTCAGCAGTTGAAATACAAAATTAATATTTAGGCCATCTACTATATATGCTAGATTTTATCAAGTAATTAATTAAATAACATATTCAATTAAATTGCAATATATCATATGTATTTGTAACTTGTTATGTTAATTAAGTTAACTAATATACATTTCACTTATACACTTTTGAAAATTATGTATAGTGAAGGTAGATTTTATAAATGAGACTGATAAATGACAATATATGGCAACGCTGCTATTCCCAATCCAATTTTAAGTAATGTCCATCTTACTCAAATAGTTTCACTCAAAATAATTGTTCACTTCCACTAAATAAGACCAATAATTTCTCAGTCATTCGATTTTACCCTGAAATACTTACCATATTATACACTTCACATTTATTTGCGTATTAAATGCAAGGTTAAAAATTGACAAGTTATTAGTTAAAATCCACAATTATTACATATATCATAAAACTAGCTTATAAGACCCGTTGACACCGGGTTATTTTAAAAATAAATAAATAAATGAGATAATAATAAAATTAATAAGATGAAAAAAGATGTTGCAAAAAAATGAAAAATTAGTATGTAAACAATATAAGAAAAATAATGAAAGAAAACAAATAGTGAATCTGTTATTTATTAATATGAAGTCATAACTCAAGTACAATATAGAGTACAATTATTGTAAGTAATAATGTAATAAACAGCCATTCACGTGGTCTTCAATCTTGACAGCCTTCAAAAAGAAAGTGTATGTAGTGGGAAGTAGATGAATTGGTAAGGCAATAAAAATTCGTCGAGAACCTAACAAACATGAAAAGAATGTGTAAGTAAAACATTTGTGTGAATTAGAATAAACATGTAAAAAACAAATTCGTATCACATTAAGTGAATATCCGAACATACCTGTTGATAACTGATCAAAGACCGTGAAGAACCTCTTTATAGACTACATTTGTAGTAGTCTTTAATAAATTACTATCGGCATCAGAAATAACAACCTTCATTTGTAGTAGTCTTTAATAAATTACTATCGACATCAAAAATAACAATTCATATAAAAAAATGCCAAATAAAAAGTTTAATATAGACCATATAGGAAGTAGATCCAGTTCTGCTTGTCAAAAACAATCACCTAAATTTTTTATAAGCAAATCTGGATCTACTTCCTATATGGTCCATATTAAATTTTCTATTTGGCATTTTTTAGATAAATTGTTATTTTTTAGATGATTATTTTTAATGAGCAGGACCGGATCTACTTCATATATGGTCCATATTAAACTTTTTATTTGACATTTTTTAGATGAGTTGTTATTTTTTAAATGATTGTTTTATGATGAACAAGACTGAATCTACTTCCTATATGGTCCATATTAAACTTTTTATTTGACATTTTTTAGATGAATTGTTATTTTTTAAATGATTGTTTTTTGATGAGCAGGACTGGATCTACTTCCTATATGTTCTATATTAAACTTTTTATTTGGCATTTTTTAGATGAATTGTTATTTTTTAGATAATTGTTTTTTGATGAGCAGGACTAGATCTACTTCCTATATGGTCCATATTAAATTTTTTATTTGGCATTTTTTAGATGAATTATTACTTTTTAGATGATTGTTTTTTATAAGTAGGACTGGATTTACTTCCTATATGGTCCATATTAAAAAAAATGGCATTTTTTAGATGAATTGTTATTTTTTAAATGATTGTTTTTTATGAGCAGCATTGGATCTACTTAATATATGGTTCATATTAAATTTTTTATTCGGCATTTTTTAGATGAATTGTTATTTTTTAGATGATTGTTTTTTATGAGCAGGACTGGATCTACTTCCTATATGGTCTATATTAAATTTTTTGTTTGGCATTTTTTAGATCAATTGTTATTTTTTAGATGATTGTTTTTTATGAGTAGGACTAAATCTACTTCCTATATAGTCCATATTAAGGTTTTTATTTGGCATTTTTTAGATGAATTGTTATTTTTTAAGTGATTGTTTTTTATAATCAGGACTGGATCTACTTCCTATATGGTTCATATTAAATTTTTTATTTCGCATTTTTTAGATGAATTGTTATTTTTTAAATGATTGTTTTTGATAAGCAGGACTGGATCTACTTCATTTATGGTTCATATTAAATTTTTTATTTGGCATTTTTTAGATGAATTATTATTTTTTAGATGATTGTTTTTTATGAGTAGGACTGGATCTACTTATTATATGGTCCATATTAAATTTTTTATTTGACATTTTTTAGATGAATTGTTAATATTTAGATGATTGTTTTTTATGAGTAGGACTGGATCTACTTCCTATATGCTCCATATTAAACTTTTTATTTGGCATTTTTTAGATGAATTGTTATTTTTTAGGTGATTGTTTTTTATAAGCAGGACTGGATCTACTTTTTATATATTCTATATTAAACTTTTTATTTGCCATTTTTAGATTAATTGTTATTTTTAGATGATTATTTTTGATGAAGCGGACCTGGTTCTTACGTATATATCCATATTAAACTTTTTTATTTGGCATTTTTTAGATAATTAAACAACTAAGCATGACAATTAATGTGTTTAGAAATGCTTATCGATTGTTTTTGGACTTCCTTTATATCACAAACTAATGGTATCACAATAATAATCCAAGTTTTTCAAATATAACCATATATGAAGTTAAAAAAAAAAAAATAAAAAAAAAATAATAATAATAAAAAAGTATAAGATTGTTTTTACCTGTATTATCCGTATGTGACCAATTCCAACTTTAGCTAAAAATAATTATTTGACCCAACTCCATGAACTTACTATTTGGATATATATGTATGACTCAGGTGTAAGAGCCTTAGAATTTGGCAATTCTAAGAAAACATGAAAGGGCGAGTCCAATAAAACATTCGTTTGTAGTACTTTTTGAGATATTATCATCGTCCTTACAAATGATAACCTTCAAACCCGTTTTGCTTTTGACCCTGGAAACGGCATGTCTTCAACATTATTAGCAAAGGGGTGTTTCGGTAGGCTTATGCGTAAAAGTTTTATTTTCATTCCACGTGTGTTTTAAAAGAGTGATAAAAAGTAAACATGATATTGTGTATTGCGCAATAAGATGTTGGAAAGAAACCCAAGTGAATAGATAATTTAGAATAAGTTGTTACATAACAGATAATAAAAACAAAGGTTCTAGTTGCATTCGTTCAATCCTTTTTGACGTTTGGGTCTTTGACTTTTGGGTCAAGTAACTTTTCGTTGGTGTTAGATTCGCCATCCATTGGTATAGCCTCACCATCACGATTCCAAGTTAAACACATTTCGAGAGGACAACTTTTAGTACTTTTCAATGGTTTTGGAGGTGTCCCATCGTCATCGATAACACAAGCTAAATCCTAATATTAGAGAATAAAAATAGCTATCATAATGTGTCTACATTTTCTAGTTCTTAATAGATATAGGAATATTTATAGACAGACATAAAAAGGTAAGTAGCTAACACATTAGTTGACTTCACAATAGAAATGCTTTCATAAACCTGTTAAGATGTAACAAAACACAGATGAATACATTCACATTCATATGCAATATATGTATAGTCCAAAGAATACATTCACATTCATATAAACCTGTTAAAGATGAGGAAAAAAAAAGTTCCACAAAACTGTGCTTTGACCTTGACTATCTAACCCGACTGGCAGCGGGTCCCGGAGAACAACTCGGGTTACGGGCGCAACACCCACCCCCGCTAATGACCGTCCGAACATACCTACGACCCATCTTATACTATGTGTATCCACCACTCGCGCTGCCACGACCAGTCAGGGAGATATGAATGTTATTGGAGCACAACCTTGCTACATGAATTAGATAAATTATTTAGTAGCATCGGTAAACCAACCTTTTTGTGAATTTGTCACATGACATGATTAAGTAAAACCAATCAATTTGTGACTACACTTACAGACCATTATCCGTATCACCTTATAGCAATTCATCACACAGAATCAGCAACTCATACCTACCTTGTTCCAAAAGCCCTTTCATGTCACCATCTATATTGATGTTTAAAAAAAATAATGAAAAAAAATAAGACAACTAATCAGCACCTTAACTTCTCATCCATAAACCTCCTCAAACATCAGTAGCATTATATGTATCATTCGAAATACGCAATCCGAGGTTTCTCGAACAAAAGCAATTTCTTCCTTGGAAAATTTAACTTTATTTGCAAAGAGAAGAAAAGACCAGCAACAATTTAAATGCGTGCAGGCAATGCTTTAGAAGCCCAATATTTATTAACCAAACGGTCCTCCAGTAGTACAGCCAAAGTTTCCCATGGTATTAACTGAAAATTTTTTCATTCCACGAAGACCATTTCCTACACTTGGTTGGAGAATCATTCACATGTAAGCACTTTAGTAAGGATTAAAAAAAAACTAAGAAACGAACATTGAATAAATCTATACGAATTTATATAACCAAAGCTCACGTTAGTTTATGGAGTATTTGTATATTCTGGCACGTGTTTTGTAGGTCAAGAGTAACCCTTTTTTCTATTTATGGCACGTGTTTTGTAGCCGATTAACCAAAATCACCTAGGTTTGTTTCAACGCATACTTAAAAGATGACATGTTTCCGTTTGAATCCAATTTCACCCGTTATCCAACCCACGTGACATGTTCATAAAACCATCTCTAATCACAGCAGAAATTAATTACGGAAAGGAAGCCAAATCCCGTTATCCAGTTTGACCCGTTATCGTAACCCCTTTTACTGAATATAATAATTCAATAGAATAATCTGATGAAGAATCTGCATATTTGTTTTAGGTAACATGAACGCATATTCGCTCACAGATCATAACTAACAAAGCAGTAGCATCATTAAGCAACCATAACCCAATTTCACCTAATCCTTTTAGCTACTGTTTCCTATTCCACAACCATTAAGCAACCTTAAGTTATAAATTTTATAACTACTATGACCATATCCATTAACCAAACTGAATAAATGCCGAAATATTTGTTAGGATACCACTCTAAAAATCTTTAGTTAAGAGGTCTTACTGGTTACAATTTTGAGCCACTGGCGGCCACTGAAAATATCCAAGTGATTAAACCCCGTAATCTACTGCATGTCTACCTCTAGAAGAAGGTCAACTGACTCACGAAGCTGTATTTAAGGTGAAAGCAAATCCAGTTTCATTTTGCAGTCAAGATTTTAACGTTAAACTATAAGAGGCGATGCTTATTTGAGTTCATTCTTGTTGTGACCTGCACATACAAAAGATATAGGTGCAAAGACTTATAATATAAACTACTAAAGGTTTTTGAATACTTCCTGAGCTTACCAGGTATATTGAACCTTTGACTATTGATGTAGCATCGGACTGTCCTTCTACTCCCGCTAGTTTCTTCTAGTATTACTTGCAGTGCCCGATTTGTGTGATCATGAAATCATACCATAACGCTTCATGTTTGACAAAAGAAATGATCAGATTACGAATTATCTTTTCAAACATAATAAAAGGTTGAAAAAACTTCATTAAAAATATTGTATTGTTTTATACCAATAAGAAAATTAATCTATTACTTTCAAAAGCATCAATCATAGCACTTGCAAAAGCATCGATCAAACCTGTACATATAAGAAAATGGCACTTCAAAAGCCACCACCACAATATTGACAGCACAAGGGTACCCTACATGCAAAAGGAAACAAAAAGTAAGGACAACCCAAATGGACACATTACAACACAAACTTAACATATTTAACGGCAAAAGGGTATAAAATGATTATCGAAATAGTACCGTGTCCTAAAATATCTTCATTGTCCGCGCCTTACGGGGCCAAGCTATTAGGTTTGCAACCACGTCAGATATTGACTATAAGGGGAATATACTCACCTTTTTAAACCCTTTGCTGAAGAGGAAGCTTGAGGCGTTTTCACACCTAATTCCATCTGTACAATACATCACAACAAAACTGCAAGCACATTCAAATATAACTCAGTAGTGTACGTAGTAAATAATCATTACATAAGAAACTTCTAAGCTCACCATTGTCACAAACCCATCAGCAACAGTACATCGTTCACCTGAACCTGTAAGCTTTCAAATTAGTGCATGCTTACGCGAAAAAGCCCTGTTTATGACAGGAAATTAGGCACCAGAATCCCTTTTTTACAACAAATAACTTGTTCATAAGACATATATGCGTGAATGAACTTCAAAAACACTGCATAAGATGCCACCCTTAAGTGCACATTTGACCATAAGAAAGTTTCCTTGCAGTGTACAGAAGAAGAAAAAATATAAAGAACTCATACTTTGGTTATAGTTTTCACCTATGGCTTTAAACTCGAACTCATGAATGCCTACTGTCCTTCTGGAAACTTTTGTCCCGGTAAGTCCCGCTACAGCAGCTGCATCAATTAAAATGTTAGCTATTAGGAACAATACTCAATTAAAGGTCGTGAATTTTTATCGATAAATTAAACCGGATCCAATCACTGATATAATGGTCCACATTGTAGGCGCTAAAGCACAAAATCTATTAGAAATTGTTGGAGCAGCTAAAGCACAATGTAGGCGCTAAAGCACAAAATCTATTAGCATTTTTTATCTAAGGAGGAGGCATGAAGTTTTAATGGAGTATTTTAACTTTTCAGGACAACAACTAATTCGGAATTTTCACAAAACAAACACATAAATTCCCATTTGTTAGTTGGTTAAATATTAAAAACACTTGCCCAAGCTCATGTTTTAGTCGAGTAATGAAAAACTTTGTTTCTATGACTGATCCTTCTGTTGTGACGGTCCCTTTTGCTACATCAAAGCCTAGATCCTTCTACACCAGCAACCCATGCGTTTTACTAAACTTAATGATCAGAACTATAATATTTTATCAAGTCATAATACCCTTCAAACTAAACATCTATTATAAAATACACATTGAACACTCATCACAAACCCAATGACTCCTATTTATCTCGTTCAGTAAACATCCATAGAACAACAATGCACTTATCATAAACCTAATGATTACTATTCTTATTACCTCAGCATTGAAGATTTGAAGGTACAATTACTCGAAAGGAACCCACGTATTGAGATAACAACTATACTTTATTGATTATCTGGACCTTTATGTCAAGGTTTCATTATAATGGTAAAGAGTTCTGTTTACAGTAATTGTATTGTGGTTTGGAACCGGTAAAGTATAATCCTCAAAAAAGAAACTAATGAATACTACATACATTGTTTGTCATTTACCGTATCAATAAGGGCACCAAGACGATCACCGAAGCTAACTTGCACAATAGCTGCAGATGGGTCTGAATCTTGATCAATTAAAACAATCGGAGTAGGAATATCAGCATCCTGTTCAGTTTATGAGTGAGATACAATGTCAATGTCGAAATGTAGAAATAGAACTTGCATTGTTTAGCAGGCACAAAATAACAAAATCATAGATGACAGAACATTTATGAATTACATCCTCCCTAAAAGGTGTTCATTTTATATAATATGGTCAATGCGAATAGTAAATTCCCACCATAAGATATTCTTTATACAAAATGTGATAAATAAGCTAAATTAGTAAGACGAACCTCATCAACATTATACATAGCAAGTGCAATGCCAGGACCTTTAAAGTAAAAAACATCAAGCTCCGTAGGAGTTTCACCATCCTCGGGAACTAAGAAAGTTTAAAACAAACACCTTATAAAAATTTATCTATTGCTTTCAAGTACAAATTGATTGGTCTGGAAAAAAAAATTTTGCATACCAAAAACCATCTAGAGTTTTCCTGGGCCTTTAATGATCAGATGTCATGCATCATCCCAATAGTGCAATTCAGGCTTCTTTTAAATCGAAGCAGAGCACCAAAACATGTATTAATGATCAATAGCAAACTGTACCTATTTCGTTTTTCCTTTTGCCCTAAACAAACACTAAAACATACACAACTCACAAATCCCTATACAATCCAAAATCCAAACCGGAACATGCAAAGCAAAGTAGAAAACAGAAGAGCCATGTGGAGAACCTGTCACATCTAAAGAAAAACCAAAATGTAGAGTTAAAGAAGAGCAATATGATTTACCTTTTAAAACAAAACCGACATTGATGTTCTATTTGGTCCATCTTTAGGCTATAATTCACCTGTGTCCACCATTCAAAAAAATATTTCTCAGTCGACATTTTCAATTCTAAATAAATATAAAAATCAATTTATGAACAAATCACGCAACTCATATTTGATCAATTCTATAACAAATCAAATCAAAAAAGCTCATGAAAAATCAAATCGTAAGAAAAATAAAGACATGATTGAGAACCTGATTAGAAAAAAAATACTTACTCGTTTGGATTTCAAAAAACAATATCCTCTCTATGCTTATTTTTCTGAAGAATCAAAGATGCAATTCAGTAATCAAAGTATAACCCAATTGAAAACCAACATCAGTATAAACAACTTTTTATTTCATAAACGTGAGTCCACCCAATTAACCCAATTCAGTAATCACTAAATCCACCCAATTAAAAAACTCATAAAACTCAAATAAAATACGAAGTATACTTTAACACAGAAAAATCAAGATGAATATACAACTAATGAACATAAATTTAAATTAAATAACAGAAACAAAAAATAAATACCTTTCTTTGTAGGAATGCCAATCTTTGAATCGATTGAATAATTTCATGATTCAAATCTAAAAGGATGTTGAAAGTATAGTTTTTTGAATTGGTGGAACCATCGCTGATGTAGTTTTTCGTCTAGTTTGAATTGGTATGCAATAGAACTAATAATGAAACGATTTGGATCTGAATATGGTGTTGATTCACAAAGGATCTGAATATCCCATAAGCCAAACGATTATAATTAAGATGAAAACCTGTGATTATCTTGATTGGAATGAAATTGATATGATTTGAATCCGATAATAGGAGCTCAAATTGTAACGCGTAATTGAAAACTTTAATGAGTTTCCAAAAACAGAAGAAGGAGCGTTTGTTTTTGCATACCGAAGAAGTCTTGGGCTACCTCACGTGTTCTATCACGTGGTTGGTTTATGGAGTGGAGGGATGCATTGGGTGTTGTACATTAGTGCTAAATATGGAAGGGTTTTTAATATTAAAATTTAATGTCGTGCTTTAGGAGGGTGGTACAGTATTTTCATATATTATATAGTATAGATTTAAAGTGAGAAAAACGGTTGTGAGCGGAAAGAAGCTAATCCAAAGAAATTTAATGATATTCCGATTAACAAGTTTGAGTATAGGTATGTTGCACCAAAGAATACCAAGGCTTCTTATCCAAAAGATAACACAAATGAGGCTTTCACATCTAATCAACCGAAAATGGATGTTAAAGTGGTAAGTATTTCTAATGCATTTGGTGTTCTAGGGGAATTGGATAAGGCTTCAAATGCTAATGTAGAACCTAGTGGTAATGTCTCTACACTTTTGGTCGCAAGGATTAATGAACTGGAAAGTCAGATGCTTGATGGGAAGCTTGTGCTAGTGGGTGATAATGGGAAGCTGCTAAAAGCTTGTAAATCAATACTTCCTAGTTCTAAAAAGGTTGTTGATCCGAATAATACGAATAGTGATAGTGACGATGAGGTTCAGGAGGTGTTTGATGAAACTAAAACTTTTATGGCGTCTATGAGTTCAAAAGCTGCTAAAAGTGCCAGTTGTGTGTGGGGGGGTGTTAATAAGAGTTTGTATCAAAAATGGAAGGAGGATTATGATGAAGAGCCGTATGATGATGATGATGACTTTGATGATTGTGTCCTGCCTAATGATCTAAAAAAATTCGCAAATGATTATAGTATTAGTCTTCGTGGTCAACTTACATAAAGTTTTGTAGGTCAAATAAGTTTGGAATGTCATTTTTATGTTAGGTTAGGTTCGAAGCACAATAGGTGTGTTTGTTTTTGCATGTTTATGGACTGAGATCTCGGATTCACCCACATTGATTGTATTTAATTGTTTTTTAGCGTAATAAAATTTACCGGAAAACCCCTTTACCAAAAAAAGTGAGAAAAAACTGAGTAAGTTTTAGATGAATTAAGCATAGCATATTCTACAACTTCTCCTAAAGCCATATTATTCTGAAGTGTAACTTCTTTTTCTTTCGTATACATGGCTTTAAAAGTTATATATATATATAAAAAAGAAAAAGCATAAGTAAACTCGGTAATTCCTAATATATAGTATTTTTGCTTAAAACTTAAAGACTTTACAAAATAAGTAATGTTGTAAGACTGAAATACTACTTATGAAAAGCAATTCAATCAATTAAATGTTTAAATACTTAATTACAATCTAAACCAGTCACTCTTCATAATATATACATAAAAAAAAATTGCACGTATAAATTAACGCTATTATACAATGTCGTCGTTATGAGCGGAGTGTTAAACAGGTGGTTAAGTAATCAGATGTTTGACTAATCTTATGAACTTAAATATGATGGTTGTTAAAATTTTATATGAATGCTAAGTGCTGCCCCACGATTTCAAGTTGATTATATTATTTGTTTACTTACCTAAACTCAAATAATGTTTTCTTAGTGACAACAGATTCTTCATTCTGTTTTTAGCTTTTTTTTTCTCCATTGGAGGGTTCATAAGAATATTCAAAATTGGCTTCTCTTGTCACATAAGAGCTGTCGAGCTGATCCTTTACAAAATCAAAGCTTCTTAAGAGTTAATTAACTTAATTAACTAAGTATAAAATCAAACAAAACATAATTAATGGCTCCATGGATCACATGCATGCATTATTTTAAGGAAATCAAGCTAATGATTGGATCACATCAGCAAAGAAACTAAGACCTATACAGACTTTATTTAATCAAAGGGACAGAAAATATAATTAACAGCAAGTGCTGGAAAATTAGCAACAATGATACAATTAAGTAATGATGATATTAATGAGAAAAATGGCTACTGTACTTTAAAAAACAGATCGATACCCATTTCACTTTTGGTTTTTTATTAGAAGGCGAATGCGTGTGTTGCTATTAAATTCAAATATGTTAGTTCATAGATTGACTTGACAAGTTATTTAGGTTTGATTAAAGGATAAGGCCCTCTCTGCTATCATTAAAAGGTGTTAAGTTGCCACATTAAGATAATACAGTGAATAATATTGAACATATTTTTACAAACAATAGTAACACGGAAAATTGGGATCCACTAAAACATACATACATGGCATAACACAATGTTATCCAAATAACTTTGGCCAATAATTACGAGGACAAAACCGAAACCGGTGTGATAACTTCAGTGTTGTTGCACCGCTGCAAAACGTACCGTTGTTGTACGCCCTGTGCAACAAAGTTTTCATTGAGGACACTTCTAGTTCTTAAGATATAATTTTACAAAATATACATTTATGAACAACTCTACAAGATAGACAAAGAATCACTATAAAAAACCGGGCCTATACTTACGAATTTTTTTCTAAGGAAATCTTCTTTAGTAAATTACCTACGATCATGAATACAATAATTAGTGATGATTTTCCACATGATTTCCTAGTGATTCATGACGGAAATAAAGTTGTAGCAAATCCGTCGGACTTCAGTGACGGTTTTCCTAAAGATTTCCTATGCATAAAATAACGTTAGAAATCCGTAGGAAATGAAACTCCCTAGCCATTTCCTATGCGTTTATTATCGTCCAAAATCCATTGGAAAATGAAAATAACTTCCTAGGAACATATCTATATAAAAAATAAAAATAATAATAATAAAAAAATGTACATATATTTCATATGAACATGTCTTTGGATCAGTGTATGTGTCTGAATATGTGTTTATAAGTAGCTAGTAGCGACTTACTATTTTGCTCTTTAAATATGAGGAAAAATCACTAGCGAATTGAATCCGTATGCGAATTACAACCAACCTAAAGATTTCCTAGTATTCTATCCAAAACAGTTCTTAAAAATCATATAAGCCTCCACGATTATTAATCTATGTATGTATATCTATATTATGGTGACAACTTTTGACCCAACACGCAAATATAAATGACTTAGGTTTGGTACTTTTTTGGTCTAAGCATATCAAGGCAATAAAAAAGTGTGAATGCTTGTGTAACATTTCTATGTGACAATATGAGTATAAGCATGGACGGAACTATGTAGGTGCAGGGGAGGGTCCCGGCCCCCCTAAAATTTGCGGTACCTAGTGTAAATATTATAGGTTTTAGGGGTAATTTAGTTGAGGTTACAAACAAATCTCCGATTCGGCCCTCCCAAAATAAATTCGGCCCCCCAAAAAAAATGTTCAAGTTCCGCCTATGAGTATAAGTTTGGATATGTATACGTAAGAGAACAAGTATAGTAATGTACTTGTGTTTGTTGTAGGTAGTATATGAGTATATGATTTAGGCGTAAGTGTATATGTATGTGTTTGTGTAAAACATAGTATCGACATACATTTGTAAACTTGATATGCACGTGCTCATGTACATGGACAAACATATATACAAATATATTTATGAAAATATAAATGTATGTGTTTATGTATCATAAATCATGCGTTAGTAGCATGCTTGTAAAACTTCTCGGACAAGTTGAACGTAATCATGTACGTAACTACAAGGATATATTTATGCAAATATGAATGTATGTGCTCATGTACAAAGGAAATCCGTTGCCATATTAGTGACTTTTCTGTCAAATTTTTTGTCACTCCATATCGATCAATTGTGATAGATTTCCTAGGAAAATGTGTGTCGGAAAAGTCTAAAATCCGTCGGAAAAGCATCGCCCCTAAGCATTTCCGGGCATGATTTTCATCAGGGTATTTTCTGTCGGAAAATTGTCACTAAAGACCTTGCCGACAAGTTTTCTTTGGCAATTGTCCCTAGGTGAAGGCCTTTTGTTTAGTAGTGAATTCTGATGCTTAATCTTCAATTCATGTCACTACTCACAAAACAAAAACATAACAACCAAATTACACATGAAAGGAGAAATTTTTCATAATGTACGTAGACCTCATGGATGGGCGCTTTTTATTACAAGATGTGGTTATTCAATCCACGGTCCTTTGACGGTTCTGAGAAAATGTTACATTCAAGATTAAAAGACCAAACAAGGAGCTTATTCTCAAAGATACAATGCCGTTAAAAAATAACCAATTATTACAAGATATAGGTGATCTTATTGAATGTGGTTAACAAGTTTTCCAGACTATTTCTTAATTAAAGATATTTTTGATATTTAAATGCCAATGATGAGATCAAACTATCACTCTATCAGTCCAAGAGAATTTTCTTACGCATAGTTATAATCTAATAGGTTAGACTTGCACCAATAATTTCATTTAAATGGAGGAGATATAACCTTTATTTTACACCATTATAAGTGAGTAGATAATATAAACCTATGTTTCGTTGAGTGGACCTAAATTGTTTATGTTCATTGCCATTCTTCACACTGGAACTGAGAGTGACAACTCTACACCTCTTAGCGATGCCAAAAATCATGAAACTAAATGTTTGACGACTCACACTGGCATCAAAGGTGTTTTTTCTTATCGATTATGAATTCCCATGGCCTGTGGATGACATCGTAAAGTATCGTATTAGATTCTATTTGGAGTATTATAATTTTTTGAAACATCATGCAGACATATATGCACTGTCAACAACTGTTATTAAAAACAAGTATGTACTTATAAACGCGTAGTCTTTCCACTGAAGCATCTTGCTAATTAGCTAATTATTCTGTCGACATAAACATAAATGGTTTGTGAGACCCAATTGTTAAGCAAAATTATGCATTTCTTATATAATTATATAAGGGCATCCACTTAGTTTACGAAAAGTTTTATAAAAATACGAAGAAGTTTATGAACTTGTAAACCATAGTAAGGATTCATTTTATGCTTGTGTGGCATGAATAGATCTATAATAATGAACTTCTTCATAATTTAATATATTTTGATTATGTATGATGTTTATACATGGTAGAGATAAGTTACTAAAACAAAAAAAGGTTAATAAATTAATGACATAATACAACTAAAAACTTTTAAAAATGTTTACCATAATGGATGCTCTAAGACCGGATGGCAAGGATCCGTGAGTGACTCACTTTGCCCTCCACTCACGAGTGAGTCCCATGCCCAAGGTAGAAAGTCACGAGTGAGTCACACAAACTAGGACACATTTTGTTGATTTATGTGCCAAACTATTCGACCGTTTGATGCTTAAAAAAAAAAAAAAAAAAAAAAAAACAAAAAACAAAACCCACTACCCCATTTTCTCCTTATAAATACCTATCAAATATATTTTCTAAAACACACACTACATTTTATAACTACATATTTCTTTAAAAAATCATGTCTCAAGAAAAAACACCACCAAACACCAATCGTTTCCGAGGAAGAAATCCCCGAAGCAATCCACCGACACCCGAAGGAACCTTCAATTTAGGAAATACTCCTTCGCCAAAACAACAAATCAACTTTCGAGGACAATCATTCTATAACCAAGCATACCAAAACAAACCATACCGTAACCCATATCCACAACAACAAGCTTTTAGCCAATTCGCACAACAACAACAACAACAAAACATGTTTAGTCAATTTTCACAACAAAACGCGTTCCCATTTGATAACCCAAACTACTTGTCACAAACACAAAGGGGTGGTTCGTCATCACAACCTCATACACAACAAACCATGTCTCCTATTTCTTCATTTGCAAATGAAGAAATGTACACCCCTTTTTTTGGAGATGAATTTTATCAAAACTGGCCGCGTGAATAATCTCCCGTCGAAGAATTGGCCCCGGAACCGGCACCGGCCAAAAAGGTTTCGAGAAGACGCAAGGCTAGGACTTCTCAAACCGAGGAGCAACCCCGAATGATTCCATGGACCCAAGATGAAGAAATTGCTTTGTGCAAAGTTGGATTCATGTTTCTGAAGATAGTGCCAGAGGTAACATGAGGAAAGCTGATGGATTTTGGTCTGACGTAAAGGCGTACATAGAGAGCAAAACAAAGATGGATCGCCGAATGTAAGATATGGTTTGTGGGAAATGGAAGACGGTGCGCCCGAACGTGGCTCGGTTTTGTGGAGTGTTCAATAACGTTAAACGTATGAATCCGATAAGTGGAGCAGGAGACGAAGATTACTACAATACGGCAATGCTAAACTTTGAAGCTAAATACGGTTACAAGTTCACACTCAAACATTGTTGGGAGGTGTTAAGAAACTGTGACAAATGGAATGAAGTTGAAGCTCCAAATTTTTTAGCAAAGGAATCAAGAGAAAGGTCCAAGAGATACAAGTCATCTGGGTCTAGTTCATTCAACACGAAAACTGGGGATGCTAGTATTAATTTGAATGCTCAAGCTCAAGAAAACGAGGAGGATGATGTGCAGGAAGTTCGAAGACCACCGGGCAGGGACAAAGCAAAAGCTGCGAAGAAGAAAGGTGTGTGCTCAACTGCATCGTCGGGAACTATGAATGACGAGACGTTGGCAAAGATGATGATATCGGAGTTGGCACAGCAGAATGAACGTGTCATAGAATTGAAGATGAAAGAACGGGCTGAATTTATGGCAATCAAAAAATAGGAGGTGAAAGTGCAGGAGTATAAAGCGAGACAAAAAGACATGATGTTCTATTTGCAACCATATGACCACTTGACCGGGGAAGCACGCAGAGCCATGGAAGAGGCTAGAGCGGGGATCAAAGCGAAGTGGGGTTTCGAGTTTTAGTTTTCATTTCGAAGTTTATGTAATGTTTAACTTTCGTATGTTTGTGTTTTTAATAATTGTAGTTTATGTACTTTTTTAATTTCGAATATTATGTAATGTTTTAATTTCGTACGTTCGCGTTTTTATTTTCATTAGTTACGTTTATATATTTTGTAAAAATAAATAATAAAAAAAATAAAAAATAATAATTATGGTGAGTGAAAGTGAGTGCTTTGTCCACAGAAAGGTGAGTGGAAGTGAAAGGTGAGAGAAAGTTGATATGGCACTGATGTGTAAGGTGAGTGGAACACAACCTTGCCCTCCAGCCTAAAAGAACATACAAAGTGTTAAATCAAACCTTTCAAAAGATTTTAATTGAATCAATAGAAGATAATAATTTTACTAGGTAGAAAAAATGAAGCCATCTCATTAGACAATCTAAAGTCAAAATTGAAACAATTTGGTCAAACTATTTAAATTTCATCCGGCAAAAAAATATGTATGAAACAACATTTGTTAATTTTGTGAAAACTAAAAAAAGATTGAGTAATCAAGAAAACTTAATTGTTAAATTTTAAATAAATTATATAGACTTAAGTAAACTTATATATTTTCATGTTTTTTAATAACATAAATTAAATAAATGACTTGTAAAATTATACCCTTTAGACTTTATTTAAAAAAAAACATATATATTGTTGTTATTTATAATTTATATTTATAAATCTCAAAATGAAATCATGAGTACATTATTGTGATATATAATGAATACACGATATTTTACATATATGAATAACTTGTTATTCCTCTCTATGAGATTAAGTAAGAATGTCTAGGATAGTATTTTTTTTTTAACTATCCACGTTCAATAACCACTCATGTTATTTATCTTTATAAGTTTAGAGATGAAAATAAATACACGAGATTGTACATATAGCAACAACGCATGTAATTCATATTTTAAAGCTTAAATGATGATATCCATAAAAGCACTTTTTCAAGGGTCATTGCATGCTATTAAACATGCATAATTACTCTATTATATATTTACCGTGGGAAACGACGCCATTTAGAGGGTCTCCAAAACGAAACCGTTTTGGTTTTATTTTATTATTCTTTGGTTGGCTTACAACGACGTCGTTTAATTTTTCAAATAACGGTGGGTTAAAAGGACGACGTTTTGCTCTCTTTTGTGTGTTCTAGATAATGCCATATCTTCCACTGAGCACACAATTTCACACACACGGTTTTATAATTGTTCTCTCTCCCTTAAACACGGTCTCACACACAGCACCGTTTACCATGAAACACACAGTGTGGTTTGGTTTTTTTTTATGCCGTGGCGGTGTGGAGTATTTATTTCTTATATCTGCATGGTATTGGTACACATGCAATTGTCATCGAAAATGTGTGGTACTTCGGTTTCTTTTTTAGTTTTTTTTTGGGAATTTTTGTTTCTTTTATTTGAGGTTTGTTATAAGTTGTTTCGTATTTATTTGGGAATATCTGCTTCTGATATGTGGCCATCTGTTTTTTAAGTTATGTAATTATGTTTTTGTTTGTTTAATGTGTTACATGTCTTTTAAGGATATTATTACTGTTGATTACAAGTTATATAATTTGTGCTTAAGATTGATATTGGATCATAATTGGTTAGTTTTATGTTGTATTTAAAATGCCGCATTGCTTTTAAAGATTGATATTGGATCATAAATGTTAGTTGTATATTGTGGTTAAAATGTGGCATGTCTTTTTAGATTGATATTGGATTATAAGTGTTAGTTATATATTATGTTTAAAATGAAACAACTTCATATAATTCGAAACAGTGTCGTTTTGTGATGGTTGAAATTGGCGTTATTAAAAGGAATGGGAGGGTATGTGTCTTTTATGTAAAGAATTTGCCACATCATATTGGTTGTTGATGTTCAGTTTTGTTGAGGCTGTGATGATTGATTTTGGATGTGTTTTAGTGTATCTGATCAAAGTTAAGAGTATCTGCATTTTGGCAGGACAACTAATTAGGTTTGCAGCCATGGTGAATTGATCCGCTTCTTTCGATTGTATACAAATATGAGCCTCATTAAACAAAAAGAGATGGTGTGTATGTGTTTTTTGAGATAGAGATATGGTGGATTGTTTACTATAAAGACATGTACTATGTCGTTTCAGGCTCTTTTGATTTACTGAACAATGTCGTTTTAAGCCTAGGTTATTTGAAAACATGAAACAGCGTCGTTCCCAGCCCACCAAAGAATTAAAAATTAAAAAAAAACACCATATTCCTTTTTCCTTTGCCTTGGCTGCCTTCAAGTGCTCCTAAACCTTTTGGTTTTTTAATCCCAAAATTCTTTTACCAATAGAAAGTTTTCTCTGCTGGCAGCCCTAGCACTATATCCCTGTCAAATCTCTTGTAAGGGATAGCCTTCTGAGCTGGAATAAGAGTGCAAGTTGAAACTTTTTTTGATTTAAAATGAGTGGAGGTTGAACCTTTTTTAGCTTGGTAATCATCAGAACTTGAATCATCAATGAGATACTCAGAGCTTATAGAATTAGATTGTGAATAATACCAAGCAAGCAATTGGGGTGGGTTTTGTACCATCAGTGCTCAAATCATCAGTGCTTGAATCAGAGCTAATGACTATGACTTCTACAAATAATAAATGCTTGGTCAATTTGTTTGATGAAAATGTTAAGATATATCACTATCTAACAAAAAGCTTTTCAAGATATACCAATGTAGAAATTCAATCCAGCATTCTCTTATTTGGTCCTTTCAGTGTAATCCACATTCAATCCAGTATTCTCTCTTTGGTGGGCAAGCACAAACTATTCCATAGTTGTCTCTTACTTGATCCTCTCAGTGTAATCAACAATGAATTCAGTATTCTCTCTTTGGTGGGCAAGCACAAACTATTCCAAGGTTATCTCTTATTTGGTAGTGTAATCCCCCAAACAAGGCTGCAATATATAACATTCTCTTGGGTGGGTAAGGACAAACTGTTCCATGGAGGTCTATCATTTGGTTCTGTAAGTGTAATCCCAAACATGCACCACTAATAATCAAACACATAACACATAACTACATTTGGTGTTGTCAGTGTTCTAAGGTAGTCATTCTAACTGTTACATTACAGGCAATGGTTCTAGGCACATTACAAGCAATGGTTTGTAAAAATTGGTTCTGTCATTTTGTTTTGCCAGTGTTCTAATGTAGGTAAGTACAAATTGTGTCATACAGGCACATTACAGGCACCACAAGTAATCAAACACATAACTCCATTCTATTACAAATATGGTTATGAATATATTCATTCTAACTATCAAATAGTTTGTAAACATTTCATCAAACACATAAGAATCATCATATATATGAAAAGCAGAGCATCGAAAACAAAAACAGAGCATCACAAACACATAATATAATGACCATTACAAACCCCAAAACAATTATATGTGTGTGTTTGACAGATTTTTAGGGTTTGACAGATTTAGGTTAAAGAATTATATGTGTGTGTTTGTGTTTGATCGAGGTGGGTGGGTATTAATGAGGTGGGATTAATTAAGTGAGGTGGATAAATATTTAATGAGGTGGAAGTGTGTTATAAAAGAAAAAAAATGACCAACTAAACACGTTGACGTGGCGTGTAGGATCTCCAACTTCAGATTTTGTGGTATTTGGTAGGTTATCATGGTATTTGGGTTTTATGATGATGGTAGTATAACTTCTAACTGTTTATGATGGTCCTTCATGATGGTAGTATAACCGCTAATCTTTTGTAATTATGAAACATCTGATGTTAATGTATTTTAAATGGTAGCAGTTTATCCATATTAAAGTTTCTTTTGGTAACAGTTTATCCATGTTATTGTATTTTGCAAATTTGTGTTCATGATTTCTGTATGGGTTCATGATTTCTGCAAATTTGTGTTTTTGGTTTACATGTTAAATTTTGCATGTTTTCTGCAAATTTGTGTTTATGATTTCTGTATAGGTTCATGATTTCTGCAAATTATAGGTTTATGATTTCTGCAAATTTGTGTTTTTGATAAACATGTTGAATTCATGTTTTCTTCAAATTTGTGTTCATGATTTCTGTATGGTTTCATGATTTCTGCAAATTTGTGTTTTTATTTACATGTTTAATTCATGCTTAAGAGTATGAGAAAACATTTTCAAATGGGTCTAAACCAGTTATAAGTAACCCAGGTCTCAAATAGGAATTTTCATGTGGGCTGAAAATAATGACGTGAAAAATAATATTGGTGTATCGGGGGTATTTACAGGTACCAACAAGTTTGGTTGGTGATAATAGTATTATCAAGAGTACATTACCTGTATTTAAAATTTTTGAAAAGTAGGTTTGTATTTTAGGTCTTAAACCCTATGTAATACCTCTTGAGAAGCATTTCGAAAAATGTCAAACTATACAAGAAAGGATTGAAGTCTTGCTAAAACAAAAAGATTCAGAGCATGTTTGGTAGAAGGTTATAGGAGGTAAGGAATAGGAAAAATAATGAAAAAAGATGGTTGGTGGAGTATAATGTAATGACCTATTATCAAATAGTGTATAATGGGTCATTACCCAATAAATTAGAGGGAATGTTTTTCTTTCTTTTTCTCTTTCCTCACTATTATCATTGTTTTTCCCTTTTTCCTTTCCCAAGTTTAAACCAGACACACCCTCATTCTTTTGAACTCAACACTTTAAAAGAAAGATTATGATTTTGAAATTCATAATAAACAAGTGTTAAAACTTCATGCTTCTTTGAATTTTGAGAATGCATTTATGCATTTCTTTTGAAAAAGTATAACACATCTAATTCTTACACACCAATCACAAGTGAATCTTTATATACAGCTTGTCTAATGAGCGCTCTGACAGTAATAGTTAGAATGTATTAGCTGAATCCAAACTTTCTTTTCCAACAAAAGTTCATTCTTTTCATTTCAAAAAAAGTGTTCACACAAAAAAAATGATAAATTATTATACGTGTAATTAATGCAATTTTTTGTCCAAGAAAAAATATTTTTTCTCTCAAACGTATTATATAAATTATGAGAAGTTATTTTGCATATCAAACTTTTTTCGCATAACAAGGGACTCAAATCCGGCATCAATTTAAAAAGAAATCAATTGGTGATATTAAAAGTATTTTAATATTTTATCTATTTTTTATAATTTAAGTAGCTCCTGAACCGTTAATCGTTAGACAAAACAAATTATACCGTCACGACCGGCATTTAAATATTTATCTATAGACGGGCACTTTGATATACTTTCGACAAAAAAAATCGTATTTTTTTCACCTTTTTACATTTTTTTCGTCTTTTTTTCTCGTATTTGAAAATAGCATAGAAATCACATGTGATTAAACACTAATTTGAATATGTAATAAAATCACATGTGATTTTATAAATTATAGTAGTGCTTTATGAAAATCACATGTGGGAAAAATCACATGTGATTGATATATGTGTTGGAAAAATCACATGTGATTTTATTAGAAATATTCAAATTAGTGTTTAATCACCTGTGATTTCTCATGCAAGTTTCAACAACGAGGAAAAAAACGTAAAAACGTAAAAAAACGTAAAAACCGTGAAAAAAATGAAAAAAAATGTTTGTTGAAAATATATCAAAGTACATATTTATAGAAAGATAATTAAATGTTCGCCGTGATTGTATATTTATTTTCGTTTAATGATTAATGGTTTAAAAAATTAATAATTAAATGCTCGACGTGATGATTGGTCGCTTGGTATGTAGATAAAGATTGGTATACAAATGATCTTAAATCATAAATTATAAATGAGCAATTAGTATTAAATTCAACCTGAACACCTTTTTCAAAGACAAACATAAATAATAAAGATGACACTTTTTTAAGACAAAAATAGTATTGAACACATCTATACTACTATATAAAAGGTTTAGGACCTACTAAATAAAGAAGTCTTAAAATTTTTAATACCAAAAACATTTCTTTAATAGGATATTAACAAGCCATAGTCATATATTAAGTTCGGTCGACTTAGAATCATTAACGTTCATACAAATTTATTGAATTCGATCAACTCAGAATAATTAACGTTCATACATTTTATTGTAACGAATTGTTTGTTATAAAATCAAAATAAAATAAAATAACATACGATACATATTTAGACACACACTATTAACTTTTCTCTCTCAAATAAGAAACCATCTTCTCACGTACACCACCATCAGATCCTCCTCAGCCACCAAGTTCGCCGGAATCACTGCTTTTTATGGTTTCATTTATGTGGTATTGGTGGTAGATCTTGTGATTTTAGTGGTAAATCGAGATATAAAACCTCAAACACAACACAAAAACACAAGCAAACCATTTAACCACGCTCTCTCTAACCAAAAAATACACAAACTCCTAGAAACACATCAGCAGCCGCCATCCCATCGGCCACAAAAAATAGTCGTCTAATGACGTGAATGCATTCTGTGAGTCTTTCTAGTAATAATTAAAATTATAAATTAATTTAAATATATGTAATTTTCAATTATTTAATTAATAAAAGAAAATTAATTTAATAATTTTAACCACCGCCCAAATGACACTTGATTGAGCAAAATATTTAAAAATTGAGAGATGATACATAGGCCCAAATGACACTTGGTTAATAATTTTAACCATCACCGAATAATCGTAAACAAACTTGAACCTAAAACACTCGTCAAGATTTTAACTAGTGCAGAGAGAGGCCATTTATTTTGGCCCACGAGATCTTGCCAAGTGTTTTTAGGTTTATTTTTAGGTCCAAGTTTAGGCCTATGTATCATTTCTCTTAAAAATTTGTTCACATCACTGATGATAAGCCATTCGAATAGTTTAAGAGCCTAATACAGAAATTTGTTTGTATCTTTCGTATAGTACATATTAAAGGTTTGACATTGATCTTTCTTTGATTGTGACCTCACTAAAAAGCTAGAACCTCCACAACCTTCAGCACAAGAAATATGCTCAGAATCAGATGAGCTCAGCCTGGATTTCCCCCACTTCACTAGTTGATTTGAATACATAATTTAGGTCACACAGCCAATAGCCAAAAGCAAATGCAGACAACATGATTCCGAGTATCTCTCCATTTTAAAGAAAAATGATCTGTTTGAAAACAACTTATCCAAATCACAAAATCCATTTCAAAACATAATGAGAAACACCCTTTTACATAAAACTGGAAGCCATTCTGTGTTCAAAATAGTAAAAGCTCTAGTTGTGCTTATCTGAAAGGAATTTGTAAGAGCCAGATTAGAGATCAAAGCATGTTGCTGCAAAGTAGTGAGCTTTCCGCGAAAGTTCTATTTATTTCATTAGCAAAGGTTTAAGGAGGGTGGCGAATGCAAGTGTTCACACACATAGTACATATTATTCATTCAGATTAGACATTCATGAGAAAAGGCATGTGGGGTACCAAGTCAATCAACGTTTTATTAGAGTTTTCATAAACCTGAATAACACTCATTCATCATATTAAATTGATTTTCCCACGAGTCTTAAAATCACAAGAGTACAAATGTAAGTACCGGTTACATGAAACCTGTTCTCGAACCAGTAGTAGCAATCAAAGCTTTTTAGGAAATAATAGAGATCAATTTAACTCACGAGCACAAACAGTGGCTTGTCTCCTAATCGGTCCCGACCCTAAAAATCAATAAGATAATAATTAATAGCCATATCACATTGGCCACACAATGATAAAATACAAGCTACAAAAAATATAAGGTAGAAAGTGTAACAAGACATATGAATGAAAAGACTAATAAAACAAAAAATCGACAAGATGGTTAGTCGGTAATCTATAGTTTAGATTAATGGAAAACTGTACCTTCAACTCAGGCAATTCAATAACACATGCACACTCGACTACCTTGACTCCAACCCGCTCTGAAACGAATTCAAAAGTAAAATCAATAAGTAACAAGCAAATATCATTTACAGACCATAGTGAACTTGACCTAAAGAGGGGGTTGCAGACTCGCAGCAAAACATTACCAAGTAGACTGATTGCAGCACATAGAGTTCCTCCGGTGGCAATTAGATCATCAATTACAAGAGCACGTTCTCCTTCTTGTACAGCTCCAACGTGCATCTCAATTTTGTCTGTGCCATATTCCAAGGAATACTCTTCGGATATGACAGGTCCTGAGATAACAACAAATGTTCAGAACATGATACAAGTATACAACTTCATAAAATCCAGATTTTTTAGGCGTACGAAAAAATATTATTATTATAACTATGATTGGTCCGTATTGAGAACTAGAATGGTAAGGTATCTAAAACACCTGAAAATATCAAATTGCAACTCTGTCACAAGGTTACTACAGATGTACAAATGCATATTTACGTTCCCTATATCCACTTGCTAGAATGCTGAAACAACAAGATGTGCAAGTGGAAGTCTCACTTTCAAGATATAAGTATCGAGTAAATTGAAAGAAATACCCTCATACATGGTACATCAACGTTCAACGCGGCTAGGATAAAAACTTGCTTACTTCAAATGGAGAAGATCTAGATGTTACATATAACTTTGTGTTAAAACGATCATTTGTAAGACCCATTACAATGATTTGGTTTCTAGTACAAACTTATGGCCTTGCTGATTTGCCACATAGACTAGTCAAGTGAGTGTGTCTGTATGTGATTGGAGAGAGACACACACAGAGATGCGTCCCAACTCCTAAGATATACCAAAAGAAAAAAATACTGAGTTCGTAGGTAAGAAAGATGGACAAAAGATGTACCGGGTAACTTGTTAGGTTTTCTCATTGGGACAAATTTAGCACCAATTGCCAATGCAATTGGAGGACCGAATATGAAACCTCTAGCTTCAACACCTGCATAAGCGAAACCAAAAATCAGCCCATGCTAAGGGTTTGGCAATAGTTTCATGTGGAGTAATGAAAATGAAAAAGTATACACGCAATCGTTTCATGTGGAATAATGATAAACTGAAAAATTATATACCATAATTCTATAACCATTTGACATACTAATTAGGCAACTTAATAACCAAGCAAAGATACAGAGTTCCTCCCAAGCAAAGGAATCACCTTCACAGCTACAGAACAAGGCTTATGATATGCTAATGAATGATGAAAATGCTTGCAAATACATACACAAACGAAACAGAGCAAGTAGGCTAGGTAAGACTGAGACTAAATGAACAAACCAGAGATAAAACTACAGATGCAGAAATGACTCGTGCCTCTATAGTTTAACATAGAAGATATTGCAACAGCCATCTCAAGGCCATATTCATCACAAGTTTATAACTACCAAGTTTTACATGCGTTCTCTTGTTGAAACGGTAAATAAAACCAAAAATTTCTATGAGAATCATAAATACCACAATACCAGTCTTTAAGCTTTCACCCCCAAAAAAATATGTCTTCTAGCAAGGTAAAAATATTATTAAGTTATGGAGAACACTTATTGAAGAAATATTCATAGTAACAAGAAACCCTTGCAAGAATTCATTGCAAAAGAATATTATTTTTATTGAAATGATTGCTTCTTGCCTTCTTAGGGAGAGAAAATGCATACCCTTAAGTTATGTGTCACTATCCATAGTGTGATCCGGTCAAACTATAAACCCCCTTGTCTGATGAGTCCGATTCACATTATGTCATTATTGAATGAAAAGAGTATAACTGTATAAGTGGCTACAACTCCAAAGAAGAAAACTTAAGCTTTCCAAGTAAATTCAGGTTATAGGCGAACCTAAATAAATGTAGGTGGAATTCAAATAATTCACACTTTTAGAGCTTTTACTAAACTAGAGTGCAACATATCTTTTAGCGCTTTTACCACGGGAATACTGAAATACACCAGACTACATTAGTCTGTAAAGGTTACAGCTATCATTCAGAGGACAATGTGCAAAAAGCTTGCATAGTCGATAACAATTCATAACACCTACTACGTAATAGACAATCAATGATCCGATGTTATCGAAAAAAAAAAAAGCTAGAACGTTGTATTAACCCATCAAGATCCTTAGACACCGAGTACAACAAGAAGTACCAAGATCATTTACAATTCCAATCTTATTTCAAAAGACACTTATTTAAGCCTCCTCATTATGTCAGCTCAACGACAAGAATAAACCACATTTCATGACCCATTCTTGGTCACGAATTTCAATTTAAAGTGTCCTATAACTTAGTCAGTAAAATGTGATTCCAAACAAGACACAAATGAAAAAAATGACAAAAAATGAATGTTACTCACTATTTTTTCCTATCGCGATATACTATAATGCAAAATTAACATAACAATTGCTCTCATAAGCAAATCAAAAAAAAATATAGTTGAGTTATGATCAAACGAGAAGAAAAAATAAAATGAGAAGAGTGACAAAAACCACAACCACACATTTGAGATGCACCTACAAATATAGATGCATCTCACCTTTAAACTCTCTCTCTCTTATTTAAAATGTGTGGTTATAAATCTTTCTTATTATTCCCATTTAAGTTTTTCTTCTGACCGGATCCTATCTCGTATAAAGAAAAAGATAGAAGTTATATGATGAAAATGAAGAGAGAGACTAAAATTATACCAGCAACAACGGAGATGTCTTTATCTTTGTACCTCTCAACAAACAAATCAATGGTATCCTTAAAAGCCACCGGATCAAGCAACAACGTTGTTATATCCTGAAACAATATCCCTATACACAAAATACAAAGCATCAACTATCAGTTAACCTCATTCACACAAAAAACAATTGACACAATTTATCTTGCATACCTGGTTTAGGGAAGTCTGGAATGACACGAATAGCGTTCGTGATTCTAGCAACACGATCATCGGAACTAGGAGCCACCGCCATGTCGTACGAGGAAAAACAGTTAGGGTTTAGGTTGTTGTTGCTGCGGCGGCTGGTTGGCTTTGACGCGGTAAGTGATGGCTCTTTGAAGCAAGTGGGTTGAAAAGTGAGGTTTAGTGGATGGACTAAATTGCCACTATTATGTAGTAATGATGTTTGGGGGTTTGGGATGACGACATTATTTGAGTTGAAAGTTTTAATGATGAGTGTTTTCATGCCTCTTTTGGTGTATTATTGCCTTATTGGTGGTTGGTTTGTGATTAATAGGAAGAGGACAAAATGGGATTCAATTGAGATGAGGTCATTTTTGCCAAATTATGATACTTTCGTAAAAGTTTGTTTAATTCTAATCTTTGAAGTAGGTATACAACAACATCAACAACAACAAAACTAATTCCGCCGAAACATGTAACAAAGGTGAAATATAAATAGATCATATTAGGATAAACCTAACAATAGAAAGACTGTTTTCCGAAAGATCCCCGGCTAGTGTAATTATGCAGTTGAGAAAAGTTTAAAAAAAAGCGTGAAAATGCAAAAACAAGTACAGGAAAACACATAAAACTTACGATGGAAAGCAAGCAAACAGGCAATAAACAAAAATCATCTAAAAACTTAGAGAAAAAGGACAAACAAAACAAAAAGAAGTAGGTATAATTTGTTGTAAAATAATACTAAGAGATAGTGATGATTTGCACATTTTGCTTTATGATTTGTATCATTAATGTACAAGCAAGGTTGCAAAAATTGTGAATCGGTAGTCGAACGGTCGATTCCTTTATAGCTTGTAATCGATCTAGGCGGGATTAATCGGTGATTAATTGTATTGGCATCTCCCGTAAGTTTTTGGTATTTCCGATGAGTTTTGGGTATTCCCGGCAAGATTTTCCTTAAAAAAACTTCTTGTAATAGATATAAGCAATGGTTATGAGTGTTTAAAACAAGTTTATGGTTAGTTATATGAATTTCCAGCAAGATTTGCAAGTTTCCAGCAAGTTTAGCCGCCTTGACTGATTTACGCAAATCGAAAAGGTTGATGTCCCAGTAGTGCCTAGCTGGCGATTAATTAGCTTTGTAAGCCTTTTCTGTAACATTGTGTACAAAAACTTAAAGTAGAATGTAATTATGTGGTACAACTATTTGTTAAATTAATTGATTCGTATCAATAAGAAAATAATGTAAATATGTGTAAATCAAATTTTAATTAAAAAATAATAATAAAAGTAAAATAAAAAATAAATAAATAAATATCTTCAATACAAGTTAGATATCCACCGCTATGAGCTCAGGAAGAGTTTGTATCTCTACTAAATCCAACAATTTTGTGTCTGACCGAGTTAAAGTTGATGTTCACGAAGTAATGTTTGTTGTTCACGGCCAGGAAATAGGCTCATTGAGTACAAATATCACCGATGATTCCCTCGACACTTCTTCTAATTTTGACATAAATGACATTGAAAAGGTTGCAGACTCGGTCGAAGAAAATCATCTAGAAGACTTGAATGATCTACAGGATAACTTCAACGAACTGGAAAACGAAGTTAAAAAAGAGGCAGACAACACAGAATTAACAAGGACTGTTTTGTGATGACAAGTCACAACAGAAAATTGATGAGGACGAGATTAATCATGCTCATTCGTCCAACAAGGGAGTTCCATCCGATTTAAGTCAGCCACTTGGATTCGAGAATTGGAAACGGAGTCCATCTCACATCAGTAATGTTCCGACTCATTTCCTAGATATCCAAAAAAAAGATATTAAAGGTGTTTCACTTATTCATGAATTAAATAGAATCGTCAAAATTAGTAGATCGTTAGGTTATGATACTAGAGGTTGTAAGAGATCTCTTAATAGGATGATTAACCGAATTGGAGTGCATATTGTGGATAAATGAATATTCTCTCCATTAATAGTTGTGGTACGAAAAAAAAGCGTAAACGGATTGGGATCAAAGATTTATGTTTCAAACATAATGTTCATTTCCTTGGCGTTCAAGAATCTAAGATGACACGTCTTGAATTGTTTATGCTTAAATCTATGTGGGGAAATTTCAGTTTTCATTATGCGTGTAGTATGGCTCGTGGTAGATCGGGTGGTCTAATTTCTATGTGGGATCTGAATACCTTTGTGAAAGAATCTATATGGTGTGACGAGTCTTTTATTATCATTAAAAGGCGTTGGAAAAATTCGGTGGGGGATTGCTTCATGGTAAACATCTACGGTCCACAAGAATTGGCGGCTAAACTGTCTCTTTAGAACAAATTGGCTAATTCATACACCAACACAATGGTTTATCTTATTCGGTGACTCGAACGTTGTTCGTAATGATCAAGAAAGGTTCGGTTCTATTTTTTCTCGTCTCGAAGCTTATCAAGTTAATTCGTTTATTGATTCGACAAGTGTAGTTGATATCCTCATTGGTGGTCATTTATATACATGGGTGAATAAAACTGGAACTAAACTCAACAAATTAGATCGCTTCCTTATGTCTGAAGATGTTTTGGAAGATCTTCTGGATATCCGCATAAATGCTCTTGACCGGTTGTGGTCGGACCATAATCTTATTCTTATTCATGTCACCAAACAGATTTTGGTCCTTCCCTTTTTAAGCTTTACAATTCGTGGCTCTCCAAGGAAGGTTTCGATGACTTAATCAAGCCGGAATGGATAAGGTTGGATGGTAGCATTAACGACAATATTCTTAAATGTCATGAGAAGTTTCGTTCTCTCAAACCTAAGATCAAACAGTGGATTGCTAACGTCAAAGCTACGGATATTACTCGAAAACATGAAGCATTGTCAAACATCTCCAATATTGAAAAGAAAATTGAAGATGGTACCGCATGTAACATCCTGTAAAAATCCCCAATTATTAATAAACGTTTCAAGGATTAATTACGTATTACTCTACACACCCCCATTTTTAGGCAAAATTTAAAACTTTTTGCTTACACTGTGCAACAATGAATCGATATATGTTATATGATTCCCATTTTTCTTGGAACGAGCTTACACACACACCACGATATTTTAGATAAAATCAAACATTGATATTATTTTGGTAACCACAACAACACAACACACTCACAACCCCCCTGGTTCCCACAATTTTTCTTAATGGGCCTAACATGCCAAAATGAGCCCATTAACACACATTGGGCCTTAGTAACACACTTAGCCCAATGCTAAACCTATTTTACACCAAACGGTCCTTTAATTACTTATCATTGGGCCTAACCAACTTCTAAGCCCAAACCAAACCCAATTACACTTAAATTAACTTATCACACAAACACAAGTCGTGTTTACTTTGAGTCGTTTATTTGGAATCCGTACGTACAACATATGAAATAAATTGCACCACTCGATTCATCATGCTCCAAAGAATCAAGAACATCAAATACATTTAAATTATACCTACATATTAACACTAAACGAATGGCAAAGTAAAGTGCAATCTAACCATTCTTAAAAACGTCCAAATTCACCAAACTTGATCTAAAACGTTTCAAATTATTTCCTAAGTACTTCTAATCAGTCAAAATGGTTTCCTAACTGTAGGACCTTAAATATATCAACCTTATCACGTTACCAAGACTTATCACACGAGTATTGTAACCACCCGCATTTATATGTTACTTTACATTTTTGAGAATTTACTATTCACATTTACTATTCACATTCACTATTCATCTCGTAAAATTTTTAATCCACATTCTCGTAAGATAAATTATTTTAGTAATAACCTGAGAGTTCGACCATCGTTAGATCATTTTCATAAAGTTATTAAGTAAACATCGTTTTAAAGTTTCGTTTTAGGCGGTCCACCGTTTAAACATCACGCGATAACGAAAATCAACTCGACAATTTTCCTCGCATCGATAAATTTTAGATCACTCATGATTAATTTGAGAATTTTTAAGATGTATTATTTTAATATTACCAAATAAGCCCAACAGCAGAACAAAACTAAACTTACGTTTTAAATAATTCTACTTACATCCGTGCTTAACGATTCTTGCACCGTGTTTCTAATATGTTTTGACACTTTAACATTTTTGGAAAATTCAAACATATTTCCTCCTCCTTTGACCATAAAGGAATTAACCTTGTCGTTCTACATTTTGCTTAAATCGCGTAACTTTTAAACTTCACGAATAACTGTAAAGTTATCTCGCGTATGAAAAAACCACATTTAACATCTCATATCACTTTTAGACTAATTTTAGTCTACTCTAAATAAATTCACGATCGTTTCTCCGAAATTTCGTTCTTTTCGATAAGCTGCAATTACGCGTTTTTGACTGTATTTCCGACTTTAGCGTTTTTGCATCCAATGAGACTTATCACCCATTTTATATTTTTAGATGGAGTATAATGATGAGTTTCATCATTCCTACAAGTTTCATATTTTTACGATACCCGGTTTTACGTTTTATGGCTTAACGACTTACGGTTGGCATTTAACGGAACCAAATCATGCTCTAAACTCAAGATAAGATCAAAACTATCCACCTAAGTCATCTTATCACTATATGGCCAACTTAGGGGGGGAGAGTCATCATTTTGGTGGCAAAATCCTAACCATGGTTCATTTAGATCATTACAAGTGTCCTAACCTAACCATGGTTAATATTTAACCCAATATATGATTAACCAAACTTACCCTCCTATAAATAGCAAGTGAATGACTTCCTAAAAACCCTAAAACTCTTATCTTGGTCGTTCATAACTTAAAACATACATATCTTCCATAATTTGTTCCATAAACTCCAAGTTTATACAAAGAAGTTCCAAAGATCAAGCTACTTCTTCAAATCTCTAGCAAGTTTAAGTGATCTTCTTGAGTTTAAATCCACTCAAGTCACTTAGTACTTCATCACCAACTCTTCAAGTTTGCAAGGGTGCCAAGGTGTGGAAAGCTAGCTCACTCCAAGGTCTTAAGTGATCAATCAAAGTCCGATCCTTACTAGTTACTCATTTCTTAATGAAAGCCAAAAGTTGTAAGCAACTTATCACCACCATCATCTCATATTTATTATTCATAATCTTAACTATTTCATGCTATATATATAGTTACTATGTTGGATCATGATGTACAAAAATAATTAAAACAAGTTATAAGAACCTATATGTTAAACTTGGGTTAGTAAGTGTATAAATGATAAACTTTTGTACAAAGTTTTCACAAAATCGACCACACTTAGATCTGATATTTTTCATATTCTTGTATATAATATTAAAACAATTACGTAGCAATTTGAATCACCCGAAACAGACAAACGAGTCAAAAGAAGTTAGCGAAACTAAAACGCCAAATCTGCCAAACAGCTTGCTGTTTTGAGTCTGATCGCTTTAAAAGTGGTACTTCTGGTCCGAATCATCAAAACGTTAAAACACGAAAGTTGTCCGGAACGACGTTTTCCTTTAATTTAAAGAAGCTCGGACCTTGAAAACGTATAAATAGGCCATAATCTTTCAAAAACAGAAACTATCGTAAATATAGTCTCATAACTATACTTTTGTCACAACTAAAAGCAAACCAAGAGGCCTAATGGCCATAAGCCAAGACCATGGTAGTCAAGACCAAAGTCACGGCAAGGCCATGGCTAAAGCCTCAAGGCTTGTTTACCCAACACCGTTAACTAAGGTGATCATATTTATGAAAACGACGAGAACTTGTAAAAACTAGATACTTATTAAAAACATGATAAACTTTATGTTATAACAATCTTCACTCAAAACATATGTTGTATCTACTAAGTGCTACAAAAGTAGGGAGCTTCATGTGAGGGGTTTCATTTGAGTAAAACATATCGACGAGTTGTTGGATTTACGATTTAAAGTGTCCTAGCTCCTCGAGCGTTCTTGCATGACCTCACGAATTATGATGGCCCGAACGATAGTACGATATCTATAAACTAAACATGTTTTCACAACTAGACCATTTCTATAAACAACATACACACAAACCATGTACTACATCATGATCAACATAGAGACGTGTATAGGATGGTCTATGTTTTCCTAAACATTATTCCAAACCTAAGTCGCAACATTCTATTTTAGGTTGCCCGTAGAAGTTCTCACGGCATATCCATCATTCTCATTATACAGTTGATATCATTTATTAAGGTGAGTTTCATAGCCCATACTTTTATATATTTTTATTTACTTTTGGGGGAGATACATGCTCAACTATTTTCATTTACTTTCACAAGTACTCTAAACTTTTAAGAATTTCCGTGAGTTCATAGCCCCACTTTCTATTACTTAATTGTTTTACAAACCCTTGGGGGAGAAACATGCTTTATTTTAAACCGAACACATTGCTTTCAAACTATATACTTATCTGATTGTTATTAGCACTAAGTTACCGCATTTGCCAAACTTAAGTCTCTTAATCATGAATCATTAATCACTATGTGAGAGTGGGCGCGAATATTGTGAATAGATCTATTGGGATTGATGAATCCCGTTTGTGTTGACCAGGTCCGGTAAACAAACGCACTATATTTGAGTAACATTGGTAAAAACGGCAATTTTACCAGATAGGGCACGCACCGACATTTTCTCCAATTAATTTTGGAACACGTTAACGCCTTGATTGCATGATGCTTAGTCTAATAATAACTGTTTTGGTTTTTAAACCATTGGTGTGAATTTATAACTCACACTACAAACATTATGTGTTCAACTGATTTCCTAAACTCTATGAATTTCACTCAACCTTTGTGTTGACAGTTTAAGCATGTATTTCGGGTCCATAATGTCGGTCGCACGGAAGAGCAAGGACTAGATCAAGAAGGCTATAAATTTTATTATCATTCGAAAATCAATTTCTTGTATTTTGTAAACATGGAACCATTTGGGACCTCATGTTTATAAACTCGATATTTATATAAATCGAATAATAAATCTTTTGAAACGACTCCATTAGAGTTCGTTTTCTATTATTATATTTGTTGTGCCATGGAGTAACACTCGGTTTGAATTCAGCTGCGTATCATGAAATTGGGGTGTTCTGATTGGTATCGAGCCACGATTATAGAAAGCGGGTCTAATTGAGACTTAAACTATAACTAATTTTTCAAACAAAAACATTTCATAGCCTTCCGTTCTCCGTGCCTTCCATCCTTCAGACGATTATGTGACTTTTAGGCATTTTAAGCTACAAAAACATACTAGTATATTGACATATACACTCGACATATTTTCAATTATTTTAGCTAAACGATAGACTAAACATATTTGTGTATGTCTATTCTAAGGCATTACGGCACATCGTATTTCCCCAATCATGTATCTACTTGTGCATTTTAGGATTACGAAACTTCCTCCAAGACATTGTAAATCTTACAATGGTCTTTCCTACTTCCTAGACATTGTGAGATACAATGGTCTCATTCATATTTCAAGACATTGTGAGATACAATAGTCTCTGTTACTGATAACGCTACACGCGTCGTTCGGGGTCAAGGAAACTTCCTTTTTTTCGAGCAAGTTTTATAACACCCTAGGCAGTGAACCTAATCGTTGTAGTGTAGTAATTAGGGTAAGCCACGGGTATTGATATCGTTCTCTAGGGGAATAGGAATGCTAGTAAGGAGTTACTACGCTAAGGTTAAGGTTGAGGAAGATTATTTTTGTATTTTATATTTTATGAAATGGAAAGGTACGAATCTCGGGTATTGGATTTGGGGGGGTTGGTATTTCTACCGATTACTCTACTATTATCTAATTATCTAAACTAAGGTTGTGGGAGTCTATGTCTAATTAATATGTGCTCGTATGATAGTTTAAAGATGTGTTTACTTAGGTTGTACTACTCCTTAATTATCTCCTATTTATGGTTGAGTTGTCACGTCCTTATTCTTAGTTGCGTTGTGTGTCTAAAATTGTAGGGTATGCGTTTCTCCCTAACTCTTTGAACTTACCAAAGGGTCTCGTCTACAAAACCCACTAGGGATGATAAACTCTTACTCTAAGGCACTCTTTGGATAATTTAGCCTACAACTACTCAGGTAATCATATTCTAAGGTTCACAAAGATGAATCAAGCATTAAGTACACAACGAATGATCTATCGCATTACTAGATCATTGATCAACTAAGATAAGAAACAACCAATCAATATTCAATAATTAAGTTTCATACTTCCTAAGCAAACACACAAATAAATTAGCCGGACATGGAGAACATGCAAGCATACACACAAATAATCAAAGACATAATTGAATTAATGAAGTAAATACTTATCTTGATGTAAGATAGGGTTTAAAACCCTAAAATATTATACAAGACACCTTAGGTTCGGTTTTAGGTTTTCACTCCAAAAGACTCTCCCTAAAACTAAAAAATTCGGATTCTATATATAAGATTACATATTCGACGGCGTCACCTTATGTTTCGTGAAGCCGTCGTGTCGCCGTCATTAGGGTTTCGTCTTGGCCACGTTAACCTTGTGATTTATAGGCATATCCCTACACTTGAGTTTTTATTACTCTAACACTAATTTGACCCGATTTGAAAAGATCAAAACACTTGGGGTACATTATTATGCAAACAAAGGGAATTTGAATTTAACGTTCCCTTCCCGTCATTTCATAAACTTTAACTTTTCCCATGAATCCCAATCGTCCCAAAACTGTATACAAAGGATATGACTCGACTTAGCAACTTATGCAAGCAACTAGATAATTGAACTAAGGGTTTGGGGTGATAACAAACATTTGCACTAAAGTGAGTGCATAAGGGGTAGGCTAAGGTGATTTGGGTGTATATTTGGGGGTGGGGTGTAAACAATGCTCTTCATTGATATTCCGGAAAACCGAAACATCACGAGAACCGCGAAAAGGATAGGCTCGAGGGGTTAAGTAGGGGTATCGTGTACTAAAGATGAGTACAATGCAAAGGTGTGGGGAATTACTCAACCGATATGGAAGAAGTAATTATATTACGGTGTCAAACAAGGGTTATCCTAATGCCTCTTATCATTTAGTTATTCCTAACTACACAAGTGTAGCCTCACTTGCGATCTCGAATGCATCACAAAACAAGTTCTAGAATCTAATATACTACGGTTCACACTCTAAGCATTGAAGATGAATGCTTTTAATTCCTACTAATCTAAGGCGATCCTCGCATTTGGTGGAATTTGGGTGGTAAAGGGTTTTGTGCTAGTCATGCAACTTCCTATCCATGAGGCGCTTTTGTTAAGACTAATGGCCCACTCCTATATGTCATGAAAAATTTTAAATATGGTGCCAAAATTACCCTAACCGACATTTCCTCATGGTTTATTACACAATCACAATTGGACAAAGCAAATAGTCAAGGATAAACATAGTTTCAAAGTTCCGTTTATTTTCCTCCTACACTTAAACCGAACATTGTCCCCAATGTTCCCAAAATATCAAAGTTATGATAACGGAAGGTAATTAAAAGCGAAAAACTAATACTCCACGATTAGCTTGGTAGGATCCGTGTAAAGTGGTGGTTAAATCCTTTTCGAGAAGAATTATTGCGTGAACGACTCCTTCCAATCTAATGTAACTTCTTATTGACAAACTAAACTGCACACTTGAAGAAAACAAATGAAACCTTCGTAAAATCGGCGGTAATAGTATATATAAGACTCGATTTAAACTAGGATATAATGCTTGTGGAATGGATGTTTCTGAATTTCTAAGAAAATTAAGACACGGAAAATTCCAAAATTTATAAGTAGCTCGAAAACGAGAAAAAGTAATCGATGTTTTACTCCTTCACGATGCCGTCGGTTGCAATCTGACGCCGTCGAGTTATCGACAAAAAGCGGTGCGATTTTGGAAAAATTACGGAAAATTTACATCTTTAGAATCGGAAAAATTTCGCAAAACATCCATTATGACTCGATACAAGCATTTGACTCCAAAAACAAACATAAATATCTTTTAGTTAATTGTTATTCTCATGTTTACGTTTCTTTTGAAAGCGTGTATAATCCTCCTACACTTATCCTTTATGTAAAATACCTTTATATGCAATTAAGGCGAGGTTAAAAACAAAATAAAACATTTTACAAATTTAAACATGAGGATAAACAATTAATAAAAGATATATGACACTAACAAGCAAACAATTAAGCATGGGTTGCCTCCCACGAAGCGCTTTTCTTTATTTAAGAGTCTTGTAGCTAGACTCATAGTCGTGCTCCTACGTTTCCTCACCACCGCCCTCTTCTTCTAAAACAATATCCTCATCGTTTACCATTTCAATATTATCCAATTGATAATGCTTCACCCGTTGCCCATTAACGGTGAATTCTCTTCCATCATGGTCTAGTAGCACCACCGCCCATTGCTCATCGGTTTTTTTGAAAAGGGTCCATACCACTGGATTTGAGTTTTCACAGGAATAATCTTAGTCTTGAATTATACAAGAGCACCTTATCCCTTCCAAAAACTCTTTAGGATTCTTTATTCGTTGATCATGCCATCTTTTGCCCTTTCTTTGTAAGTGATTGATGATTCGTATGCTTCGACCTCGGTTCATCCAATTCTTGAAGTTGTAAGAACCGATTTGACCACCTTGAATAATCCATATTACAGCCTTAAGGGCCCAATATGCTTTATGCTCAAGTTCGATAAGGAGGTGGCAAGCCTTTCCGTATACCGAGCGAAAAGGGTTGTCCGATAGGTGTTTTGTAGCGATTCTAAATGCCAGTGCCTCATCCAGTTTGAATGCCCAATCTTTCCTATTTTGGTGGACCGTTTTTCAAGTATCCGCTTTAATGCCTGTTTGTGTTTTCTACTTGTCCATTTATGCGAGGATGATATGCGATAGAAAATCTATGTGGGACGCCATACTTCTTCATCACTTTTTCCATTTGAGCATTGCAAAAGTGAGTCCTCTATCATCGATTAATGCTTTGGGAATCCCAAATCGTGCGAAGAGCTTTTTAAGAAAGTGAATAACTACCCTTGCATCATTAGTTCTAAGGGCTTGAGCCTCTACCCATTTGGATACATAGTCGATAGCTACGAGAATGTATTCATTTCCTCGAAAGATGGAAAGGGTCCCATGAAGTCTATTCCCAAACGTCAAATATTTCGCAGACTTGGATATAGTTCGAGGTGACTCATCCGTCGTGAAATATTTCACGATCGTTGGCATGCATCACACATTTGAACTAATCTCTTAACGTCTCGAAAAGCGGTGGCCAATAGAATCCGGTCGAAAACCTTTCGTGCCGTGATATTCACACCGTGATGTCCTCCGGATGGTCCCGCATGACATTCTTTCGAACTCAATCAATCTCTCTACCGCCACGCAGCGTCGAATGATTTGATCGGGACATATACGGAAAAGGAAGGGTTCATCCCGAGTAATGTTTTAGCGTAGTGAAGAACTTCTTTTATCTTGTTTGGTCATGTAATTTGGCAAAACCCTCTTGGATGGTAGTTAGCATAATCCGCATACCATGGCTCAATTTCTTTAATCCCCATTAGCCGTTCCTCGGGAAAAGAGTCGCGAATATCGGTGTGATCTAACTTCTCAAGATCGGGGTTCTCAGCGTGATAGATGATCATTGCGAGATTTTCACCCTTTTATCTCGAATTTCAATGTCGAATTCTTGAAGTAATAGGATCCACCTAATCAGTGAGGTTTAGCATCTTGTTTTGAAAACAAATAGCGTAAGGCGGAGTGATCGGTGAAGACAGCGCTTTAGAGAGAACGAGATATTGCTGAATTTGTCGAAGGCAAAACAACGGCTAAAAGTTCTTTCTCGGTGGTTGTATAGTTCTCTTGTGCTACATTCATGGTTTTGCTAGCATAGTAGATTGGTTGAAAATGCTTTTCCTTCCTTTGGCGAGCAACTGCTACCGACAAATATAATCACTAGCGTCACACATGATTTGAATGGTCGAGACCAATCGGGGTGACCATTATAGGTGCTGAGTGAGATCTTTCTTTAGTCGGTTAAATGCTTCCTTGCATTCTCGGAAAAATCAAAGGGCATCCTTAACAAGAAGTCATGTCATTGGTCGGGCAATTTTGAAAAATCTTTAATAAACCTTCGATAAAACCCGCATGACCAAGAAAGCTGCGAATGGCTTTAACGGTAGTAGGATAGGGAGTTTGGAAATTGCTTGATTTTTGCTCTATCGACCTCAATTCCATTCCCGAGACTTTATGCCCTAAGACAATTCCTTCTTTACCATGAAATGACATTTTTCCCAATTTAAAACCAAATTAGTTTCCTCGCATCGCTTCAACATCTTCCTAAGGTTGGAAAGACAAAGGTCGAAAGAATTTCCAAACAGAAATCATCCATGAAGACTTCCATGCATCCTCAATTAACTCGTGGAATATGGCCATCATACATCGTTGAAAGGTTGCGGGTGCGTTACATAACCCGAAGGGCATTAAACTTGTAGGTGAGCGTTCCGTAAGGACATGTAAATGTAGTTTTCTCCCGATCTTGAGGAGCAATTGGAATTTGAAGTATCACGAAAAGCCATCAAGGAAGCAAGAGTATTCGTGCCTGCTAACCTTTCAAGCATTTGGTCAATAAGCGGTGAGAGGAAAATGATCTTTCCGGGTGGCATCATTCAACTTTACGTAGTCAATACATACACGCCACCCGGTAACCGTTCTTTGCGGCACCAACTCACCCTTCTCATTTTTACAACCGTCATCCTCCCTTTTTGGAACCACTTGGACCGGGTGACCCATGGGCTATCGATATGGGGTAGATGAGACACGCATCCGAAGCTTAATGACCTCTTTTTCACTACCTCTTTGATGTTAGGGTTAACCCGCCTTTGCGGTTGAGCAGTTGGTTTGTAATCTTCCTCCATGAGGATTTTGTGAGTCTGAGAATGTAGAATCGATTCCTTTAATGTCGGCAACACTCCACGCAATCACCCCTTTGTACTCTTTTAAAACTTCTAAGAGCTTCTCTTTACGAATAGTGGTTAGCGAAGAGCTTATGATGACGGGAGTTGGTCCTCCCTCAAGGAAGGCGTATTCAAGTGACTCGGGAGATCTTTCGGTTCTAAGGTAGGAGGCTCTTTGATCGATGGTTTTAGCTTGTTTCCGGCCTCTAAAGCTCAATAGGTTCAATTTCATCCCGACGAGGATAAAGGCACACTCAACCATCTCAATTTCTTGGTCGTCGTATATTACGTTGTTATCATTATTCATGAATTCGTTTAATAGATACTCGTCAATGCGACCATCTATGTCGTCAACAAATTCATCAACTTCTTCACTAAATATACGGGCGACCGCAGGAAGAAGAATGTCTCATAGAATCCTTAATGTCAAAGGTCAAGCTCTCGGATCCTACTCGTAAAGTGAGTTTACCATCATGAACATCAATGATGGCACGAGTTGTAGCCAAGGGTCTTCCAAGGATTATTGGGACGGAATTATCTTCCTCCATCTCTAAAATTACAAATCATTGGAAAATTGAATTCCCCACAAACTCCAATGGGATATTTGATTGATCGATCGCCTAATTGGATACTCATCCTAGTTGGTTTAAGCCACGAATATCCGAGTTTAAGAAGCAGGGGTGAGGCATCGGGTTAATGCTTGCCCAAGATCTCGCCAGGCGTTTTTCATAAGCGCCCTATAGAGCAAGGAATGGTAAACCGCCTTGATCTTCCTTCTTCTTGGGCATGCTCTTTTGGATGATAGTGAACAATCTTCTCCTAATGATATCAATCCTTCAAGCTTTTTCCGATTAGATATCAACCTCTTGAAGTATCTACTATGTTTAGGGATGTGATAGAATACATCAAGGAGTGGTATGTTGACGGATGTTTGTTTCAAATAAGACAATATTCTTTCATTGTCTTCTTGACCTTTGATTCTTTAGGCGAGAGGATAGGGAATCGGTCACGAGAGTTGGTCATTTGGGTGGTCTTTGGTGTTTGTGGGGAGGATCGTGAGGAGTTGGAAGAGGTGCGAATCGCCTCATTTCTAACTCGGGTTCCCTGTGATGGGGTTCGGTTGGGATGTGGGGATCCTTGGTAGTAGTTCTGATCGAGTAGTGATTGCGCAGTTGGATCGTGAAGGGTGGGCGGGTCCACTCATTCTTTCGTGGAGATTGGTGAACCGACTTTCTAATTCGACTTGTCGCTCTCGGATAAACCCTCAAGACCTTTCAAGAGTGCAACCCTTCCATGGTGAGCGCCCGAGTTTTTCTTCAAAAGGATCACGGATGGTGTACTCGGTCCGTCCTTTCCTTCCGTTCTCCATTTGATTGCCCCAAGGATCACATTCATCGGTTTGATAAAATGCGATGAGTGAAGGGTCATCATAAATATCATGACTAGAGAGGAAGACGCTTTCTCGGTGTGTGTCATCGCACTCATCGCTCTCGTCGGGTCCTCCACATATGTCGCATATGAGATATGGGTTAGTCGACCTTTTGGTTACGGTGATTTTATGAGGTAAGCTAGTTTCTTTTGTGCTTTCTCAATCCGATAATCGAAGGATAACTCTTCACTTGAGAAAGTAGAAATTCTTGACGCATTTTCTTGCTCATTCCAATGGTCGTCTTGATATTGGATGTATTCCTCTATTCGGTTCCACCCTTCTTCTGCGGTGAGGTTCGCGATTCTTGACGGTCAAAATCAATCCCTTTTTATCCTTTAGGAGACATTGTCATAAAAGATTTGAACAAGCAACCAAAGGTTGATACCGTGGTGGAGCTTGTTGAATAAGATCTTTATAACGACTCGTGGAGTTGGTGATAGATTCTCCATCGGGTTGATGAAAGTGCAAAATTTTGCTCCTAACACTGCAGCTTCTTCGAGGGAAAGAACTTTTGGTGAACTTGGTTGTAAGTTGTTCCCATGTGAAAATGGACCTTGGAGGAGCTTATCGAGCCACTCCTTGGCTCGCCTTGAAGAGAAAATGGGAAAAACCGAGTCTAGATGTCTCCTTAGATGCTCGTCGGTATAGATAGCATCAACAATTTTAGAAACTGTTTGATGTGGTGAATTGGGTTTTATTTGTGGGATCCATGGAATTGACATGCCTTTTGGATTAGCCAATGTCGGATGCATGCAATACCTCATTGATCATTCGAAGGATGAACAATGGCACCGTGAATCCGGATGCGAAGGGTAGGAGTATTCCCAGGGTTTTCGCTTTAGGAGGATTTATGGGTCCATTGGTGGAGTGGCAAGAACTTCCTCACCATTTTGACTCAGTTGTCAATGATGATGGTTTCGAGAGATTGTGGGGAATGAGGATTCTTCATCGGATGTAACTTCATCAAAATTGATGGAAGTGACTTGAAGTTCGAATCATGGAGAGCTTTTCTTCGCTTATTGAGCTCTCTTTGGGTTCGCAAATGGTTCAAGAAGAGTTTTGGTGGAACTGCGGGTTCTAAGTTGCTTAAAGGGGTTTGTATGGGGACGTGGTTGTTGGTTATCACCTTCCATGATGAAAAGTGATGGGATTACGAACAAAGGTCACGAAGAAGGGGGATAGACTAAGAGAAAGCTAAAAAAAATGAGAAAATTTACTTGATAAGAATCAAGCAAAGAACCTAAACGAGGTGGACTACTAACTAGCTATTCTATTCCTCGGCAGCGGCGCCAAAAACTTGATAACGCTACACGCGTCGTTCGGGGTCAAGGAAACTTCCTTTTCTTCGAGCAAGTTTTATAACACCCAGGCGATGAACCTAATCGTTGTAGTGTAGTAATTAGGGTAAGCCACGGGTATTGATATCGTTCTCTGGGAATAGGAATGCTAGTAAGGAGTTACTACGCTAAGGTTAAGGTTGAGGAAGATTATTTTTGTATTTTATATTTTATGAAATGGAAAGGTACGAATCTCGGGTATTGGATTTGGGGTTGGTATTTCTACCGATTACTCTACTATTATCTAATTATCTAAACTAAGGTTGTGGGAGTCTATGTCTAATTAATGTGTGCTCGTATGATAGTTTAAAGATGTGTTTACTTAGGTTGTACTACTCCTTAATTATCTCCTATTTATGGTTGAGTTGTCACGTCCTTATTCTTAGTTGCGTTGTGTGTCTAAAGTTGTAGGGTATCGTTTCTCCCAACTCTTTGAACTTACCAAAGGGTCTCGTCTACAAAACCCACTAGGGATGATAAACTCTTACTCTAAGGCACTCTTTGGATAATTTAGCCTACAACTACTCAGGTAATCATATTCTAAGGTTCACAAAGATGAATCAAGCATTAAGTACACAACGAATGATCTATCGCATTACTAGATCATTGATCAACTAAGATAAGAAACAACTAATCAATATTCAATAATTAAGTTTCATACTTCCTAAGCAAACACACAAATAAATTAGCCGGACATGGAGAACATGCAAGCATACACACAAATAATCAAAGACATAATTGAATTAATGAAGTAAATACTTATCTTGATGTAAGATAGGGTTTAAAACCCTAAAATCTTGTACAAGACACCTTAGGTTCGGTTTTAGGTTTTCACTCCAAAAGACTCTCCCTAAAACTAAAAATTCGGATTCTATATATAAGATTACATATGCGACGGCGTCACCTTATGTTTCGTGAAGCCGTCGTGTCGCCGTCATTAGGGTTTCGTCTTGGCCACGTTAACCTTGTGACGGCGTCACCTTATGTACGCGTGGCCGTCCTCTTGACCGGCGTCGTGCGGATTGCATCTAGGCCGTCCGAGTAGCGACGGCCTACTCTTTTACAACCGGACGTCGTCACTTGAAATTAAGAGTTTTGGGTTACGAACCATCACAAAAATCCTCGGACGGCGTCGCAATTAGCACCTAACGCCGTCGCCTTCTATTTTCAAAGAATTGTGAGTGTCTCGATTTTGACTTTGGCCATTTTCTTCATATATTCGCGCCTTTTCGTCCAAATAAGTGCCATTCCGACATTTTGCCTTCAAGAGACCTAAAAGTGAAAAGAAACGATATTAAGCAATAACGGATACAAAAGTGATCAAATAAGGACTAAAACGACCCTCAAAATGGTACCTTTAAAACCTTATCGGTTACATTCTTAGACACCAGTAAATCCTACAATGTCTCTATTACATTCTCGAACATCAGAAATCCTACGGTGGTCTCTATTACATTCTTAGACACTTTGTAAATCCTACGGTGGTCTCTATTATATTCTCGGACACTATAAATCCTACAGTGGTCTCTATTAGATTCTCGAGACCTTTGTAAATCCTCTGATGGTCTCATTTATTTCTTAAGACATTGTGAGTTACACAATGATCTCTCCATCATTTCTCGGACCTTGTGAGTTACACAATGGTCTAATTTACTCACGCACATTGTAAGTTATACAAAGTCTCTAAAATTATCTTATAAACATTATATGATATCGTTTTACATGAAACCCGTCACAGTCTATCAATTTCCCTAATGGAAATTCAAGAAATAGGATTTCTGAAGGACAAAGTGACTTATCATCTACAAAAGCTGAAGTTCAGCAACTTTCTCTACCTTCATCAAATTCTCTTCTGAAACCTTCATTGTTAAAGGTCCGTGATGCTCGCCAAGTATGGATTATTTTAGAATTACTTAAGATTTCCTTTCCACACGTATCTACCCATACTATTTTCTATGCAATGGAATGTGAAAACATAGGTTACAAGTCTTTTATGGCCAGGACTTGCAACTGGATGGTTTGATATCGCCTTTGCTTAGTGGACAATTTCTCAAAAGCTATGAACATATCACAAGTATACCTAATTTAGGTATTTGGAAAATTTATCGAACCTCGGCTAAATATAGCCTAATCACCTATATTTAACCTTGGGATAGTGGAACATGGTCTGATTAACTATGTTCGACTTAAATTTTTCAAACACTGAGAATAGTTATACAAAGGTTATATTCAGATTAATTTCCTAATTAAACTCTATAAACCATCAGAATTCATTAAAAATATCTAGAGACACGATAGTGTCTTACCACTCAGCAAAATCTTAACATCTTATTTATACGACCTAATTTCATTCTTGAAAGTTTTCATTTATGAAATAATCCGAACTACTATCTTGGGATAGTCATCAAATCTTCTCGTCATTTCTTAAAAGTACTAGCCTGATTAGGTTTCAAGGATATCATTTCGTCATATTCCTTTAAAATTCACTCTTGATTTTAAAGCAAACTTGACATCTCTACCTAAGAACAATGGTAAACATACACTACACTCTTTTAATCGTCAACATGTCACATCATTATCTAAACCTCATTGAAATTCAGTATGTAAAACTTCACCGTACCACGTTTCTTTTAAACACTAGTAGACATAAACACTATACGATATAACCTTCATCCCGAAACCACCTAAGACATGATCAACTTTGGAAATGGTTTGGATAACCACTTGCCACTAGCAAGACTTTCCTACAACAATTATCACATCATTATAAACTATTTCACATCAACCATATCTTACACCTTTGATTAACAACAGTTACCCTAACAACAACAAAACTATTCCATTTGAGGCACTATATCAATGAAAGTGTTAGTTAACCATTTGCTGAACTAAGGTGTTTAGGGATCACCCACGAAACAATTAAGAAAGCCATACAAATATAAATTAGGCTCCATGCCGTACATTATCACCAAAAACTCCATGTTAGAAATTAAGGTTTTATTGATAACCTCGATATAATAAGACATGATTCGTTTTGAGAATCGGGAAAAGCCAAACTTTAGGTATATTAGACTCAATAAGATTTTAACAAAACCCTTTAGATTATCAACTTAAGCCACATTGTATATAACACATTCTATGACCAGAAAGATGAGAACGCAAATATTAGAATTCGGCGCATACATCCACATTTCCCTAGACAATTCAACATCGGGTAACACACCCTGAATTCCGGGACGAATTCCCATTAAGGGTGAGGCAGAACCACCCGCATTTTTAGGTTCTTGTTCATTTTCGAAAATTTACTATTCACTTTTACTATTCACATTTACTATTCACATTCACTATTTATCTCGTAAAATTTTTAATCCACATTCTCGTAAGATAAATTATTTTAGTAATAACACGAGAGTTCGACCATCGTTAGATCATTTTCGCAAAAGTTATTAAGTAAACATCGTTTTAAAGTTTCGTTTTAGGCGGTCCACCGTTTAAACATCACGCAGAATTGAAAATCAACTCGACAATTTTCCTCGCATCGGATAAATTTTAGATCACTCATGATTAATTTGACAATTTTAAGATTTATTATTTTTAATATTACCAAATAAGCCCGGTAGAGAACAAAACTAAACTTCGTTGTAAACAATTTTACTTACATCCGTGCTTAACGATTCATGCTGTTGTGTTTCTAATATGTTTTTGACACTTTTACATTTTTGGAAAAGTCAAACATATTCCCTCCTCCTTTGACCATAAAGGAATTAACCTTGTCGTTCTACATTTTGCTTAAATTGCGTAACTTTTAAACTTCACGAATAACGGTAAAGTTATCCAGCGTATGACGAAAACCACATTATAACATCTCATATCACTTTTAGACTAATTTTAGTCTACTCTAATTAAATTCACGGTCGTTTCCACGAAATTTCGTTCTTTTCGATATCTGCGAATTACGCGTTTTGACCCGTATTTCCGACTTTAAGCGGCGTTTTGCATTCAATGAGACTTATCACCCATTTTATATTTTTAGATGGAGTATAATGATGAGTTTCATCATTTCTACAAGTTTCATATTTTTACGATACCCGGTTTTACGTTTTATGGCTTAACGACTTACGGTTGGCATTTAACGGAACCAAATCATGCTCTAAACTCAAGATAAGATCAAAACTATCCACCTAAGTCATCTTATCACTATATGGCCGACTTAGGGGGGAGAGTCATCATTTTGGTGGCAAAATCCTAACCATGGTTCCTTTAGATCATTACAAGTGTCATAACCTAACCATGGTTAATATTTAACCCAATATATGGTTAACCAAACTTACCCTCCTATAAATAGCAAGTGAATGACTTCCTAAAAACCCTAAAACTCTTATCTTGGTCGTTCATAACTTAAAACATACATATCTTCCATAATTTGTTCCATAAACGCCAAGTTTATGCAAAGAAGTTCCAAAGATCAAGCTACTTCTTCAAATCTCTAGCAAGTTTAAGTGATCTTCTTGAGTTTAAATCTACTCAAGTCACTTAGTACTTCATTACCAACTATTCAAGTTTGCAAGGGTGCCAAGGTGTGGAAAGCTAGCTCACTCCAAGGTCTTAAGTGATCAATCAAAGTCCGATCCTTACTAGTTACTCCTTTCTTAATGAAAGCCAAAAGTTGTAAGTAACTTATCACCACCATCATCTCATCTTTATTATTCATAATCTTAACTATTTCATGCTATATATATAGTTACTATGTTGGATCATGATGTACAAAAATCATTAAAACAAGTTATAAGAACCTATATGTTAAACTTGGGTTATTAAGTGTATAAATGATAAACTTTTGTACAAAGTTTTCACAAAATCGACCACACTTATGTAACAATTCGCATTTTCGGGTCACTATTCATTTTTACTATTCACTGTTACTATTCATTTTTAATATTCATCATATTTTGGGTCATTATTTAAACTCAAACTTTTTTTTTCCGAAAATTACTATTCACGAGTTACTATTCACCGTAATTTTTATTATTTACTAATTTCGCCTAAATTAAACAAGTAAATACGTTTACACAATTTCATGCATAAACAATGTACTCTGTACTCATAATGTATAAATATCTAGTTACTATTTATAAATATTTAGATATTTTCAAAAATATCTAAACACTATTCATCAAAATATCTAAACACTATTCATCAAAATATCTAAACACTATTCATCAAAATATCTAGATATTTTCAGATATTTTCCCTATAAATAGAAAGAAAACTAGTTTATTCTATTTCACATAAAAACACACACATTTCCCCCTCCTCCTTGATGTCGCCACCTCCATACACCCTCCATACTTGATTTTCGGGCTCAGGGTTATACACATAAGTTGAAGGCATAAGTATTCTTTACGTAAAATTTAGTTTATTTTGTATTTCCAGCGGTTGAATTAAGAGCTACACAATGGTGGGTTAGAGTGTGGGTCCTGTGAAATTCAAAACTTTTCAAGAATAGATCGGGCAATATTAAAGATGGGTTTTGTTTTGAAGCTATTGGGATAGTTATGGGGTAGATATGAGGTGATTTAGAGGTTTTATAGTTTAGGAAATGGATTTTGAATTTAGATCTTGAGCCCGCCTAATTTTCTAGTATCATTCATCGATTATTATCGGTGAGTTTCATAGCCCCACTTTCTATTACTTAATTGTTTTACAAACTCTTTGGGGAGATACATGCTCAACTATTTTCATTTACTTTTATAAGTACTCTAAACTTTTATCGATTCACGTGAGTCATAGCCCTACTCTTTTAATGCTTGTTTTACAAACTCTTTGGGGAGATACATGCTCAAACACCGCTTTATACTTTTACAAATACACAAAACATTATACTTGATTGCATTATACTTGATTACATTATACTTGATTGCCTTATACTTGATAAGTCGATGGTAAGTCTCCCAATATAGGCGGAGCGGTCCTACGTTCACATGATAAGGCGATGATAAGTCTCCCAGCGTCTGCGGAGCGGTCCCTCGTTCGGCGATGATAAGTCTCCCAACATAAGCGGGCGGTCCAACTTGAAAGTCTCCCTATAGGCGGAGCAACACTAAGTGCAATAATGTGAAATATTATGTCGTATGTGTGCTTAACTATAAAATGTACTATATTTTAGCGGTGGGTTGTAAACACAAAGTTGCAAGTTTTGTATGGGCGAACTTGGGCGAGTGGATTTACAATGCCTTTCTTTGTGTGAACATTCTTTAAAGGCTTTTCGACTTATTCAAAACAAACTCTATGAACTCACCAACCATTGTGTTGACACTTTAGCATGTTTATCTCGGTCAATAAGGCGATAGTCATTGCATGGAACATAGAGTCATACGACATATTTTGAAGACTTATGCTTTTGTCATTTACCATTCAAACATTTTGTAAACATTATATATTATACTTTGGTACCTCATTGTTTGTAACTCTGATTTCATTAATCGAATGGTAACTTTTCAAAACGTCTCATTTAGTGGTCGTTTTCTATAACTTGTACTTTGTATTATGAAGTAGCACCCCAGTGACACAGTCTTCCGCTGCGATATTTTGGGGGTGTTACAACTTAGATCTGATATTTTTCATATTCTTGTAGATAATATTAAAACAAATACGTAGCAATTTGAATCACCCGAAACGAACAAACGAGTCAAAAGTTATAGGCAAGAGAAGTTAGCGAAACTAAACGCCAACCGCCAAACGACTTGATGTTTTGGGTCCGATCGCTTTAAAAGTGGTACTTCGGTCCGAATCATCAAAGCGTTAAAACACGAAGTTGTCCGAACGACGTTTTCCTTCATTTCAAAGCTCGGACCTTGAAAACGTATAAATAGGACATAATCTTTCAAAAAGCGAAGCTAGTAAATATAGTCTCATAACTATACTTTTGTCACAACTAAAGCAAACCAAGAGGCCTAATGGCCATAAGCCAAGACCACGGCTACGGCTAAGGCCAAAGCTAAGTCTCAAGACCATGGTAGTCAAGACCAAAGTCACGGCAAGGCCATGGCTAAAGCCTCAAGGCTTGTTTACCCAACACCGTTAACTAAGGTGATCATATTTATGAAAACGATGAGAACTTGTAAAAACTAGACACTTATTAAAAACATGATAAACTTTATGTTATAACAATCTTCACTCAAAACATATGTTGTATCTACTAAGTGCTACAAAAGTATGGAGCTTCATGTGAGGGGTTTATTTGAGTAAAACGTATCGACGAGTTGCTGGATTTACAATTTAAAGTGTCCTAGCTCCTCGAACGTTTACTGCATGACCTCTGAATTATGATGGCCCGAACGGTAGTACGATATCTATAAACTAAACATGTTTTCACAACTAGACCATTTCTATAAACAACATACACAAAAACCATGTACTACATCATGATCAACATAGAGACGTATATAGGATGGTCTATGTTTTCCTAAATATTATTCCAAACCTAAGTCGCAACATTCTATTTTAGGTTGCCCGTAGAAGTTCTCACGGCATATCCATCATTCTCATTATACAGTTGATATCATTTATTAAGGTGAGTTTCATAGCCCCTACTTTTATATGTTTTGAATTACTTTTGGGGGAGATACATGCACAACTATTTTCATTTACTTTCACAAGTACTCTAAACTTTTAAGAATTTCCGTGAGTTCATAGCCCCACTTTCTATTACTTAATTGTTTTACAAACCATTGGGGGAGATACATGCTTTATTTTAAACCGAACACATTGCTTTCAAACTATATACTTATCTGATTGTTATTAGCACTAAGTTACCGCATTTGCCAAACTTAAGTCTCTTAATCATGAATCATTAATCACTATGTGAGAGTGGTAGCGAATATTGTGAATAGATCTATTGGGATTGATGAATCCGTTTGTGTTGACGGTCCAGGTAAACAAACGCACTATATTTGAGTAACATTGGTAAAACGGCAATTTTACCGGATAGGCACGCACCGACATTTTCTCCAATTAATTTTGGAACACTTTAACGCCTTGATTGCATGATGCTTAGTCTAATAATAACTGCTTTGGTTTTCAAACCATTGGTGTGAATTTATAACTCACACTACAAACATTATGTGTTCAACTCGATTTCCTAAACTCTATGAATTTCACTCAACCTTTGTGTTGATGAGTTTAAGCATGTATTTCAGGTCCATAATGTCGGAAGCTGGCACAGAAGAGCAAGGACTAGATCAAGAAGGCTATAAATTTTATTATCATTCGAAAATCAATTTACTGTATTTTGTAAACATGGAACCATTTGGGACCTCATTTTTATAAACTTTGATATTTATATAAATCGAATGATAAATCTTTTGAAACGACTCCATTAGAGTTCGTTTTCTAGTGTTATGACTGTTGTGCCATGGAGTAACACTCAGTTTGAATTCCGCTGCGTATCATGAAATTGGGGGTGTTACAGTATACACGTAAAACAAACACAAAGCTTATGCGTATAAGTTGTAGAAGAAAAGATGAGAAAGATGGTGACTTGATGATATGTAACTCGTATGTGTTGGAGAGAAAAAGATGAAACAAGAAACTTGTATTACTTGAAAGAAAACATACATACATACACACTCAAGCACACCCCTCAAATGTGACTTTGAGGGGTATTTATAGTACAAGTAACATAAGGCCCTAAGGCTTGGCCATGGGCCGTGAGATGGGCTTGGACATGGATTGGGTTACATAAACTTATACAAGGCTAGCTTAACTAAACGATTAACCATTTATCTTTGCCCAATCCACGAGCCCGTTGACTATTTTAGCACGATATCTAACACACGTTACAAAGTTCCTAAACGTGAATGACCATTACTTCTAATAAAAATGTTACGGCTAACAATCTCCTCCTAAGGGGTGGTCATTCAAAAGATGCTCCACTTGATTAGGTCTTTACTTTCCTTGAGCTTGAACTTTGCGAGTAGATATAGAATAGTCTTGATTCTTTGTTCCTTCATGCTTTGTGATCAATTAATGTGGTTGTCTGCCATTGTCAACTTCGTTGGTTAGGTGTCTCCACGTCTTTCTCCACCATGCTCACACTTCTATTTGACCTTTAATTACCAGTGATGTAGTTCTCGAGTCTTTATACTTTGTAGATTCTTTGACATTGACGAAGAATCATTTTTAACTTTGTGTTGCCTTTGATTTTGATGAGAACTTTCATGTGTTGTTGGTATGAGCATGTGGAGAATCTGCACGATCTCTTCCTCCCACAAGCATCCATAAGAAGAAAACATAAAACATGGGTTAGAAATAATCCGGTACTTACAAGTTTGAATTTCGAGTGTGTTAACAAAGATAGTGTGAAAACACGTCTCTAGTTCTCACAAAGGCCGTTCTCGAACCGGAGTCCCACAAGTGAGATAACGCGATGTATCAAGTACACCTGATTCGGTGAGTCGTGAGGTACACCAAGCATCACCCCACGATCGTAGACCGTTTGAGACACACTAAGCATAATCCACGGGAGTTACCAAAGTGACATCTTTGTCGGGTCGCTTGATGTTGACCACGGCAGAGTTTCCATTCAATCATTGAAGATCACAGATGTGAAACTTCTCATAAATGTTCTGGCAGATTGCTAAGATCTACGTAGGACTCTAAAATATATCACTTGTGTCCTTATTGATGAACAACAAGTGATGTCATGTCAAGTGTTCCTATGAGATCTTTTTATGAATCTCGTGGCTCTAGACTCAATTAGTGCATTTTGGTTTTCCTAAGCGGAGACTAGGGAGAGGTTCTCCTTCTTCAATACCAACGATCTCTAAGAGAAAGTCGATAGATTATGTAGGGTTCCCAAAGGAGAATGAAACAAATCTTTTAAGAGGAATTGAGTGGCTAGAAGGTTTAGTGCGGTGCATCACTTTGGGTCCATGACGTCTTTGTCTTCAATACCGGTGTCATCTAGTGACAACCAAGAGTGATGAATTGAACCCGGTTTACGCCTTAAGGTTGAATATGGAGGGCTATTTCTTTTCACCCTTTTTTTTTACATTTCTTTTTAATTCTTCAACCCCTTCTTTCTCCTTTCTCACATTACTCCTTTTTTCAATCATACCTAAGGACTTCTAATACTAACTATTGGTGGTGTCCTTGGGTAGATCCCTCCGGCTCTGGCGGATCATAGGACGAATATTCCTATCCTTAGTCACCTTATAACTCTATGACTGTCCTATTGTTGCCATAAAACCATTTTTCTTGAAAATCTCTCAAAGTGTTTATGATTATCAAAATATTTTGTTAACACCTTGAGAGTTTTGTTTTTCGAAACACTCCCCTTCACATGTGCTTATATTGTTTTAACCGAAATCGCATGCAGAGGGTAGAGTTCGCACTTTTTGAATTGATCGACTTTAAATGAACAAGACCGATTCGAGACACGTTTACATCACTAGAGAAATAGCTTGAAATTATTACCCGTCCTGGTCAATTCCATATAAAGTTTCTCGAGATGGTACATTTCCTGACTTAGATTCCTCGTCAATTCAATGGTTACGACTGAGTCGAGCTCTTTTTAGAGTCAAGCAACGATCATTAAACTTTTTTATCACATTTTAATCACGTCTTCTCCTCCTCAAAAATAGCATATTCGTGATATTTTTTATATCAACGGATTAAAACATTATAGAATCTTTTGGGGAGACAAACGGATTTGATTTAAGCATGAATTTGGAATATTTTTGTTTTATACTCCCCCTTTAATAAAGCATAATCAATTAAAGGGTTTAGAGGGAGTTATCTTGAGCACAAAATATTTTGAAAGATTTTGAAAATCTTTTGGAACAATCTTGAAAAGGTGTTCAAGATGATGATGATTTCTCACCAGTTTTAAAAGTAGTGCACTGAAGCGTACACTAGATTTTTTCTTTAAAAACACGAGTTTTGATTTGAAAATAATCAAAAGTCATCATTTTAGTCCGGGTTTCTTGAAGTATCTGAAAGCCATTTTGAAGAAATTTTGAGAAACGACATGTTTTAGAAAACATTTAAAGAACTCTCGTTCAAGCATCCGTACATGTCCAGTATCATTGTTGAATGACATTTCTAGAAACGCATGAATATCGATTATACAAGAGACATGTCGTGAGAAGAATATTTTTGGATTTTGATTTTATATTGTTTTTGTATTTTTGAAAGTTTTATATTTTTATATTTTGCTTTTGTTGGTTTTTCAAATTTTGTATTTTGTTTTTCAAAAGTATTTACAATGAAGCTTTTTGAAAATCATTTTCAAGAAGATTTGAGAAGACGTTCTAACTCCTCGGGGTTAGGCTTCGATTCCAATTCGTCGAACTAAATCGTTAAACCTTTCTTTTGGAAGGGCTTTAGTGAATAGATCGGCGAGTTGGTAACTGTCTTCACGAAAAATAATTTAACAATACATTCTTCCACGTGTTCTTTTATGAAGTGATAGCGTGCTGATATGCTTGGTCTTTGAGTGATGAACAGATTGCATGAGATGGCTATGGCATTTTTCGAGTCACAATACATAGGTATTTTATCGAAAGTAAAGCCATAATCGTGAGTTGTGTTCTCATCCATAAAATTGAGCACAACACGCAGATAGAGACACATACTCGCCTTCACGGTTGAAAGTGCAAAGGCAATCTTGTTTCTTTGAAGACCACCGACTAACTTTTCACCCAAAATTGTGCTCCTCCGGATGTACTTTTGTCAGAACTTGATCACTTGCGTGGTCCACATCCGAAAAGGCAATTAGATCAAATCCGATTCCTTCGGATACCAAAGTCCCATGTGAATGGATGTCTTGTGTACCGAAGATCCTTTTAACCTCTTTGAGGTGCGCTTCGATAGGCTTTGCACGAAACCTTGCTAATAAGCAAACAAAGAAAATGAATATCGGTCGACTAGCGGAAGGTACATGAGAGAACCAATCATGTCCGATATTTCTTCTGATCGATGGGTTTCCCATATAATCGGCTCTAATTTTGGTGAAGTTACCATTGGTGTACCGACCGAATCACAATTATCCATACCATGATTTTCAAAATCTCGGTTGTATATTTAGCTTGATTGATAAAAATTCCACGTGGGGGCGATGTATTTGTAAACCAAGAAAAACTTTAGTTCCCCATCATGGACATTTCAAATTTGCTTTTCATGAGATTTTCAAAATGTTTTGAAAGATTCGGATTAGTGGACCCAAAATGATGTCATCCACGTAATCGAACAATCAAAATGTCGTTTTGCATTTTGTGTGAATAAGATAGGATCAACCGCCCTTTGGTGAAATTGTTTTGAATCGGGAAAGAGGACAGTTATCATACCACGCCTCTGAGCTTGCTTTAAACCATAGATTGCCTTTTTGAGTTTGTAGACGTGAGTCCGGATGTTCCAGTCTATGAAGCCTTTTGGTCGACTCACGTACACTTCTTCTTTAAGAGTTTCATTCAAGAACGGGTCTTAATGTCCATCTGATAAACCGTGATGTTTTTGTGAGCTGCATAGGCTAAGAATATCCTGACTTCTTGAAGTCTAGCTACCGGCGCAAACGACTCTTCAAAGTCTATCCCTTCTTCCTGTCTATATCCTTTGGCCACGAGACGAGCTTTGTTGCGAATTACAATAATTTCTTCATCCCTTTTGTTCTTCCATAACCATTTGAGATCAATGACGCGAATGTCAATTGGTCTTGGAACCATATCCCAAGAGTCATGTAGACAGTATTGGAGAAGTTCCTCCTGCATTGCTTCTATCCAAGCGTTATCTGCCATTGCCTCCCTAATGTTTTTCGGTTCGACGTTGCTAATTGAGCAAATGTAAATGCGCAAGTCGCAATCGGTGGCAAGTTGGCGTCTCGTCTGAATTGGCCGTGAAGGTTTACCAATAACTTGTTCAATTGGATGGTCTTTTGTCCACTTCAGAGTAGAAGGATACCGTTGGTTATACGTATGTGAGTTAGATGGTTCTCGTAAGCTTGAAGATGATTCACCGATTACGTAGCAAACGGGTTTTCAAATAAGTCTTCATCTAACGTTGCATCGCTCGGTTTTGAGTAGGTTCTTCTTGAAATGATATGTTTTGGTTTTGCTCATCAACCGGTAAAACTGTTTGAAGAATTGGAGTTCTTTGGAGTAGATGTAGATGATGTTGATGGAGTTGGTGCATTGGTTTTGACCGTTGTAGATGCATCTTCCATTGGTGGTGGTGGATGATTTTGAGCGGTGCGGCGGAATGATGGTTTGATGCATTTGTCGAAGTTCCACCATAGTATTCATCGAACATTAACTCAAGAAATTCTCCCATTCATGTTCATGAGGAGTGGCGAGAAAATTTGATGGAGCTCTTTGTTGTACGAGTCTGAATCGATGTGTCCGTAAGTCTTACGGTTTGGTGCGGGTTCTAGAGCGAGTCTCTTAGAAGCCATCCGTGAAAGTTCGTCAAAATTCACATTCATCGTCTCCATTATCTTCCTAGTTCTTACATTATACACCCCAATGCCCTCGAGTTTTCTAAGTATCCAATGAAGATTCCAATATCACCTTTAGCTTTCGGTTTTCCTAGATCTTCTATGTCGCTCGTTGGATAGCACAAAGCGCCAAACACGTGAAGGTAAGAGATATCGGGTTTTCGTTGTTGATTAGCTCATATGGGTTTTATTGATCCTTGGATGGATTAGGGATCGATTCTCGAGTGAAACAAGCGATGGGAACAACATCGACCCATAGAAATAACGGTGCACCGGAATAAATTAGCATTGTGCGGCGGCTTCCACAAGAGTTCGATTTCTTCTTTCAACTACCCCATTCTCACGTGGAGTTCTAACAACCGATGTCCGATGAGTAATTCCAACATCTTCAAAATAGGCTCTTAACTCCCGATTTGTGAATTCGATGTCGTTATCTGCTCTTACTACTCTTCTGGAGCTTGAAGAAGTACTTGAATACGCTTCGTGAAGGTGATGATGATGCCTCATGCTTCGTCTTTTGATCTCAGAAACCTAACCCATGTATATCTTGAATAATCATCGATGATAACAAGAATATACTTTTTTCCATTAATGCTTCCAACTCTCATTGGGCCACATAAGTCCATGTGCAACATATGCAACCTTGCTTCCGAACTAGGTACGGGTTTGGGTTTATATGATGCTCTTTTGCTTTTTCCTTGTTCGCATGATGGACATAGGTGATCCTTGGTGTATTTGAACTTTGGAAGTCCGTTGTCGATGTTGTCTTTGGCCAGTTTGTTGATGGTGTCGAAATTGAGATGGGATAATCATCGATGCCACAACCAGGACTTTGTTCCAGATGCTCGAGTCATAAGACATATTGGTGATGAAGAGGCCATTTGGTTAATGTCGATAGCATACAAGTTTGTATCACGATTCCCAGTTAAGAGATCAGTGCCATCCAATTTCTAACGAAGCAAGCATTTTTCCTAAAAGCAACCTCTAAATCGCATCAAAGAACCGCCTGACTAAAAACAAATTGTGTCCCAACCCTTCGACATAGTAAACCCGAGTGATCAAATAATTTCCAAAAGGTAGATCTCCATAACCCATGATAGTCGCTACATGATCATTTCCAAATGAACGGTTCCCATGAATTTCCGCATTTAAATTGATCAATGACTTTAGATTCCGGTCATGTGCTTGGAGCAACCCGAGTCGACGATCCAAAGACATATTTCGATAACCTGCCAATAACAGAAGTTTTCTACAGGGTATTCTGGTTTGTCACTCATTGTACCATTCTGGAGTGTGAAAATTCTACCCGTGGGTTTCCAAATGTCAGTCCTAAAGTAAACACTATGCTTCTTATCAGTAGTGTAAAGCCTAAGTCTTGCCACTAGTCTTTCTATTCGTTTAGCATAAGTTCTTTTTTGGAAGTTCTTCTGAACAGGCTTATCAATCACATTCTTAGAAACACAATCATCTTGAACATTAGTTAAAGATTTCTTGCAAGTTAAACAAACAGATTCAACAGATTCATTAAACTTAGCAGAGTTCATAGGTTCATTACATTCAGATGAAATGTCTTTCTTATTATAAAGCGTTAAATTCCTAGGGTGTTCTTCTACTTTATTCTCTTTATTCAAGCTACTACTCTTAGAGGCATGCGAGACTCTATTGTTCCTTGTATTGCTCTTAGGCTTTAGTCTGCTACTCCTAGAGGTGCTTTCCAGTCCTGTAGAAGGTAAGGTACACTCATTAGGATTCACATTTTTATCAAGAGAAGTGGTTTCGGCTATCCTAGTCTCTTTAGAGTGCTTGTTTAAACCTATGTCGTTTGTTCCATATGTTTTAGATGTGGAGGCAGACGCATTAGTGGTACTTATCTTAAAAAGGCCAGGTGCTATAACTTTTGGTTTTTCGATAACCGCTTTTCCTTTTTCAACATTTTGTTTAGGCAAGGCAGGTGGAGTGACTGGTTTTGATAAATCATTTTTCTCATTGACTTTTGGAGGAGGCATAGAAACAGACATTTTTGGTTTCAAAACCGGTTTGGGAACATTTGCTTTATCCTCAGTCAATGGTTTTGTAATCTTAGTATCCATCGCTTTTCCTTTTGACATTCCACCGAGCCTTCAAGAGATTCTTTTTCGCTTTCATGTCATTGTAGGCACGCTCATACGACGCTTTGTCATACTTGCATTCCTCGCTTTTTGATCAAGTTCTTTAAAATGTGAGACATTTTCTTTTCAAGTTTTCAAGAGCTTTTTCATATTTTGAAACAATTTCGAGGTCTCGGTCGGAGTCGTTCATGATCTTCAACGTAATATGTTTGTAAAACAATGGACATAATATCGGTACACGTAACATCTTCAAGAGAGAATCATTTAAGTTTTCCAAAACTTTGATGTGTTCAACACTTTCATTAGCTTTCTTTATCGTGGATTTATGGTCCTTGACAAAGTCAACTGCTTCTTTCAAAATGCTTGTTCAAAATGAATTACCCTTGAGTTGATGTTATTCATCCGAGGGCAATTTGAGTTTCAAAAACTTTTATTTTCATCATCAAAACTAGAAAACCGGATATTAGTTATAATATTGGTTTTAGATTTAACTGCCTCTTGAAGTTCCCCAATTCTAGTTTTAACGTCATCTAAAATGCTTCTAGCATCACCGTGTTAAAAGGATTGTTTGAAGACATTTGTTCGATTTTCGAAAGAGATTGTGAGACAACCATGTGAGTTGGGCCGGTTTTGAAATTGGTGTTGACTCTTTGTTTGAAACACTTGGGTGTGATGGAAAACTTTGACTTTTCTTTTGTGAAACAAAAGTAATTCCATTAATTTTGTTCCATTTGTTATAGTCGATTGGTTTGATTTCCGAATTCTTTTGTTTCATTTTGATCTCTGTCGTCCGATAGTTCTAATGTTTCAAGAGAATCACGAACAATTATGGGTTCATGCAATGCTTTTCCATTGTTCAAAACATTACATTCTTTCTCGAGCTTTCTTGAGGAAACAAGGAGGTGTGTTACCAAGAGCCATTTTTGTGTTGTATGAAAATACGGATTCGTTTGATTAATCAAAGATATTGGTTGATTTAATGAATGACCCGTTGTAACAAGCAAATTTTCCAATTTTTGATTTTATCATCTTTATCAAGAATTTCATCAAGGAGAGAATCTTCTCGTTTTGAAAAATCAAGAATCAACTGCTTTCTTCTCTTTTCAAGATCGAAAACATTGTTTTTTGTTTAGAAAGTTGGTCATTTAGATCAGAAATTTCCTTGTTTAAAGATTTTATTTTCAAGTTCAAAGTCACGTCAAGTGTGTTATACTTGATTTGCAATTGTTGTTCTTTTAAAACGGAATTTCGATAACCAGTTTCTAATTCTGACTCTTTGTTTTTGTGAAATTCAAAAGCTTTTGCGTTCTCCTTGTAACTCTCAAGCTCAGCCGTCAATTTTGCATTCACGGCCTTAACTTCGCGATTGACCGTTTTAACCTTCTCGATTTCAATGCCACGGTTATTGATTAATGTTTCAAAATAAGCACGTATTTCCTCATCAGTCTCAGTATTTTGTGCCACACAAACTCCACTAGGATCCACATCCGAGTTTCGAGTTAGTATTGCTACAACTCGGATTGTCCGTATGTATCATAAGTAGGTGCGGATGTCGCGAATCGTCGTTCGTTATGAGTAAACACACCAAATATGACATTGTTATAGCATGTATCAATGATTGGTACCTCGACATCGCATTGGCGTCATAGATGGGAGGCGTTAGACTCGGTGTCATACTTAGCTTCACGAAGATTTGCCATGAAGATGCGGTTTGCATTGATGTCCTCTCGGTCTTCCAAATCATCCATAATAGCTATAAAGTCATGTTCCTCAAGACTCAATTGAAGTCCCGCTTGTTCCTTTGTACCAACATGATAGCTTTACAAGATACGCAAGATCCTTCTTTTTCGCTTAGTAGGACAATTCCTTACCATGTGACCCACTCCTTGACAATTGTAACACGTAACTGATTACCCCGATTCACATTTCCATAATTCCCAACGATCGGGTCAGCAGATTCCATTCGATTACCCACTACTCTATTCCCAACATTCGCCCCATTTGATTTCCAACATTCGACCCAACTGACACCGATACGGAACCACTGATTACCCATGTGAAATCCAAGAGCATATCCTTGTCGATTCCCAAGAATTCCAACCATTTGTCCTTGATGACCCATATTCACACCCTACCGTGCAATTTTCCTGCTATGAGTGTTTGATGAAACTTTGGTTTTGTTAGTTGGTGTGGAATAGCGACCTCTGAATGCTTTAGTCAAAAAGCAAATGCGATTGACAAAGCTTGTTCTTGTTCGGTTTCAAGATCGGTGATTCTTTGTTCTGGTATTGTGGATATTGTTGTTGTTGATTGACTTGTTGTTCTTGAGAGTAGAATTGTTGTTGAGGATAACGACTTGTGGTTGTGGAATGTATTCTTTACGCAAGTTGTTGTTGGTGGAAGATGATGAAGCTTGTTGTTGTGAGTTCACCTGAGTTGGAGTCTTTGCAATTAGTGCCAATGAATCATGATTCTTTGCCAATCTTTCTTTCCTAACTTCATTGACTTGACTTGGTTTTGTTTCGTAAAATCGTTGAGTTGATCAAAGTTCACCCGATGTAAGTCCTTTGTTTGGTTGACAATAGTGACATATCGTCCCCATTCTTCCGGAAGATTATTAAGAAATTTGATGTTACTCACGATAGTTCGGGTGCCAACTTTTTTATGATAAGCTCATTCATCAACGTGCAAAACCTTCCATAGTAGGATTCAATGGATTCTCCAGAGTAGATGTAAACTTCTCCCATGCGGTTAGCGACTTGTTCTCCGTGTCTTGTTGACCAATTTCGCTCCATAACAAAGCCGTCTAACACGCTCCCACATTTCGTAGCGCTTTCACCGTCCACAACAAAGAAAGATGTCTCTTGGTAAACCCAGTTGGACAATATGTATTGCCATGTCATCTCGCTTTGACTGCTTGTTATCCTCGTCCGTGTATTCGATTCATTTTGAACACGAAAAGATGGTGGGACGGAGGTGTTGCATCGATTTCCGTGGTTTTGGACCGGTCGAGGCTTGAAGGGTCCATTCGTAATGGATTGAATCATGAGTTTTCCATTAGGTTTGGTCTTGATGTAGCGGAGCATACGACTTGTCCATTGAAGATATCCACCCTTTTCCAAAGATAGGAGGACGGTTTTCGCACCTACCGCATGAATGTCTTGTTGAGTTGCCATTGATGAAGATATTTGATGATAAAGTTGATGTAGTATCGATTCAACGATAAAGGAGTTGTGTTTGATGAAGATTAAGCTCGGTTGTTGTAGTGAAAATTTGGTCTAAAAACTTAAAAACCTCAATAACTTCTGTTCGGAGCGTTTTTAGATTTTTTTTGCACAAACTTCTTCTAAAACACTTAATGATCAATAAAGACTACAACTTTAAGCTTAAAATCACGTAAAAATCAAAACTTTATACCAAAAAGCCCATGTTTATATATAAAAACGCAACTTTCTTGTAAAGTTTCAACAAAAAACGTAACACACCACTCCTAAACCATTGTTAGGCGATTGATACCAATTGTAGGACCTTAAATATATCAACCTTATCACGTTACCAAGACTTATCACACGAGTATACACGTAAAACAAACACAAAGCTTATGCGTATAAGATGAAGAAGAAAAGATGAGAAAATTGGTGACTTGATGATATGTAACTCGTATGTGTTGGAGAGAAAAAGATGAAACAAGAAACTTGTATTACTTGAAAGAAAACACACACACATACACACTCAAGCACACCCCTCAAATGATACTTTGAGCGGTATTTATAGTACAAGTAACATAAGGCCCTAAGGCTTGGCCATGGGCCGTGAGATGGGCTTGGACATGGATTGGGTTACATGAACTTATACAAGGCTAGCTTAACTAAACGATTAACCATTTATCTTATCCCAATCCACGAGCCTGTTGACTATTCTAGCACGATATCTAACACACGTTACAAAGTTCCTAAACGTGAATGACCATCAATTCTAATAAAAATGTTACGGCTAACACTAACTATGTTGTATGATCTCACAAGTCTTTCTCGACTTCCATATACTCCCATAACAAAATTCGACACGTTAAATAATGTCTTTGATCATTTGCTAGTTTCAAAACCAAATGAGCACTTGTAACCTTTTTGCCAAGACCACACCTCATACATATGGCACTATATAAACATGTTCATGTCACTTAAACCCTAGAACCAAACAACCTGGTCACAATGTATACTTTTGGTCAAGATAGAAGTGATTTTGGACCCAATGAAGTTCTAGAGCAACCACACCTCGCATATGTATGTTCACACCCTCCAAAACTCAACCCATGATGTCACGATTGATCACTTAAGAACTCCTAGTACATAAACTAAATACATGAGTCGGTTCCTAAATCCTTGCCTCGTCATCCCCTCAAACCGAGACCTACATACACTTGTAACTCAATTTGTATATCACTCAAGTGATCTACCCCTTAGCCTTAGTACCTACACATTATCCTCATCTCTTATTCCTTTTGTCTACACAACTTGCCTTTTAAATCGTGTATATACCCCCATGCAAACCACACTTCATGTAAACACTCAAAACTCACAATCAAACACTCTTGTTCCTGTGACAAGTCGAGAAGATCAAGCCAAGCCCTAGGTAAATTCATAACGAGTACAAGCCATCTCGAGGTTCCTCTCTAGTCCTTGGTGTGCTTACAAATGAGTTGCAAGGCCCTCTCATCCTTTCCAAGTCCATAGTCGAGTATACACCCCACCTTTTAAAGGAGTAGTAAGTTACTCTAAACACTTTAGTTATTTCCTTGATCACTTAAATTGTATAGCATACGTATGAACCACCCAAGCTTTACCTAATTGTTTTCATGATCTCGTTAAGCTTAAAACGTATAAACACAACCACTTGAATCATTATATACCTAAAAATGAGTTCAAACAATTGTTATACACTCACAACATCATATAAACCCTTAACATCACACGTTTCTTGCTCACATGAGACAACTTGTAAAACTGCCTAAGTACATATCTCACCACAAAAACCATTTTGTCATTTAGAATAGACGTGTAATATGATATCTAACGTACACAATACCAAAGGAAAGGTTTAACTCGATTCTTTATAAACTAAACAAACGAGTCATGCATATAAGTCACCCTAACGATCTTGTTTGATAGCTTTTTCAAGCTCAAAGCTTAAGCTTCTCGCAACCCTTTTCCAAAAACCATGAATAAGCTTAACGAGCCTAAGGCCCATAAGCTCTCAATAAGCAATTTGGTTTTAAGCTGTTTATAAGCTGAAGTGGGAATTGAAATAGGTCCATAATAAGCTCATAAACAACCCCCAAAATCCCAAGTCCATTGGACCACTAAAAACGTTATTGGGCCTTAGTTAAACCCGTAAAGCCCAATAGCTCAAAATAAGCTAATATTGACAAATAAGCTACTATAAAACCTCATATAAGCTTCTGGAAGTATAATAAGCTAAAAGAAATGAGATCATAAGCTAAGCATGTATTTTGGACTAAAATGCAAAGTATGCAAACTTGAGGGGTCGAAACTGTCATTTTGATAACTTGAAGGTAAAAAGGTGAATAATGGAAAATCATTAATGATAATAAACACATTTGAATACTTGGGCCAAAAGTGTAATTTTACCAAAGTACAAGGACTGAAAATGTAAATATTCCCCGTAAAAATAAAAAATGTAAATTTCTCGTAACTTGTAGGTACACCCAATAATATTATGAATTTTTACATACCCACACCGATGATACATGAAGCCTATACTAAAGAGATCCCCAAACGATTATTTTAAACTTGTCGTCAACCAACTTTTGAAGAGACTACATTCATAAAATATAAAAACACATAGAGATAAGCTAATATTATTCAATATATTGTTTTTGAGCTTTAAGCATTTTAAGCATCTCAAAAACCACCAAAACCACCAAAAATTTGAGTTTTCCCTATTATCCAGGTTGTGTGTTGGAGCCGTTCCCAAGTTGCACTTGATATCATTTGCTTACCTACACTTACCCCCAACCAAGGTGAGTTCATAGTCTCACATTTTATATGTTTTACAAACCCGTGAGGAGATACATGCTACAAACATAACACAAGTATTTTTATGTATGCTATCCTGAATGTTATTGCATAAGACACATTGTTGCCCCTATAAAGCCCCTCATATCATGAACCTTAGTCACTTACGAGTGAACGCAAATATTGTGAATGGATCTATTGGAAGTTGACAACTCATTTGAGCTAGCTGGATAGATAACATTGTGTTAGCTAGATTGATAGCCAAATACACATTATTTGACTTATACTAGGAGAATGGCAAGCTCCTACCATGAGGCCACCCCCTATATTATCACACCAGTTAATTTTGAGTTCATGAGACTTATGGCAATATACATATTGATTTACTTGAATGATTCACTTTGTGTTCAAATGATTATTAACACAAATACTATGGATTCACTCAACAATTTTGTTGACTTTTTAGCATGTTTATCTCAGAAAATTGAAGCAGGAATCAAGGCACGGAGTGGGCATTTTGACCACGCGTCATTGGTGTAAATATAAATTTATCAGTCATCTCAAGCACTATTGTCATTTATGTTTTGCTAAATATTGGAAACGCTTTCGCATTTGAATTGAATAAATAATGACTTTTAAAAACGTCTCTTTTGAGTCGTTTTCTATTATTATGACTGTGATCCTCTACGTAATACCCCAAATTATTCTTCCGCTGTGATTATGAAATTTTGGGGGTGTTACACCGCATCTCCTTTAGACAGAGAAACTCGTATTAAATTTCTATAAGAAGTCGATAACATTGGTAAATTCAATTCCTTTAATTTAATTCAAATACCTATGTCAAGTGGGATATCGAAGGAGATACAAATTCAATTTTTTTTCACGGTTTATCAATCAAAAAAGTAGGTCACAAGCTATTATCGGTATTATGCATGACGGTGTTTGGCTTACAGACTCAACTCAGATCAAAGACGCTTTTCTTAATTTTTTTCAATGAAAAATTTCAATCCCATGATTCGCCGGTAGTCTTTCCTCCTTTATCCCTTTCAATGGTCTCGGTTCTTTTGATCCTGATGCCTTAGAAATGCATGTCTCTCTTGAGGAGATTAATATTGCAGTTTGGGATTGTGGCAGTAGTAAAGCTCCAGGTCCCGACGGTTTTTCTTTCGCTTTTCTGAATAAATATTGGGATATTATAAATAAGGATATTTTTTAGTATGTCAACTTGTTCTTAGCGTCAAGCACAATGCCTCAGGGAGCTAATTCTTCATTCTTCACGCTTATTCCTAAGGTTAGAAACCCAATCTTCATCAAAGACTTTCGTCCTATCTCGTTTATTGACATTCGTTATATGATTATTGCTAAAATCTTAGCTAACCGGCTTTCTAAAGTGATCGAAAAAATTGTTAGCCACGAGCAATTTGCATTTATTTCAGGCTGTCAAATCATCGATGGTCCGATCATTCTTAGTGGGATCATTGATTAGTATTAAGAAAGGAATAAAAAGTTACTTATCTTCAAAGTGGATTTCAAAAAATCTTTTGACTTGGTTATTTGGAAATACTTGTATCATGTCCTTCATAGCCTTGTTTTTGGTTCTAAATGGTGTTCTTGGACTAGAGGTTGCTTACATTCGTTTAGAGCTTCCATATAGGGTTCTTCATGTTTTCTACTTAGCTTCGGGCCTTAAAATTAATATCCACAAATCCAACATTTATATCATTGGAGTTTCAGATAAAGAAGTCTCGAATATGGCTTCCAATATAGCATTGGTTTTGCCCCGGGTTCTCTTCATTTTATGTACCTTTGGCTCCCGATTGGCTATATTATGAGTATGATCTCTAATTGGAAGGTTTTAATTGACTGTTTTCATTCGAGGCTCTCGCATTTGAAGGCGAACCTCCTCTTCATAGGAGGTCGTCTTACTATCATTAAGGCGGTTCTCGATGGTCTTGGCATTTACTACTTTTTGATCTTCAAAGATCCTGAGGCGGGTTTGAATTCTTTGGAAAGTGCTCGTTCTACTTTTTTTGGGGGTACGCATGATTCTAAAATGTTAGCTTGGATTAAGTGGTACAATGTTCTTGTTTCACTCGACAAAGATGGCTTAAACATTACCAGCTTAAAAGGCGTTTAACCTTGCCCTTCTTTAAAAGTGCGGTGGAGGTTGATGTCTTATCCTCATGTGCTTTGGGTAAAAGTTATTAAAATGTTACATGGTCAAGAAGGTGGTTTCGATAATCAGGGTTGCAATTTCAATGGGACGTGGTCAAAAATTATTGGTTCTTCTAACTACTTACACTTGAAACGTATTATCTCGGCTAATATCATTTCGTTTTCAAGCAGGTTGTGGTACATGCATTCGGTTTTGGAAAGACATTTGGATCGGTGATTCTCCTCTTTATACCCATTATCATCGTCTCTTTTTCTTGGATCAGGACATAGGCTGTCTCATCATTGATCGTATTGATTATGGGCAATGGCGTTGGAATTGGTCGAGGTTCAATATCGGTGCTCGTAACTTGGCATACTTACGTGACATGCTTTCAGAGATTAGCCTAGCTGATATTATTGAGGGTGGAGACTCTTGGGTGTGGACTTTGGGTTCAAATAGTGTTATCACAATAGGGGAATCTCAGCGCCTTATTGACTCCAAGATCCTTCCCTCGCCGTATCCTCCGACTGATTAGGACAAAACTCTTTATCAAAAAGTTAATATCTTCATTTGGAGAATGGCTTTGTACCGGCTGCCTTATAGGTTAAATCTCTCTTCTCGTGGAATTGACATACTGACAATCTCTTGACTCTCTTGTAATGGCAACGTGAAATCTTCAAATCACATTTTCTTTGAGTGTGACATAGCTATGGAGGTTCGGAATCTAGTACGAAAATGGTGTGATATCCCTCTTCCCATTCTTACTTCTCTTGAGTATTGGATGGTTTGGTTTGACTATTGGAATTTTTCTAATGAGAAGAAACGTTGTCTCTCTGTTGTTTTTGCTTCGTCCCTTCGGTGGCTTTGGAGGTATCGCAATAGTGTCGCTTTTTGTTCACACCCGTGAGGAAAAATGAAATTTTCGACAACATTCGTTTGGTTTCCATTTCTTGGCTCAACAATACGGGTCATATGTCGTGTAATTGGATAGAATGACTAAATAATTCCATGCCTTTTACGAGTGCTTGATGTGTGTTGATGGGAGTTTCGAGCTTCGCGAGATTGTCTGTTTTTTTTGTATCACTGTCTTTTTGTTTTCTTTTCCCCAGGGCTTGTTTGGGTCTACATCAAAAACATTTCGGAGTGAAAACCGGTGGCTAGGCCTCGGTGTGTGAGGATTTTTCTCTTTTCTTGGTTTTACTGTAATTGGCAATATTTTTTTGATCCCTTTTGTAGTCCTCTCAGTTAAAGCCTTAGGTAGATTCTATAATATGTAGCTTGTGTTTCTTTCTAGTCTGTATATATACTTTTTGCTCCTAGCTCCTTGTTAGTAACTTTTTATTTATATATATTTCAGCCGTTCAGAAAAAATACAAGTTAGATATCATTTGTGATTTGTAACGGTTTGAGATAAAAAGAAAAATGATCAAGGTGAAAAAGTAATGAGTTTTCAAAAGTGATGGCTAATTATGAACAAAAAGTTTACACAAGTTTTTCTTTTAAGTAAAAAGGTCTAAATTTTATCAACAATTTATAATCACTTTATTACACATTTCTAGCGAAAAAAATTCATATCTTTGTAGACTTATTTTGTTATTGTATGTGTGTGGTTTTTTTAATGATTTTATAGATGTAGATGATACATTGTTTTCTTTGGTAGACTTCGTAGGGAATATGAAGTCTATAATCCAAATCTTTTGCAAATATTTGCTACACAGTCACTTAGATAGTTAGATGTTGTCATTTTAAATTTTATGTTATTGGGCTTTCATTTCAAGTTTTGGCTTCTGATCACAATGGTTTCTTTCTTTTATCTCACAGGCTTCTTTTCATAACTGTATTTTTGGGCTGCTTCTTTGTTTGCTGGGCTGTTCTCTTAATGAGATGTTCATAACCTCACCCAAAACACGATCACTCGAAGTCTCGAACTACTATTCAGTAGGGTTTCAAGTAATTTTTTACTACACAACCCGATTATCAGACGTTTAACACAACCGGCGAGTGTGTAAAGCGACTTTTGTGTGTGTGTCAAGTGTTATATGTGTGTTTACTTTGTTAAAATTTTGAATCTAGCGACAAGACAAAGTGAATTTTATAGTGTCATCTCAACCATATTTTTTTACTAGTTACTTACTTCAAAGGGGTGAAAACTAAAAAAGTTTACTTCCTTTAGACGTTTTATGAATGTCATATATTTGGAACACAAGTTATCCCAAGCATAGGCATGTTTTATAGCCTATGGCATGAACATATAGCTCAACGGAGACACTCTTCTTGAGTTATAAGGGTTAGCGTCAAGAGCACTAGCCACGTCATAAGCCCTTTTTTTTTACATATTTTTTTGTTTTTAGTATTTGTGTTTTATTGGGTTATATGTAGATCAATGAGTGTCTTATAACTTGAGTAATAAAGAGAAGATGTTTTTGAGTTAAATTATAAGTTTTGAGTTATAAAGAAAAAATTAATGTGATAATATTTTTTGCTATAATACGAGCCTATGGCTGATAAGACAAATTGTGCTCTTAGAGCACAAGGTACCCAACACCAAAGCTAGCTTTTCCCCAAAAAAGCAATTGGGCGGCGCCACTATGATACCGTGAGTCGTGTTTTCGCGTCATGTGCCATCACGACCAGCACAAATGGTCCCGTTTTTCATTTTTTTGTTTTTATATTTTAGTGAGTTATGCGTGGGTCATAGGGTGCATGATGACACCAGATTTTGGTGTTAAAGGAGGGAATGATGTTTTTGATGTTGTAATGGATTCTAATGTTATGAAAAAATATGCTGACGTAGTAACACTTTTTTCACGACACCAATGAGATGGCAATATAGGTACCTAATTGTCACGACCCGCCTACTCGACTAGATCATTTTCAAGTATGATCGGGATTTTGGATTATTCTACACTTCTCTTGGGAGGTCTTGGATAAGCTTGGAAGAGTTTAGAAGCCCATGAAAGATTATGGATAATCTTGGAAGCTTTTAGAATATGTTAGAATAAGTTGGAAGCTCTAGAAACTTACTAGAAGCTTATGAAAATCCTAGAAGCTAGAAGCTTCCATGAACCTTGTAGAATGATGTACATAGTAGTATAAATAGATGTTGCCTCATTTGTAGAATCCATCCAAGAAGTTCTCTTGTAAGCAATCTTGTAAAGATCTCTAGTAATACAAGTGTTCTTTATATTCCACTTGCTCCTTTCTTTGAAGCTTTCTTTCGTGCATACATCGTTGAGTATTCGAGCAAGGCTGAGCTTAGTCGAGACTAAGTGCCGCACGGAAGACCTTGTAGAGACAAGTATGTGACAAGTGGTATCAGAGAGAGGTTGATTCAAGGCGATGGCAAGTAAGATCGATAAGATTGGTGCTAGTGGAAGTTCGATCATTGACGAGAGGCAAGGTCGAGATGATAAGCGTCAAGACCCCAAGAAGAGAGGTACGTCTAAGGACGTTATGTCGAGTTTGGATAAGAGATTGACGGGTGTTGAGACATCCGTGACGGAGTTGAAGAACCAATTTGAAAGCTTGGAAGGTCTAAACTCCGACTTTTTGACCATGAAGGATGACTTTAGGGTCGTCCTCAATACTCTTAGGGCGAATTTAAGCACGAGATCCATGATCTAAAGGAGATGCTCATGGGCGAGATCTCCAACATTCATAAGACCATTGAAGACTTGCAAGCCGATGTGGTGCTATGCAAGCGATCCATGGCTAATGGAGGTGGCAACGCTAATCATAATGCTCCGAAGATAGATGTTCCAAAACCATCACCGTTCGTGGGAAAGCGGGAAGCTAGGGCGGTTGATGATTTCTTGTGGGAGATGAAGCAATACTTGGAAGGCGTCAACATTACGGATGATGACTCCAAGATCAAGATGGCGACCCGATACTTGAAGGAAGAGTCCTTTTGAGTTGGTCACGGGGAACCAACCATTAACTCTGAATGCCTTAGCCGCATCATACGAGGGGAGTAGCCCGACCGCTTACAAGACGATGAAGGAATGACACGTGCAAGCGGACTTGGCTCGGGCTTCGTTGGACAAAGCGGCTAAGAAGATGAAGAAATGGGCGGATGGGAAAAGGAGACACGTCGAGTTCGAGGTCGGAGATCAAGTGATGGTGAAGCTCTTGCCTCAACAATTCAAATCATTAAGGAAAGTGCACAAAGGCTTGATACGGAGGTATAAAGGCCCTTTTCCCGGTGATTGTAAGTGTTGGAAAAGTTTTTTATCGACTTCAACTACCGCCCAAGTTGAAGATTCATCCAGTCTTCCACGTTAGCCTTCTCAAGCCTTATCATGAGGATGAGGAAGACTCGGAACGAGGGGTGTCCAAGCGACACCAACAGTGGTTGTTACTTCGTATGATCGAGAGGTTGAGGAGATCTTGCCGGATCGTACGATACGAAGAGGAGGAGTGCCAAGCTACAAGGGGTACTTGATCAAGTGGCGTAATTTTCCGATAGTGAAGCAAGTTGGGAAGCCGAAGACTTATTGTGGCAGTTTGCGGACGAGATCAAGAAGTATCAAGAGGATGGTACGACGAGGACGTCGCGAGCTTAGGTGGGGGAGGATGTCACGGCCCGCCTACTCGACTATATCATTTTCAAGTATGATCGGGATTCTAGATTATTCTACACTTCTCTTGGGAGGTCTTGGATAAGCTTGGAAGAGATTAGAAGCCCATGGAAGATTATGGATAATTTTGGAAGCTTTTGGAATATGTTAAAATAAGTTAGAAGCTCTAGAAACTTACTAGAAGCTTATGGAAATCCTAGAAGCTAGAAGCTTTCATGAACCTTATAGAATGATGTACATAGTAGTATAAATAGGTGTTGCCTCATTTGTAGAATCCATCCAAGAAGTTCTCTTGTAAGCAATCTTGTAAAGCTCTCTAGTAATACAAAGTGTTCTTTATATTCCACTTGCTCCTTTCTTTAAAGCTTTCTTTCGTTGCATACATTGTTGAGTATTCGAGAAAGAATAAGCTTAGTCGAAACTAAATGCCGTACGCAAGACTTTGTAGAGACAAGTCCGTGACATAACGTTCTAATAATCAAGCACAAGTGAAGATGATTCTTCAAGTAGTAATCAACCCATATTATTTTAGTCTTTCATACAAATCATCAACTGATACATTTAACTTTTATTTTAATACATTCGATTATCTTTCTTTCTCATGGTAGCTATTTAACAAACATATATGATAACTAGGCGAGTATCCGCGTCTGACGGTAGCGGTTCTTAACGGTAGACAATTAACAATATACGATATTATGGCAAGTGTTTCGTTTAATATTTAAAATAAAACGTGAAAAGATTAAAATGTAATTGCAAAATGAAAATTCTTAACATGGTTTGACATTCACGAATGGTATGAGAAAGATATGGTATGGCGCTTTTTTTCGAAACCACGAATCTTTCCAAAGCTTCTAATGCAAATCACATTTTTCACTTTTCACATTTTATTTTTTCAATTTTTGACTTATTAACCATTTTTGTATTTTATATAGTATAGATAGATGAAAAAAGAATAATCAAATATTGAACTCCAATGCTCACACGTAACCGAACATCCATATCAATATTTAAGAAAATGAATAAATGTGATGGTCGTAACTAAACAAGTTTCAAATAAAATACACAAGATGGTGAAGCAAACACTAACCACAAAATAGGAGGCAACCTAGACGACACTAGAGTTTTCAATAAAACAACAAGAACCACAGACAAGCGTCCCATTCAAACTTGACGCGTACCACGTTATGTAGCCTCATCTTTAGATATTTTCCATCTATTTTTGCGTTATGACTAATCCACAAAATTCTTTGGCATCTAAATAAACTTTGGATTTATATTTAAATAATTTGTAACGACAAACTTGAGCTCTTTAGATTATACAAAAGTTACGAAGAAAATCAAACATGATCTTCACATGTAGTAAACGAAAAAGTTTATATAAAATAAAGCACTCATGAGAAGACTATTGCATTGCCTTTTTCTCATTTGTTTTTATGATTTAAAATATATTTAATCAGTTGTATAACTTAGCAAGAACTTTTAACTAATATTATAGCGGATTTGAGGTATTCTATAGTATCACATTTTTTAGTAGAGAAAGATTAAACCATAAGTAAAGATTTAAAGTTTATTTTATATCAAAAAGCAATAGTTTTTTTTCCCCTTAAAATAAACTTCAATATCTTATGCCAAAAAAATAAAAATAAATAAAGGAGTTTATTTAACGGGGAAAAAGAACAACTTACGTAACACAAAAGTATGTTTTTTCTTTTCTTCGTAAAATGGTGTGGTTGTTATTTGACCATTAACGCAATTCAGCTTTCTGCGTAATGTTTCAAATAAGTCCTTGAACTATTCATCAACTTATAAATTAGCATGCTAAGAATTTATTGTGTAATTTTTTACTTACTATTTCATCAACTCATTAGCTTTATACGTTTTATGCATTTAATGTCTAAACATTGTGTAAAATGTGTGATCACCTTTAAAATAGCTGTAAATATGATTGTTTTGTTTCCGTTGATATGATATCAAACGTATAAGTGTGGAGGGTGTGTTTATGGGGGTTTTTTTTTTTTCGTCACGTCAGTTTTACATCAGCTTTTTCTCACTTCAAAATTTTTTCTTTCAACTTTCCTTCAATCATTGCAACATCTTCTTTCTCTTTCATTATTTTTCTTTTCTAATCTTTAATCATTTAAAAATACCTCCAAAATACAAATAATTACTCACAACATAATAAAGTAGTAAGGGTGCGTTTGGTATGCTACCATGAATGGCAATGAGTATGAGTTTGATAGTAGTGGTGGGTCCCTCACCAATGAAAGATCCATACCTAGCTCTTTTGATATATATGGAGTATGGATTATATCTATCATTTATTACCATAGTGGTGGGCCCTCTCATCTTAAACAAACACCTTTAATCACTTTCATAGTAATAGTCTCATTCCTATAGCGGGATACCAAACGCACCCTAATTTCTCTTTCTTAAAATAACAAAAGTAAGTGGGCCAATGGTTAGATTGTTGTTGTGTTTGTGTGCTCTTCCTCTCGGGACTTAAGTCCTGTAACATTTTTATTTTATTCTTTACCACTAACAAAGGTGTGGTCATTTTAAAGGTCCCGCTAGAGAAAACCCTTTTCCTTCAATTGTTTCTCGCCCACCCTCTAGCCTAATATATGCGTCTCTTATATATGCTCATTTATGCATAATCACTCGAGAACTCTAGGAGCAAACATACTTACATACACAAAAGTTATTTGCATGCCTTCTTTTTTGTTGATTTCTGGTGTTGTTATGGGTAAAAATGATTTTTCACCCTCGTAAAATATATTACTCTTAAAAACCGTTCAAAGTACAATGAAATGTGGCTGAAATACCACATTAACCTCAAGCAGCCGCTTGAACTAGCACTAGATCATTTATGATAGCCCATAAACGAACAACTAGTTACCAACAACTAGAACAAACAATAAACAACATAAAAAAACATGTCAATCTTATGAACTAACAAAATAAAAATTATTCCGTAGCACGAACTTGGAGATTGATATCAAACTGATCGCAAAACTCATCCAATTGCTCTGGTAAGTCATAAACCTGAGCCGTATAATCATCAGAAAGATAGTCTTCAAGCTTGTTACCTCAACATGCTGATGAAAAGTAACTTCCCATATGATCATTTGGCTCAAACACCTCATCATCATCACTATCAGAATCAACCACTTCACCCACTTTAGAGAATGGATTACCCTTCCTTTTACCATCAACCACCTGCTTAGGAGTGCTCTTCATAGTCGATGGAAGAGGGGCATTAGAAGAACTAGGGATATCTTCAGGAGTACATGTAGTATCAATCACAGGTTTCAAAACCGAATCTTGTTCCTAATGCACATCAAAACTGTTCTTCAAATTAAAAAGGTTGATATCATCCACCAAATTATTATTCTTACCTTGGACATCTCGAGAAGGAGCCGTACTACTAGCAGGATTAGTAGAAGGTTCGTTACTAGAAGTAAAACCTACATTAACCGTTGGTGAACTTGCATTCGATTGGACATAAGGCTTGGAAGTCGATGCTCCTCCATTCTTTGGCTTAGTTACCGGCCTATAGTAATACGAAACCTTAGGCTTTTGAAATTGAATCCCATCAACCTGATGATTATTACCCTGTAGCTTACTTTTTCCTTTCTTTTTATTAATTTCAATGAAACCCTCTTCATCAACCACCGGGTTATCAACCATTTTCACACTTTTAGGACATCTATAATCATTGTGGTCAAAAATTTACATGTTGCACACCTTGACGGCTTCCACTCATATTCAATATCAAGAGTCTCCAGTGAATGACTAGATACATTAGGATATCGAATCGCTACCATAATTGAATCAAGTAAAGCTGTTGAAGCTTGGACTTCAACAAAATCAGGAGCATAAGAATTCCTACCCCACAATTTAAGGCACATCGAGCTAGAATAAGCATCTAGCATGATGGGACGACCAAGTTGCGTAATAATCAAGCTAAGACCCACTTCGAAATAAGCGACTAATGGAATATTGTAAATCTTAACCCATACCGGAGCTGATGTTATTTCGTCCTTTGTTAATTTGGATTTAGGTGTCCAAATGTTCAGAAATAGAGGCACAAGACGGATCAACCACGGTCCCTCCTCCAACACCTTCTCCATACCCGCTTTAGTCGCAAATTGAAATAAAAAAGAAACCGTTATTCAACATTACCTTTTGTAGACCAAACTTAACCCAACTTAACCCAAGTTTTCACATAATTTTCAACTATTGGGAATGCTAGACGTTTTCCAATAAAATATCCGTAGAGAGTGTTAGCAAACCTGTTACTTATCTCGTCCACCACTTCCATCGGGATTGTTACATTCGCTCCAGACAGAAAATTCGCGTTCCTCGTCTCCGAAATCTTCACAACTTTCTTAGGCTTAGTACTTTAAACATAGACGCGAACGATGTAACCATATGAACACTTGTAGTAGCTTTCTTAGGGCTAGTGGTAAAAGTACTCATTAAATTAGATGTAGGCATAGGATAACTATTCGACCCCTTGCCCACATTCACAGCCTTATCACCTACACCTTCCATCTTCGATATCTTAGTATTAATTTTTTTTAAATTGAATTTATATCTTCCTATCCCTGGTCTACACGAGTAGTATTACTATTCGTAGTAGTGCTATTCTTCTCAGCATCACCCAACAATGTCGAATTAACATTGATCGATCCAATAGCAGTTTTATCAGTCGCACCCTTAGTACCACCAACTTGATTAACACCATGCATCATAATGACAATACAGAACCAGAAAAATAACGAAACCCTAAAATCAAAGACAATCTCAAAATGATACATAACAACAACAACAAACTTTAACGATTAGGAGGAGTAGAATAAAACAAAACCCTAAAAGGGTTTTGTCGCATCAATCCCCACAAACCGACTCACATAATGGGATAATAAATTCAATGATTAGTACATAGACAACAATAAATACCCACAACAAAACCCTAAATAATGAAAATGCGTTTCGCGTGTTGTTATGTATGAACTAACATATATAACATGCACGAGTATTACTCGTTTGATATCATATCAAGAAGAGTAAAACAACCATATGCTACAACTAGCTTTAAAAATAACTATGTGGTTTACACAATCTTTAGAAAAATATCGAATGTTCATGTTATTCGGAGAGGTATGATATAATTTGACTTAGATGTGCATGGCTGACTTAAAAGACGTATCTTCGTAACCATTTTTGAACCCTTACTAGCTACTCCCAAAATGTTTAACTTTAACTATTGAAGGTTAAATTCGAGACCTCATGTGAGGACATCAGGATGCCTGATCATTCGTGGTAAAATAAGTATAGATCCATGTTCAAGTTATCTAACTTGTATTCTCGTGATCATTTTCAGATTCTATTCGATTACACATTTCCACTAGGCTCCGTTTCGGTTAAGATTAAATGATAAACCAAGGTGTTCAAGATCGGGACCCTACTCAGGATCGTTTTTGTTCTTGCAAGATCGGAATCGTAAGATCAGATCGGGATCCTAAGATCCTACTATAATGTTATTTTCTTAATAATTTTTGTAATATTATTCAAATCTACAAATGATTATATTTCATAAACACAAAACTATATGAATGTTTCATAGAAATGTTGTCTTATATATGAATATTGAATGTTTAAGATTTACATGTTGTTTTTTAAATTATATAAAAACATAATCCACAACTTTGTAGTGTTTTAATTTGCGGTTCGAGAAAAGTAAGATCGGATCAGATTATATCTAAGATCGGGATCCTACAAGATCTTAAACTTGCTAAGATCCCACATATAATTCGGATCGTTTTTGCTTTGTAGTATCGTAATTGTAAGATCCTAAGATCAGGATCGGGATCGGGATCTTAGCAACTATGTGATAAACAATAAAAAAGGTTTAAATGTAACTGTGTTATAGTCACGGGGCCAAACAATAAACTTCCAGAAACACATTTCCACAAAGTGAAGACACTATAAATACTAGTCTCCTTCAGCTAGCAAAATAAAATACTCCGTAATTCATTATCACACTTATCAATATCCTGTGTTATTTGTCTTCACCTACCAACCTCCTCCTTCTTACAAATCCCCTAAATAAATTTGGGAAAAAAAAAATAAAGGTTAGCGATTGTTTAACAAATAATCAGAGATGGAAACAGCAACAGCTCTTCGATCTTCATTCAGTACTTGTGTTATTCGACCAGCTACTGATTTTGGTTGCTCACGTAATCGATCTGTCACCTTTGCTAAGGTATAATCATTTGTTTTAAGATTTATGATAAATAGTGATTTGATTGGATCTATTTCATTGTTATTGTGTTGTGTGTATATGCAGAGGTTAAGTTGAATTACTATCATTTTGGATGTTAGAACTAGAATTAAATTGAATAAGTTCATTTTAGATATATCCATATGTTGTATCGTTTTTATCGAAAAACTGTAAGGCTTGCTTTTGTTGATATGTATAGTTTTAATAGCAGAAATTGTATACAAGTTGTGAAGTAAGCTGATAGTTATGAAATTCCTGAATATATGTTTAGTTTAGTTAATTGAGTTTGAAGACGTAAGCAGTCCGAGTAGGATGAGGGCTATTAGAGCACTGCAGAAACTTGTTCCAGTCATTCAAATGGAACTGGACCGAAAACAAAGTGATTTAAAAAACCGTTGCTCACTTTGGTTTTTGCGAAACTGGTTGGAGCCGGCATAATTGAAACTAATTCCAATTTTTCTCACTAGAACTATATTTCATATAACATCATTCTGTGACCTTTTTATACTTTAGTTTGTACGATATACAATCCATCCATAAAATTTCATTTTTTGAGTTATACTTTTCTGTTTTTCTATGCGACCTTCAGAATGTGTTATAGACTTATAGTTTACTGTCCAGCCTTTGCTATCTAAGTTTATTTATGTGGTTAACGGATTATGTAATATGTGTATCTACCATAGTAGGCCATTACGACAGGCAAGACAGGTAGTCTGATTATGTAATATGTGTGTCTATGATAGTAGGCCATTACAACAGGCAAGGCAGGTAGTCTGATTCACTGTTAGTCTTTAGAGTTTGGACCAACTCATTAGCTAACAAATTTTATACATTTCTAAATAAAGGGCTATTTTTATTAGTTAGATTTCCATGTTTTTATTCTTGATGATTGAGAATGGGAAACTGATCGTCAATCAGATAAAAGACTAAAAAGAAAGTGGTTATGAAATATGAGCTCGCCTTTTCATTTCTTTCCTCCTGTTGTTTGTAAGTGTTCTAACTTCATTTTCCTTTGATTGGTTGGCTCGGCAGGGATTCTCTTCTTTTTCTCATCCCAAAGGACTTAGAAGTACATCTTTTCAGAGTCAAAAGAAAAGATTCGCAATAAAGGCCTCGTCATCCTCTGATTCTTCTGAACCTGCTGCACCAATTGCTCCACTTCAGCTCGAGTCCCCAATCGGGCAGTTCCTTTCTCAGATTCTGATGAGCCACCCACATCTGGTACCTGCAGCAGTTGAACAGCAGCTTGAACAGCTTCAAACTGATCGTGATGCCGAGAAAGAAAATGAGGAACCTTCTGTCACCAGCACTGATCTTGTCTTGTACAAGTGAGTAGAGTATCTGGTTAAGTTAATTTCTTGGCATTTTAATGGATAACTTTTTAGGTACCTTTTCTGATTGATTTTGTTGATCCTGAACACTTGTAGGAGGATTGCTGAGGTGAAAGCTAACGAAAGAAAGCAGGCACTTGAGGAAATTTTATATGCTTTAGTGGTACAAAAGTTCATGGATGCCGACGTGTCTTTGGTTCCATCTGTATCTCCCTCACCTTCTGCATCTTTCAAGCCAATTGACTCATGGCCCAAACAAGATGAGAAGCTTGAGCTGCTTCATTCTCCCGAGGCTCTTGAAATGATTCAGAATCACTTGGCTTTGATTATGGGAAATCGTGTAGGTGATTTACAATCTGTTGCTGAGATAAGCAAACTCAGAGTAGGGCAGGTATATGCAGCTTCTGTGATGTACGGCTACTTCCTCAAACGAGTTGACCAAAGGTTCCAGCTTGAGAAAACCACAAGGGTTCTTCCCGAAGGTCTGGACAGAGAGAACAGTAGCATTCAGCAGCAAGCATCAGGAGATGAGAGGGTGCCTAGTTCCAACATGTCTGCACAAACTCACCCCGAAGTCTCTTCTTGGTCTGAAGTCCCGAACCCGGGGGGTTTTGGGCAAGCTCTGAAACCGTCACGGTTGAGGAACTACGTGATGTCATTTGATGGTGAATCGCTTCAAAGGTATGCCACCATTAGATCCAAAGAGGCTGTTAGTATCATTGAGAAACACACGGAAGCGTTGTTTGGTAGGCCCGAGATTGTGATCACACCTGAAGGAGCAGTTGATTCTTCTAAAGACGAGGTTATCAAGATCAGCTTTGGTGGACTTAGGAGACTAGTCTTGGAGGCTGTAACATTTGGTTCGTTCTTGTGGGATGTTGAGAGCTATGTAGACTCCAGGTACCATTTCGTAGCAAATTAAGTCAATTAAAGTGCATCCCTTGACAGTCAGCAATAGAACAAAGAAAGACGGGATGCTAAACTAAACCAACTCGATAGTACTGCCATAAGTTACCAGTGGTTGTGACGTTAATTAGATTGTATATAAACCACCATACTTTTTCTTTTTGATTTAGACTATACCTTGATTTGGGATTCTTTTTCTTTGTTTGAACATATCTTGAGATGTTGCTCAGCATGGGTGTTTCCTCATAAAAACATGTTTCTGTCTTTATGAATGTGTTATTCAGTTTCCAGCTATAACGAATTGGTCCTCTGTTTGTCATGGAAGTTCTTGGGACCTTTAAATCTGGGTGGTTCATAAGGCTACAAAGTCTGGGCATAAAAAAATTGTAACATATAACATGTGAAACTCAGATTTTATTAAGCTTTTCGAGCCTTGTGTTAATATGTAGGTCTAGTATATTTGAAATGAGTTATGGTTAGCAGATACCTGCTAGTCCGACATAGGTTGAGCCGTTGAGGTGATGATATGTTACCTGCTTATATACAACAGTGAACATATATCAAACATATTGAGATGAGTATTATGTTACTAAAAAGGCTGCTCTCGCGTGGAATGTATTAAAAAGTTTATATACTCTACGTTAGCACAGTGTCTTTCGTAACTAACACAAGTTCTTAACTTTTTGCCCCAAAACAAAAGGATACATACCAATATGATATGAGGATGTGGTGGAGACGTGAGAAAAATAAACAATGTGTTTGCTTAATGTGCTTCTCATATTTGGTGTCAAATCTTATTTTAAAAATAGTCTGCAATGGCTTCTGGTCTTTTGGTTGAGCAACAATTTGTGGTACTGGTCTTCCTGATATTGCCTTGGATGATGGTGTAGTCTCCAAAAGGTTTAAAACGGCGGAGAAAGCCCAGTTCCCTATGTACACCATGGGTGTCGAGTAACCCTTCTCCAAAACTAGCCCCAAACAATGTTTAACTATTTTTGCGAATTGGAGAGTGTTGAAATTAAACCATGATCTATACATTTATCCGAAAGCCCTCTTTTACTCGACCTCAGAAGGACGCTTACGCCGGGAAGACTACCCCAAAGTTTCCGTCTGTGGAGTTCTAGTGTTGGCTCATTTTGGTTTTGAGGGGTACCAATATTTCCAGTTTTTTCTTGAGGAAATAATATTTTAATCATTTTACCTTTTTCTCATTTTGTAGAATTCTTCGCCTTAAACAAGAGATGCACTGTTAGCCGGTTGACTGATACAAACATAATAACGCGGTGCATAACCTTGCCCTATTAATGTTAGCCCAAAGAAATATATATTTACACTTAGCACGGTGATCGGTTTGTTTCGGTTTTTACCCAAAACAGAAACTTGGTTTCCAAAACTATGAAACCGTTCGGTTTCGGTTATTAAGTAGTTTAGTTATTTCGATTATGCCTTGAACTAGATTGGTTCCGGGTTTTTAGACCTGCAAATCAGGTCGGGTAATGAATTGAATCTATCAAACCCATAACTGGAAGCATATAAACTATTGATAAAGAAAACATAGATGGTATGGATTATGATATTTAAAATGTAGGAGCTATCCCATTATATATCGGGTACCTTAGTGGCTTAGTATATGTTTTGTAAGGAAAACCAAGTCGACATATATAATCCCACATAGGTTGAGGTAATGAAACGTTGCTAGCTTATATGCAGTAGCGAATTATGTCCAGCAACTTGGAACAAGTATTATGTTATCTTCTTACCAACTCTATCGGATGGAAAAGAAAAAAAGTTTAAATCCGCTTAGTGAGGCAAGGTAGATAACTTACATGAATTCTTAAGTTTTTTCGAATGTTGCATCTCATGTTTGGTGTAAAATCTTTCTTGAAAAAGATTCTGCAATGGCTTGTGGTATATTGGTTGAGCAAAATTTTGTGGTAGCGTTTTTCCTCATATTGTCTAGAATGATGGTGTTGTAAGAATATAAGTTACAGTATTTGGATTTAGCTCATTTCAGTTCAATGGGTACCGATATTTCCAAGTTTTTGTAAGGACTTTTTTAAATAAAAAATTACAAATCATTTTAACGTTTTCTAGTTTATGAAAAGTTTCACCTTACAAGAAACAAGACATGCACTCTTAGCTTAGTTGGTTGATACACATGCAATATTATGGTGCTAGTCCGTAACTTAATTTTGGGAGTAATTTTAGCTTAGAAAAAGATTAGAGTAAATTGCACTATTGGTCCCTATACACTTTTCAATTCTTGCATATAGTCCTAAGAACTTTGAAATTGTGCGTTTGATCCCAACATCCCGGTTTCGCTTCCTTGTGAGTCCAAATTTCTAACGCTCGTTAGAAATCTCGTTAGCTGCAAAGACTTTTTCGTCTTTTTGGCTTTTTTTGTCCAAACATCACATTAACATCGTTGGTCCTTTAACTTTACAATTCTCATATTTTAAAAAATAGTCGTTTCTTACCATTATTTTTGCTTTTAAAAAAACAACTTTAAATTCCTATTCTCGTCACATAAACTATTTCCACAACAACTCCTCATTTTTCATACTCTCAATCTCAATTTAATCATACACAAAATTCTTATGGATTGTTCGCTTCTACATATGTACCATAAAAGAAATCAAAGCTGAAGTAATGAAACAAGTTGATGAGGATAAGCGATATTCACAAGCGTTGGTCGACACATCTATGATCTTTAAAAACGCGAGCAAAGCTAAAAAAGATATGATCGAAGCATATGAAGAATGTTAAAATATGACGCTAGAAAATTTTGCTTTGGCTGAGACTTTTTAAAAAAAAATAAGCTTAAAAAATTTACAATATTTCTTTTGATTTGTTAGCATGGCATGTAGAAGCGAAAATTTTGCTTATCAAATAGTTTATAAAATATTTTGGTCGAACTACCATCGGACACACATACAAGCTATAGATACAACCTTGCGACAACAGTACGTTTCAACGAGGGGTTGTACTTGTTACACACACAAAAAAAAAAAAGGTATAATGGCTACATAAAACTAGTCATGGAGGTTTATGACAGCACTTTCTAGAACTTTCTAAATATTGGGTACCTTGGTATATGTTGGATTATGGAAACCAAATCAACATATAAGTCCCACAAAAATTAGGTACCCCTTAGCTAGGTTGAATTGCATAAATTTTTGTATTTAATTCGCTCGGGAAATATTTTAGATTGTATATTTAAATGGATTCTTAAGCTTGCTCATCGAACAAAAACACATGATACATCGCCAGTATGGTGCAATAATGAGAATGTGGTGGACTAGAGCGAAAACATGGACTGTTTTTATGCGAGATTCTAAGTATTGAACTATTGAGCACAGTGGTATATGTTTTTTTCTGACGATAAACGAACTAGCATATAGTCCCACATAGGTTGAGGTAATGATATGTTACCTTGTTATATACAACAGTGAACATGTATCAAGCATATTAAGGCGAGTATTATGTTACAAAAGGCTAGTCTATTTTAACTAAAATCTAAATCGTGTTTTAATTTTTTCTCATTTTGTAGAATTTTTCGCCTTAAACAAGAGACTATTAGCCGGTTGATTGATTCAAATATAATGCACGGTGCAAGTACATAACCTGCCCATGTTTATTTTAGCCTAAAGAATTATATATTTACACTAAGCACGGTTCGGTTTATTTCGGTTTTTACCGAAAACAGAAACTTGGTTTTCCAAACTTTGAAACCGGTTTCGTTCTAAGTAATTCAGCTATTTCGATTAAGCCTTGAACTAGATCGGTTTCAGGTTTTTAGACCTGCAAATCGGGCTTGGGTAATGGATTAAATCTATCAAACCCATAACTGGAACCATGAAGGAAATATTGAAGGTCTTTGTATTTATAATGGAGCAAATACGTGTTTACTTTAAGTTCTAGAGTAGCTTCGAAATATATATATATTTGTCACATTCACATAAGATTATGGAGAGATTATGCTTATTTTTTCAAAAAATAAGCTATTTAAAAAATAATCTTTGTTTGGCAGACATAAATTTATAAAGATTATAAAAAATAATCTTCCATAATCTCGAAAAATAAAGGTTTCTTTACGTAATTTTATAAAATAATCTATTTTATAATCTTTTAAGACCAAAGACCAAGACCAAAGACCAACACCAAAGATCAAGAATAAAGAATAAAGAATAAAGACCAAAGATCAACACAATCTATTTTTGCCAAACATACAACTATTGATAAGTTAGAAAACATAGATGGTGTGGATTATGAAAATGGTCTAAAAAGTCATCTAACTTGTCATTTATTTATTATTATTTTTTTTTATTATTTTTTTTGTAAGCATTAAACTTTTAATTTTACTATTATAGCATCCAATTTTTTTTTTTAATTTTCCTATTATAGGCATGTAGCGCAAAAAAGTGAGGTGACAATAGAAAAATTAAGGATGTTGGATGCCTACGATATAAAGATTAAGGAAGTTAAATGCATATAATAAAATGATTAAGAAAGTTTGATGCTATAATAAGAAATTTTAAAAAGTTAAATGCTACAAAAAGAAAATTAAAAGTTTGAATGCCTACAAAAGAAATAGCAAATTATATGCTTTTTTAGACCATTATTTTCTTTTTTTAAAAACACCAATTCAACATATAATCCCACATAGGTCATGGTAATGAAATGTTGCTAGCTTATATACAATAGCGAACATGTGTCCAACAACTTAGGATAAGTATTATGTTATCATTTACAAGGTTTGGAAAATATTTGTTTAGCATATATTGATGATATTATTGTTTTTACTAAAGGAGATGAACAAGAACACATAAAAGCAGTATCAACAGTTTTAAAAAGCATGTACTAGTTTGGGATTGAAGATATAATCAATAACTAGGACTTGGTAGATAACTTAATGGATTCTTAAGTTTTTGGGAATGTGGCTGAATGGATAAAAATTGGGTTGTGTTTTCTTGCTTATTGTTCTTCTTACATTTGGTGACTGTTGTTCAATCTTTCGCTAAAAATCCTGCAATAGCTTGTGGTATTTTGGTTGAGCAAAACGTTGCGGTAACGTTCTCATATTACTTAGAATGATGGTGTTAAGTTGTTAGTTGCAGTATTGGGAATGTGGCTGAACGGATAAAAATAGGGCTGTGTTTTCTTGCTTATTGTTTTTCTCACATTTGGTGACTGGTGTTCAATCTTTCGCTAAAAAATCCTGCAATGGCTTGTGGTATTTTGGTTGAGCAAAACGTTGTGGTAACGTTCTCATATTACTTAGAATGATGGTGTTAAGTTGTTAGTTGCAGTATTGGGTATTAGCTTATATTGGTTTAACGGGTACCGATATTTCCTAGTTTTCTTTGAGGAACTTTTTGAATAAAGATTTTCAAATCATTTTAACTATTTATTCCTTCCGTCTGAAAATTATTGTCTATTATTGATTTTTTCGATCTTTCTTTCTCTACTTTGACTGTATTTATTTTTATTTGTATTATACAATACTTAATGAAAATTATACCAATGAAAATACATTTAAAACTCAACCCGTTCATATATTTTGTATACAATACTTAATGAAAATTATACTAATAAAAATACATTTAAAACTCAACCCGTTAATATATTTTGCATCAAGTATTATGTAATATAAGCAAAAATACTTAAAGTCACAATTTAAAAGTAAAAACCAAAAAAGTCAATAAATAACAATAATTTTGAGGAAAAAAAAATATTAGTTTGTGGAAAGTTTTTTACTTAGAAGAAACAAGACATGTTCTCTTTAGCTTAGTTGGTTGACACTTGATACACTCATACAATATCATGGTGCTAGCTAGTACCTAACTAAGAGTAATTTTATACTCTCCTTGATTCCTCTTGTTCTTTAATCATTTTGTAATCACACTTTCTAATTTTTATTTTAAAAAGTTGGTTGTTATTAGAGAAATTTTCAAATGCTTACTCTTATTGTGATGCTTACCAAATGATAATTTCTTACTATCCATCTAGTTTGATCTAATGATAGAGATTAACTTAAAATTTAATAGATAAATTTAAGTTCATATTTTTTTCTTGTCTTTTTGTTTTTATTCACTTTTTTTTTGTCTTTCTTTCTTTCTTTTTTTGTTTTTTTTTTCTTTTTTTTAGTTAACATTTTATTGTAAATAATCACGTTTTTGTTTTTTTTAATTCACATTTTTTTATATTCACGTTTTCTTTTATTTGTTTGTTATTTTTAAATTCACGTTATTTACGTTTTTTTTTATTTCGCGTTTTTATTTCTTCCCTTTCATATGTTTTCGTCTGTTTTCATACGTTTTCATCCGTCTCCATACGTTTTGATCTATTTTTCGTCCGTTTTCCTACGTTTTCACCCGTTTTTGTCCGTTTTCATACATTTTTGTCCGTTTTCATACGTTTCTGCCCGTTTTCTTACGTTTTCGTCCATTATTCATACTTTTTCGTCCGTTTTCATACATGTATTTACGTTTTCATACATATTCGTCCGTCTTCTTACGTTTCGTCCGTTTTCATACGTTTTCGTCCGTTATTAAACGTTTTCGGCCGTTTTTAAACGTTTTCATACATTTCTGAATATCACAAGTGATATTCTGAATAGCACAAGTGATATTCTGTGATATTCAGAATATCACAAGTGATATTCAGAATATCAAAAGTGATATTCTGAATAGCACAAGTGATATTCTGAATAGCACAAGTGATATTCTGAATAGCACAAGTGATATTCTGTGATATTCTGAATTTCACAAATGATACTGCGAATATCGCAAGTGATATTATGTGATATTCTGAATATCACAAGTAATTTTTTGAATATCACAAGTGACTTTCAACTAATGTTTTGTAACATGAAAATCACACGTGATATTCAAAATATCACATCGTGATATCCAGAAAATCACAAGTGATATTCATAATATCACAAGTGATATTCAGAATATCACTTTGTGATATTCAAATAATCACAAGTGATATTATGAAGTGATATTCATAATATCACAGAGTGATATTCAGAAAATCACAAGTGATATTCAGAATATCACAAAGTGATATTCAGAAAATCACAAAGTGATATTAACAAAAATCACTTGTGTTTTTCTGAATATCTTTTTCTGATATTCAGAATATGACAAAGTGATATTCAGATAATCACAAGTGATATTCTGAATATCACAGAAATCACTTGTGATAGTCAGAAACGTATGAAAACGAACAAAAACTTAAGAAAATGGACGAAAACGTAAGAAAACAGACGAATTCGTATGAAAACGGGCGAAAACGTATGAAAGAGTAAAAACACGTCTAAAAACGGAGAAAACGTATACAAAATGGACGAAAATGAAAGAAAAATGATGAAAACGGGCGAAAACGGACGATAACGTATAAAACGTATGAATACAAATGAAAACGTTTGAAAAAAAAACACGAATTAAAAAAAGCGCGAACTAAAAAAAAAAAATACAATAATTTAAACAAAAAAACATCAATTTAAATAAAAAAAACGTGAATAAGAAAAAGGAAACAAAAAAAATGTGAATAAAAGAAAAACATGGACTTAGGTTTATCTACTAAATCTTAGGTTAATCGCCACTATTAGATCAAACTAGATGGATGGTGGAGATTTATCCTTTGATAAGCATTTATTTATGAGTAAGCAAAATAAAGTGACTCGTTGTTACTATTATAGAACAATCCTTCAAAATGATAACTATAACTAGGCAATTATCTAAACCTATTTAAACTTGAACCCAATTCTTCGTGAAACACATACAAGTTGAATACTGGGATTTCAAAGAATGTGCATCTATTTTAGTGTCACTAGCCGGGTACCCGCGCACAGCGGCGACGATAAGTATAGTTATATGTGTTTGTTTACCCGTTTAGTGAATTCGTTTCACAACACTTCGAATGTATATGTGTTAGTTGTAAGTGTTTGTTTGGGTTACCCGTAACTTTCCGTAGCTTTCCGCGACATCATTATTATTCCCGCATATAAAATACCTCGCAATCTCTTACGCGTCAAACACTACCCCAAAAGTATATGATTTTGACGAATCAAGATTATATTGATTGAAATAAATGAAATAAAGGTTAAAGTTGTAAAATTTGAATTAAAATAAAATAAACCCATTAAAAATATAAAACTAAAAACTCATAAAATATATCAAAATGGATGTTAAATTAAGGAGCATAAAATTTTAGAAAATATGTTGAAATTAGATTATAAAAAAATAAGTAGATAAAAGATATTTTAATTGAAAAATAAAGATGGATTTTAGTTGAGAAAATGACACATGTCATTTTATAATTGGGCTCTTTATCTTAATTTTTAGTGGTTAGGAGTTAGGTTTGGAGTTTGTTAGAAGTTAGTCTTGAGTTTGTTAAGTGACACATGTCATCTCATGATTGGAGCTCCTTATCTTAATTTTTGGTTAGAAAACTCTTTCCATAATAAGCAAGTAAAAAAGTCTGAATTTTTAAGCCTTCTAATTTTAGAAGGCCTAAATGCATTATAAAATAATATAGATATGCAACGCAAGGTATAACCTTTATCATACACCTACGTGGGATTGTAAGCCTATATACAATGAAACAATCTGCGTGGGATTGTAAGCCTTATCAGGACAGACTATAGTGACAACCTATAGAATGATTTGCACATGGGTCCTGCTATGCAGACACCCCATGGTAGGGGGTGTTTGCATTTTTCGGTGTTTGCAATGGTTCCAATCATTTGCATTTTTGAGGTGCGATGACATAGTTTTTTTAGTTTTTGTTTTACAACTTTTTTTTACAAGTGTTTTTTACAAAGTTTTATTTCTTTTTACAATTTTTTTTTTTTTTTTTTTTTTTTTTTTTTTTTTTTTTTTTGGTTTTACAACTATAAATTTAGTTTTATAACTTTAAAAAAACGTAGTCGAAATTTTTTGAGGCTAAGATTCGAAGGTTGCAAAGTGAGATTTTATCTCACTTTACCGCCCATTCGGTTTCGGTTATCATCATCGCCTCGGAAAATTTTAAGGCTAAAAAATCATCATCGCCTTGGAAAATTTTTAGGCTCAAACTCGAAGGTTGCAAAGTGAGATTTGATCTCACTTTACCGTCCATTCGGTTTCGGTTATCATCATCGCCTCGGAAAATTTTAAGTCACAACTGCACAAAGTCACAAGTTCACAGGAACTGCACAAGTCTCACAAGTCCAAAACTGCGCAAGTCTCACAAGTCTCAAACTGCACAAGTCTCACAAGTCTCAAACTGCACAAAGTCTCACAAGTCTAACTGCACAAGTCATAAGTATTCATGACACAAGCCTCACAAGTTCAACAAATTTCACAAGTTACACGTTTTCAACATGAATGTGGTAAGTAGGATTTCAAAACTGCAAAAGTTCACAAGAAAGCAACTAAGATTCTCAAAGGGGAGCTGCTATGCAGGCACTTCAGGCTTATAATGCCATAAGAAAGCAACAACACCAAAACACCAACAACACCAACAAGAAAGCTACAACACAAACTAAAAAACTAAAGGGAGAGTCTACACAAGCACCCCATAATCCACTTCCCAAGCAAGCAGAAAGCAACAACAAGAAAGCAACAACCAACAACACCAACAAGAAAGCAAACAACAAAAGTGGTCCACCACAACAAGCAAACACCACAAACAACCATGTCTAGTTCACCATTTGACACACAAGAGGTAAGGCTCAGATTATTAGCTCTTTATGAGATTTAAACAATCATGTTGGCTGCAAATATGAATGTTGCAAAGTGAGATATAAACTCACTTTACCGTCCATTCATGTTTGCCATGCCAAAACTCTTAAAGGTTTTTTTTTTTTTTTTTTATATATATATATATATAAAATCATTATTGCCTTTTTTTTAAAACCTATTTATTCATTTAAAGTTGTAAAGTGAGATAAAACTGCTCACTTTACCATCCAGTAATGAAAATGCATTCATTAGAGTATCACCTGCAAAACATCACCACACAAAATAACTCATTACGACAGAAATATCACCACCACAAAACATATAATCTCACAGAAAACAGATACCACTTGCACAGAAACATCAGCACCACAAACTACTTATCTCACAGAAACATCACTAGCACAAAACGTTTTTAGATCTAACAAGTTTTTAGAATCAAACAAATATCAGTCTAACAAGTTTTTACCTCAACTTTTTAAACAGAAAATCATATATTTTTCAAGATCTAAAACCTTTCAGATCTAAAAAACTAAACAACGAAAACCACAACATCACCACAGATGATAAATTAACCCAAACAAGTTTTTAGATCTTGAAAGTTTTTAGATCAAACATGTTTTTACCTCAACTTTTTAAACAGAAAATCAAATATTTTTCAAGATCTAAAAACTTGTCAGATCTAAAAAACTAAGCAACGAAAACCACAACATCACCACAGATGATAAACCAACCCAAACAAGTTTTTAGATCTTGAAAGTTTTTAGATCAAACAAGTTTTTACCTCAACTTTTTAAACAGAAACATCACCACAGATGATAAACCAACCCAAAAAAGTTTTTAGATCTTGAAATTTTTTAGATCAAACAAGTTTTTACCTCAACTTTTTAAACAGAAAATCATATATTTTTCAAGACCTAAAAACTTTCAGATCTAAAAAACTAAGCAACGAAAACCACAACATCACCACAGATGATAAATTAACCCAAACAAGTTTTTAGATCTTGAAACTTTTTAGATCAAACAAGTGTTTACCTCAACTTTTTAAACAGAAAATCATATATTTTTCAAGATCTAAAAACTTTCAGATCTAAAAAACTAAGCAACGAAAACCACAACATCACCACAGATGATAAATTAACCCAAACGAGTTTTTAGATCTTGAAAGTTTTTAGATCAAACAAGTTTTTACCTCAATTTTTTAAATAGAAATCATCTCTTTTTCAAAATCTAAAAACTTGTCAGAGCTAAAAAACTAAGCAACGAAAACCACAACATCACCACAGATTCACCAAAACATCACTACAACATCACCACCAAGTAACCAACGATCTAACAAGATTATTGTCACAATTCTCAATTTCCGGTCATTTCTCGCATTTACTATTTCATCGTTTATCGTAAACTAGGTTTACGAGTATCAAATTCACGTAACCTTAATGGTTTAGATGTGAATTCATGATCATATCATCGGGGTCATTTCATATAGACTAAGTTTAGTCTACATTTCATTAACATCATTGTCATCATATTAGTTCATGCATGGTTTTGCATTTTACATTAAACGTATGATTTTTATATTAAATAAACGTTATCGCGTAATTAATTATTTTGAACAATTGATCCATTACTTCCAAAAATTATTCCAATATATTTTTATACTCATATTAAGTTTATAAAATAATATTATGAGTTTACCTAGTGTTTTAAATTTATTTTGTAACTAAATTGTTGTATTTATATAATTACGACATTTTTCTTAAATTCGACACGATTAATATTATATCACTCAAATTTTGCAAGTAATGTATTTTTATAATTTTTATGTCCTAAAAATATTTTATCTTGACCCGTGAAAATTTATTTTATCCAACGCTACCCTAAATATTTACAAATGACTACAACTTACCACAAGTTTTCACTTTACTTACATACATCTACACTTATACAATTTAAAAAAAAAAAAAAAAACATAATTAAAAGATGACAAACCCCCCTTGTCGACAAGGGGGATGAGTCACAATGATATTTGCTAAATATCTTAGTAAATGTATTATACTATCTCATTTCATTTCATTTCTTTCTTTTGTAAACAAAACAAGATCAAAACTCATCTCTTTTCTCTAAGTATTCGGCACCAAGGGACCAAACCGAGGATCATCTCCAAGATTTCAAGACAAGTTTTAATATACACTAGTATCATTTGTTGCAAAGGTTTTGTAATACAAACCTCAAGTGATTAGGAAAAACCATTTTGTCCATAAACCTCATCATATCACTAGTAAGCATTCATATTCATATTTTTTTATTTCATATTCATTTTTATGGTCATATCATTTTATTTGAGAAACATGCAAGTCTCATGATGTTTATACCATTTTTAAAGGTTTTTAAGGTTTTTATATGTTAAATATATATAATCCATCCTATAATTACTCCTTGTTATATTTTAGTTTTGGTGATGTCTAGGAACCCATGACACCCTAAGAAGGTGTATGGTAGGATTATAATAGCTTCGGAGTTGTTTTGAATGGGTTAGAATAGATTTGGCGCGAGAAAAACTCATTTCGACACGTTTTGAAAAGGGTCTGTCCTTAAAATTTAATTCTGGAAAATCCGACAGTGAACAAAAATTTTTGGCCTAGATATTTAGAAAATATACTTTAAAACGAAACCGTGGCCGCTTGAACGGATTAAAACGGAGTTATAACGAAGAAGATATGAATTTTTCAAGTTAGACGTCGAAAACTAATAATTTCTGGAAATTCAGCATATAAATGTCACTTTTTACGAGTCAAAAATGAGGTTTAAGCGTTATGAAATGTGTCGACTTATCGAAAATATATTAGTATACTTTGACACGAAGCTAAGGGTATAGAAAACGTAGAAAACGGATTTGTAACGACAAAATTACACATGTTTACAAAAGTTGCCGTAACTATTATCATATAAGAAAAACTATAAAACATTTCTAATAAACAAGTTTTGCGGCAAAAACTAGTTACCAAGTTAAATGTTGTTTTTAACATTTAATTAGAACTTTTTATGAAGAGAAGTCTTCTAGTAAAAGTGAAATCGCCAACCATATTTTCCAAAATATCCAACCGTTCGTCAAGCGGAGTTGTAATGAAGAAAATATAGTCGCTCAAAGTTTACCGAAAACCACTCTTAAACACACAAGTACCATACTTAACCTCTATTTTTCTTTATGTTCGAGACCTTTAGGATGGAAACTTAAATGCTAAAACCTCGAGATAATGATACAAGCTTCCTAAAACCGTTGAGTTTGCTTCCTAACACTCGACGTGCACCATTTTACGACTACCTTTTAGAGGCCGTTTTAGTCACTTTCATGGAAATTTCAATGACATTATTTTACGACGAAAAGTTATAATTTCAAAATTAATCACTAAATGATTATCGTCGGATATCATTTCAATGTAAATACATGTGAAGTAAATTAAAAATGGTCAAGACGTTAAAAGATTATATTTTCGACGAGAAGTATTGTTTTCAAAAATACATAAGTGGTATAAATATCATCCGAATTGCGTGCATAACATTACATCATGACTTATTGCATATCATATCATTCATAATAGGTCAGTTTCGAGATTCACGCTACATTTCGTGTAACCACTTTTGTCATTGCATCTATTCATCAAGTGAGTAATCACATCCCCTTTTACCGCTTTTACTATCTTTTGGGGTGAATGCATGAACCATACTTGAATTAAATTGATTCTTACTTTTGTGAACTCTTTTGACTAGAACTTGTGAACTCGAATCAAATCCTTGAACTTAATTACGAATTTATGACTTGTTGGAATTTATTGAACCGTACATGTTATGACCTTGACCTAAAGTCTCCTATGTTCGGAGCATCACTATAAAGTCTCCTATGTTCGGAGCATATCTTTGGGAAGAGGCACCCAGTATATCTTTGGGAAGAGGCACCCAACATAACTTTGGGTAGTGGCACCCAGCATAATTTGGTTTCATCAGGAGCATCCCTGAATTATTATATTCGTGGTACTATATTGTGAACTATTATGACCGCTTATACTTGACTACTTGATACGCTATATTTTGTGCAATGGGTTGTGAACACACAGGTTGCAAGTTTTGTATGGGCGAACTTGGGCCGAGTGGATTTACAATGCCTTTGCTTTGTGGACTATTTTCGATGACCGAAACCTTTGAATATTTCTTACGAGTTTTCTTATTTTACTTAAACGTGTATACTCACCAACTATTTTCATAGTTGACCCGTTTTCTCTCATGCATTTCGTGTGATCGTTAGTAAGCTTTTTCTACCAGGTCTTGCATAATGAAGTTTTCACTTGTCACTACAAATCGTTATGTAATAGAACGAAATATTTTGGAATCTAAACTTTGTAATATATTTGCCGATGACGGCTAAAATGGTATTGTAATGGTGTACTCTTTCTTTTAAATATTAACGTTGGTATGTTCTATTATCTTGTGCTTATGTTCCTTTCCGTTACACTCGTGTTTCATCCCGGCGAGGGTGTGACAGATTGGTACGAGCCAAAGGTTATAGAGAATGCCGATTTTCAAAAATAAAATCACGCCTATAACCGGAATAAATTTTTTATTTTATTAAACATTGAACATCATCCGAGTCAACTAGTCCTATCGTTGATCGTTAATCATAAATTATACAAAGCCCGATCAACTATGTCTAATTTATGAAGAACCATGCAATGATAAGAAGGGTAATTTTAAATCATGTTTAGTCGAGTCTTTAGAGTCCGGTCACCGAAGTTGCATTGGTCGGGTGGGTATGCATAGCATGTTTTACGCTCACATCTACATTACCGTACCTTGTTTATATCTTCTCTTTTCCATCTTTCGACTTGTTAGACATAGTATGTCCGTGTTCTGCCATATTTCGATCACTATAACACACATTACCACCGCTCGCACCTCATCGACTTCGTTCGAATGTCGTTTACTCAACCCGATGTTTTGGTCCTCTCAGAGGATCATGGCGCAAGAAACACACGCCGGGAGGCAACAACAACGGCAACCCAAACAACAATGACAATCCAAACAACAACGCGATCGAATAGCGGATCTACTCACCCAAATTATGACACATCTCGATGCTAGACGAACCAACGCCGGAGAAGGTGTTTCAAACGCCGGTCAAGGATGCGACTACAAAACTTTCATGACATGCAAGCCAATGGAATTTCATGGTACTGAGGGTGCCATTGAATCGCTAACTGGTTCGAGAATGTTGAGTCGAAACTTAGTATCACGAAATGTATTGAAGGAAACAAGGTTGAGTTCTCTCACGGTCTACTACGTGGTCGAGCATTGACCGTGGAACAACCAACCGCAGACTAGAGGAAGAGGGGCGCAAATGCGTTATCTTGGGAAGCATTTAAGAAACTACTAACCGATGAGTACCGCAGAAAGATGAAGTGCGAAGCTAGAAGCGGAATTTTGGAATCACTTGATGGTTGGAGTAGAAGTCGACAAGTACACGATCGGTTTCCACGAGTTAACTAGGATGGTTCCTCACATGGTTTCCACCGTGGAGAAGTTGATTGACCGATATATATGGGGATTGATACCGAAATTAGGAGGATGTCACTTCATCAAACCCAACCACTCGCAAGCCGCTGTGGGTATGGCGATCGCTTGACAATGGACGAAAGCGGCAGGAGGATCACCAGGAAGCCGAGACCGTGGTCGGCAAGACAAGAGGCAACTAATAACCGGGAACTATGGAGCGACTACTCAGAGCGCAAAGATACGCAGTCCACATCCTTTGTGCACTCGATGTAACTATCACCATTCGGGAGATCGCCAAGGTGCGACAAATGTGGACAGACGGCCACTTCGCAAAAATTGCTCAAACAGATGGGAATCAGGATGAGAAAAGCATGTTACGAGTGTGGAAGTCTAGATCACCTTCGCAATACCGCCCAAAGTCGAAAAGAACTCCCAATCAAGGAGGTAATCGTCCAAAACCGCATTGGCAATAGAAGGCCCACAAGATCGAACAATGATGTTCCCCGCACGTGGTCGAGCATTTTATCCGGGTACCGAGGAAGCCCGCAACGCGTAACGGGTACATAACTACCTTATTTCGCATGCGACATGATTTTGAGTGCATAACTTCCTTCCAATTTTACCACGCTCACGACATTGATTAATTTGTGACCCATCGATATCGACCTTAGTTGTATTATATTTTGTTGATTTGATTTGATTTGTGTAAGCAAATCCAATATCGAGCGAATCTTCAAAGACTTCATTCAAAAGACTTGTTTCTAGCTTGATCTAGTGACGCTTCTTGTTTGATGAGTTGCGAAAGTCAAGCTAAGAAACAAGTTTACTCAAGTCACTATCTAAAGGTCTTTTGAGGGCTACGTTCGATATTGGGTAAGTTTACCCTATCAAATCTAATAACGGGCACGTACTTAGTTGAATGGGGAACCCATGCGCATGGGCATTGATATGATCATTTAGACTGCTCGCACGAGCATAAACTTTAGAATCCTTGTCGAGGTTCGGACCATGGTATCATTAATCGAATCACGAGGACGTGATTCCACCGACATGGGAAGAATGTCACAATTCTCAATTTCCGGTCATTTCGCATTTACTATTTCATCGTTTATCGTAAACTAGGTTTACGAGTATCAAATTCACGTAACCTTAATGGTTTAGCCGTGAATTCATGATCATATCATCGGGGTCATTTCATATAGACTAAGTTCACCTACATTTCATTAACATCATTGTCATCATATTAGTTCATGCATGGTTTTGCATTTTACATTAAACGATAATTTTATATTAAATAAACGTTATCGCGTAATTAATTATTTTGAACAATTGATCCATTACTTCCAAAAATTATTCCAATATATTTTATACTCATATTAAGTTTATAAAATAATATTATGAGTTTACCTAGTGTTTTAAATTTATTTTGTAACTAAATTGTTGTATTTATATAATTACGACGTTTTTCTTAAATTCGACACGATTAATATTATATCACTCAAATTTTGCAAGTAATGTATTTTTATAATTTTTATGACCTAAAAATATTTTATCTTGACCCGTGAAAATTTATTTTATCCAACGCTACCCTAAATATTTACAAATGACTACAACTTACCACAAGTTTTCACTTTACTTACATACATCTACACTTATACAATTTTTAAAAAAAAAAAAAACATAATTAAAAGATGACAAACCCCCCTTGTCGACAAGGGGGATGAGTCACAATGATATTTGCTAAATATCTTAGTAAATGTATTATACTATCTCATTTCATTTCATTTCTTTCTTTTGTAAACAAAACAAGATCAAAAACTCATCTCTTTTCTCTCTAAGTATTCGGCAACCAAGGGACCAAAAGGAGGATCATCTCCAAGATTTCAAGACAAGTTTTAATATACACTAGTATCATTTGTTGCAAAGGTTTTGTAATACAAACCTCAAGTGATTAGGAAAAACCATTTTGTCCATAAACCTCATCATATCACTAGTAAGCATTCATATTCATATTTTTTTTATTTCATATTTATTTTTATGGTCATATCATTTTATTTGAGAAACATGCAAGTCTCATGATGTTTATACCATTTTAAAGGTTTTAAGGTTTTATATGTTAAATATATATAATCCATCCTATAATTACTCCTTGTTATATTTTAGTTTTGGTGATGTCTAGGAACCCATGACACCCTAAGAAGGTGTATGGTAGGATTAGAATAGCTTTGAGTTGTTTTGAATGGGTTAGAATAGATTTGGCGCGAAAAACTCATTTCGACACGCTTTGAAAAGGGTCTGTCCTTAAAATTTAATTCGGAAAATCCGACAGTGAACAAAAATTTTGGCCTAGATATTTAGAAAATATACTTTAAAACGAAACCGTGGCGCTTGAACGGATTAAACGGAGTTATAACGAAGAAGATATGAATTTTTCAAGTTAGACGTCGAAAACTAATAATTTCGAAATTCAGCATATAAATGTCACTTTTACGAGTCAAAATGAGGTTTAAGCGTTATGAAATGTGTCGACTTATCGAAAATATATTAGTATACTTTGACACGAAGCTAAGGGTATAGAAAACGTGAAAACGGATTTGTAACGACAAAATTACACATGTTTACAAAAGTTGCAGTAACTATTATCATATAAGAAAAACTATAAAACATTTCTAATAAACAAGTTTTGCGGCAAAACTAGTTACCAAGTTAAATGTTGTTTTAACATTTAATTAGAACTTTTATGAAGAGAAGTCTTCTAGTAAAAGTGAAATCGCCAACCATATTTTCCAAAATATCCAACCGCTCGTCAAGCGGAGTTGTAATGAAGAAAATATAGTCGCTCAAAGTTTACCGAAAACCACTCTTAAACACACAAGTACCATACTTAACCTCTATTTTTCTTTATGTTCGAGACCTTTAGGATGGAAACTTAAATGCTAAAACCTCGAGATAATGATACAAGCTTCCTAAAACCGTTGAGTTTGCTTCCTAACACTCGACGTGCACCATTTTACGACTACCTTTTAGAGGCCGTTTTAGTCACTTTCATGGAAATTTCAATGACATTATTTTACGACGAAAAGTTATAATTTCAAAATTAATCACTAAATGATTATCGTCGGATATCATTTCAATGTAAATACATGTGAAGTAAATTAAAAATGGTCAAGACGTTAAAAGATTATATTTTCGACGAGAAGTATTGTTTTCAAAAATACATAAGTGGTATAAATATCATCCGAATCGTGCATAACATTACATCATGACTTATTGCATATCATATCATTCATAATAGGTCGGCTCGAGATTCACGCTACATTTCGTGTAACCACTTTTGTCATTGCATCTATTCATCAAGTGAGTAATCACATCCCCTTTTACCGCTTTTACTATCTTTTGGGGTGAATGCATGAACCATACTTGAATTAAATTGATTCTTACTTTTGTGAACTCTTTTGACTAGAACTTGTGAACTCGAATCAAATCCTTGAACTTAATTACGAATTTATGACTTGTTGGAATTTATTGAACCGTACATGTTATGACCTTGACCTAAAGTCTCCTATGTTCGGAGCATCACTATAAAGTCTCCTATGTTCGGAGCATATCTTTGGGAAGAGGCACCCAGTATATCTTTGGGAAAAGGCACCCAATATATCTTTGGGTATAGGCACCCAACATAACTTTGGGTAGTGGCACCCAGCATAATTTGGTTTCATCAGGAGCATCCCTGAATTATTATATTCGTGGTACTATATTGTGAACTATTATGACCGCTTATACTTGACTACTTGATACGCTATATTTTGTGCAATGGGTTGTGAACACACAGTTGCAAGTTTTGTATGGGCGAACTTGAACCGAGTGGATTTACAATGCCTTTGCTTTGTGGACTATTTTCGATGACCGAAACCTTTGAATATTTCTTACGAGTTTTCTTATTTTACTTAAACGTATACTCACCAACTATTTTCATAGTTGACCCGCTTTTCTCTCATGCATTTCGGTGATCGTTAGTAAGCTTTTTCTACCGTGTCTTGCATAATGAAGTTTTCACTTGTCACTACAAATCGTTATGTAATAGAATGAAATATTTTGGAATCTAAACTTTGTAATATATTTGCCGATGACGGCTAAACTGGTATTGTAATGGTGTACTCTTTCTTTTAAATATTAACGTTGGTATGTTCTATTATCTTGTGCTTATGTTCCTTTCCGTTACACCTCGTGTTTCCGCCTCCGGCGAGGGTGTGACAATTATTACTTGTTAGATCTAAAAAGTTTTTAGATCTAAAACTAACAATCAACTCAGAGAGAGAGGGAAACGAGAGGATAGAGAGAGAAATGGTATACGTGTGTGAGGATTGAGAGAGAGAGAAAAACAAATATCAACTCAGACAGAAAATGCTTACACCACAAGAATGGAACGCGTAACACACACCAGAACCACACACGTATACTCTTTTATAACTAAAAGTTAACTCTTTTATTTATAAAAGAGTATTATAAATAAAAAGTATTAGTATAATTTGTATTTTATAAAAAGTATTATAAATAAAATTTTGTATTAGTTTTTTAAAATAAAAGTTGTATTAATTTTTTAAAAGTTGTATTAGTTTTTTAAAAGTATTATAACAAAAGTTGTATTTTTAAAAGTATTAGTTTTTTAAACGCTAACAGATTACTCTGTCGATGGCATATTAATCAAAATGTGCTCAAGCATTGAAGACACAAATTCGCTACGGAAGAGGAGTACGAGTCCGTTAGATGGACATGGGATTTGATGGTTAAAGCTCCGACCGAAGATGTGTTCACGCACTATTATCATCACCTACAGGATTTATTGGTCCAACAACAGGGTACTTACCTATTAATACATATTTTTATTATTATTTAATAAATAACTACTAGAATTGTTTTCTCACTTTATTAATTCATTGTTTTCTCAGATGTTTTAGGGTATTTTAATAACTGGCTGCAACATTACGACCGCATGTTTGTGTCGTACATTATTGATCAATATCGCAGCTTCGGCCAGACAACAACATGTAGAGTTGAGAGTCAACACGCGTTGTTGTGTTCGGTCGACAAGATTATAGCTGCGCAAGAAACTGCGATACGAGACTCTTTGAATACAAGCAAAATCAAGAAACTGCATTCGTGTAAGGGCACATTATTTAACGAATTGCGGTATAATGTTTCAAGAGATGCTTTACTACTCATACTCACAGAAAGTAAACCGGATGTGGACCCACATGAATTTTTGGAGAACACTAAGTGTTCCCTGGCCTATAGTCCGGCATACTCATACGCCAGAAGAGCCTCAAGAGCCTGAAGAGCATCAAGGGCCTGAAGAGCCTCAATATTTTTCTTGTCAAGATGACGTAGAAAAATTCCAAAATGTTTTTACCAAAGCATCGTCGTTTGTCAAGAAGAATATGTTAAACATGCTCAGAGGTATATACGCTCCTGAATCTATGTCAACCCAACAACCTGCTGTTAAAGAAAGTACTCGTGGACGTCCGAGCGCAAAGGACAAAAATACAAGGCTAAACAAAATATCCTATATTTGAACAAAGAACCCCCCACAGGGCACAACAGAAGCTATACAAAACCTAAAAAAGTCCGAGACTTAAATGAAGAAACTGCGAGACATAGTTCATACGTGGGAGAGCCTTCTAATGTCCCAGACTTGAACGAAGAACCTAGCGAGGGCGATTTAAGACACGAGTTATACATTCCAGATGACAGTAGCGAATATTTTATGGCTCGAATTCCACCTCTTTTCTGACGGTGGATCCTAGGGATTGTTAACGTGGCAGGTGATGGAAATTGTGGGTATCGAACTCTTGGCGTAGGTCTTGGTCATCCCGAAGGGATATGGCCCAGACTTTGAACTATTGTCAGGGAAGAGGTAGACAATCACCGGGAACATTACATGCAAATGCGGGGGACTTTTTTTTACACATATGGTCAACTCGCTGAATTGGTTTGAATCAGGTCCAGCACCCCATGATTACTGGATGATTATGCCAGACACGGGAGTGGCTATTGCTACAGCTCTTAACCATCCAATTGTATGCATATCCAATTCAGCATCTACTACGTGTCTTCCGCTGAGAGGGGGTCCAGATACAGCACAAATATTATCACCTGTTGTGATTCTTCGTGTGGGGGAAGACCAGGCTGCTCACTTCGTTCATGCGGTTCTGGATGAAAACTCACCACTCCCATATACTCACCCACAATGGAGATGGTTCAGAAATGACTTGGCCGCGGGATGGGCACATCTTTTTGCTGAACGACAGAGCATGTTTAGAAGGACGTAGTATAGACATATGTTGCAAACGATTACTGATTTATAGAAAAGGATTACTGATTTATAGAAAACGATTATTGATTTATATTGTAAATGACAAAACATGTATAGACGATTACTGATTTATATTGTAAATGACAAAACATGTATAGACGATTACGGATTCTCGATTTATAATAAACGACATCGATTTATAGTAAATGACTCGTCATCTTTTATTACGATTGCGCTCTGCTCGGTTCTTCCTCATCTTTTGTTACAGAATCGGATGACATTCGATGGATGGACATTCATTGTGTCAACAACACACCCGCCGTGTTAAGAGTCCAGATTATGTGCCTTCTTCTCCATCTTATGTGCCTCCTCTCCGCCTATATCTCCACCGCGGATGAGGAGAATTTTATACACCGTCCTCCGGTTCTTCCTCATATTTTGTTACGTACCCGTCTCGCTGATTGGCACGAGCGAGATTGCCGGATTGAGGAGACGATTTCGAGTTAGAGTTTTGTGTGGGACGGATGGCGGCATCATTGAGCGACTACGCCTCGGGCGTGATTGATCTTAGTTTCTAGTTATATTGTGATTTTTTGAACCATGTATCAACTATTAATCTATAACAAGACTGGTTATTTATGTATTCGAAGCTTCTAATTTTGTGAAACATGATATTACTAATTTATGTTGTAAATAATTATACAAATTCTTTTGGCCAGATTCAACAAGAAAATCCTTTCTTGTGTCATTGTCGACGGGGATTTATAATTGAAAGAACATCCCAAAAGCCCAAAAGTTGTGGTCAGAAGTATTATGCATGTCCTTTATCAAAGGTAAATAACTAAACGTTTGCTTATTTACGTAAATATATCAATAACTTATTTGTTAAGAATACATTTCTTATAATTGTTTCATCATGTAACAGCCAGAGACTAAAGACTATGGGTGTCGATACTTTATGTGAAAGGATGTATTTCAACAAAAGTACTTTGGTCAAGGTTTTCTTCAACGCAGGCTCAAACTGCTAAACTAAAGATAACACGATCAACATGCTATTGGCTCAAAACAATTTGTTGAAGGCAAGAATAAAGACGTTGGAGGCATCAACGTAATTGGCAAGAAATCCAGTTGATCACGCATGTCAGTCGAGTGGAATACTCTATGAGCTTATAGATGACATTAATAATCTTCATGTGGAGTAGATTTCGTTGTAATATTAGTAACATTTGTTGTTGTACTTGTTTAATGTTTTAATGTTTTAATGTCTAATGTTTTATTGTTATTGTTTAATTAAATGGAAACAAATACACAATTAAAAAAACATAACGTAAAAAACTACACAAATAAATATACTCTACATATAAAAACACTACACAAATAAATACACTATACATATTAAAACACTACACAATTTAAACAAATAAATACACTACACAAATTAACTCTACACACAAAAGAATTAAATACACACAAAACAAAAAAAAAAAATAAAAGGAAAAAAGTAGCTAATGATTGGGTCGTGGGCCCCACCCTATGGGGTGCATGGGAAGTGAAATATGGGGTGATTGTGTAGATTGTCCCTTTGCACATATAGGTTTTGATTTGTGCACATCAGTCAATTAAAATAAATTAGAAATATAGTACAACTATTTAATGCATTAAAGATGTGTATCAATAAAATATAAAAGTATGCAAATCAATTCTCATTTGAAGACATTAGAATTGAGATGAAATATTTGTTAATATGTTAAGTTTCTAATTTATCTATGGGAGGTGATACTTACACCACACTTTTTGATGCATTCACCATCATTTACGCATTACAGTATTGTACAGTACAATAATGTAATGCATAAATGGTGGTGAATGCATCAAAAAGTGTGGTGTGAGTATCAATTCCCTTTATCTATATTTACGATAACAAATTGCCACACTGCCAAACGAAACCTACATAGAATATTGGACTATTGGTCGCCAATCACAACAATGTCATCTTTAGTATCATGGAATCAACGCCATTTATTCTTCCTAGATTACGGGTCATGTATACCTTTCTTAGCTAGGTGTGCTAGCGTCCGACCCATAACAAGGCCACATCATTATAACTGTTATCGTAGCGATCCCTGATGGATGCATTGAGCTCATAAGTTGCTATTTAGAAAGTTTAGGCTTTGAACCTAGCATGATTGTAGACCCACTCGAGTTTAATTTTAGTCAGCAAGTACATTATGCCGTTTGTTATGACTAAACCCCCTTTCCACTTCATTTGTTCCCTGCCCATCAAGTACATTATGGTTTTTTTATTATGAAAAGATTTTCCTTGGTGAAATATTTTGCCATGACTACGATTGGGCATAAATACAAGAACGAGAGTGCACATGTTACACACACTCACACAAAAGTTGAAATGGCTACAAAAAACTAGCTATACATGTTTAATAGAACTTAAATATCATAGAAGGTGATCTGCAAGAAGAATTGCAAGTTGTCTGATTACCATATTGAAGGGTAATTGATTTCCTTGATCTCATTCACCAAAATAACTATATATATCAAATACAAGGAGAATTTTAAAATGTGGGCTAGGCATAGAAATCTACACATGGGCCTAGTACAAAATAATAAGAATAGATATACACATATACATCGACTAATAACACACACTCACACAAAAGTTGATGGCTACAAAAAACTAGCTATGCGTGTTTAATAGAACTTAAATTCATAGAAGGTGTTCTGCAAGAAGAATTGCAAGTTGTCAGATTACCCAATTTATTGTCACATTTGTCAAAATCCTTTTTACTAAAAAAGCTTAATTAACGCAACGTAATGATCAGCACAATAACCGAATTGCATAAAAGGACCTACAGAATATCTGAAACCCCGTTTGATTATGAACCCAAAGGTGTAGTTGTGGCGTATGTGGTCTAATAAGACCCAGCTCGCCTTAAGAAGCATCGGCTTATGGACCACTTGATAAACCACTCTAAGATGGTCACTAAGGGCACGACCGAATGACATGGGCCGAAAGGCCATAAGGTATTCTTTAAAAAGTATTACATCATGAGTATTTTACTAATAATGCAATACTGGGGGACATGTTAACGTATGTGTCCGAAGGACACGTACCGAGAGGCAGATACAACACTTGTCCTAACGACATGTGCCGAAAGGCGTAAAGACATTCTCTAAGTATTTCACCATCGGTCTTCAACCAATAGTACAATACTGAGGGGTGATTCGCTCCCAAACAGTCAAGTTTTCTCACTCAAGCCGGCCACTTGTGAATGGCCGACCGTAAGAAACTTAAAACGGTTCAGAAACAAACTCAATGAAGATCCGGGAGTATAGTGTTTCCCGGGTCGTTATGTCCCAAATGAGTCGAAGAATCACCAAACGTATAGTGATCGAGGGATTTGAACGGAAAAAGGGATTTGAATTATTATAACTACAGAAAAAGCTCATAAACTAAAGGGGCTTAAATGCAAATTAAAGGAAATTAAAAAGATAAAAAATATTAAATAAACGCTATCACTATTTGCAAAATGATGTTTTTGATTTTATGTTTTTATAAAACTTGAATTAAAAACTACGCGACGTACAAATGAAAATGTGAAACTAAATCAATATTAACCCTAAAAATATGAAAAATGATATTTTTACAATCCTAATGATAAAAGAAAATTTATAGAAAAAGAAAATTATTTTTATAACTAATTATCTAATTATTATTAATTAAAAACTATTTTTAAATATTAAATAATAGACTAAAATACAAGAAAATATGAAATAAAGCTAGAAAAATAAAATTATGACTTGGAAAAATCTAAAATATCAAAGAAAATTTTCAAAACTATTTTGTATTTTTCTAATATTTTTGTATTTTCTATGAATTAAAAACTATTAAAACTAATTAAATTGCTTAAAAATACAAATTTAACTAAGAAAAATCTAGAAAAATATTTTTTTGGCTTTTTATATTTATCTTAACTTAAGAAAAATGAAAAATTAATTTTTTGAAACTTTTCTTAATTAATTGTATTTAAAGCTATTTAAAAATGCTTAAAAACTGAATTAAATCAAGAAAAATACTAAACTGACTTGGAAAAATCTGAAAAATTCAAGATAAGCTTAAAATAATATAGAGAATCAAGGAAAAATATAAAAACAGTGGGTTGCTTGTAAGAAAATGAGGCTGCAGTTGAATGTGCTTATAAATAAGCACTAAGGATAAGCTAAAAGGACCAAAAGACCACCAAACTGATACAAAAGCTAAAATATGCTAAAAGAACCTAAATGCAACTAAAACAACTATCCTACACTTCTAAATCACAAGCTCAACAGATTTGATGATTAGAGTATATAAGCTAAAAGCGCTTTAGGTGGCTACTTTAAGCTTAAGCACAAGACATACAATAAGTTGAAACTACAAAATGGAAGTGGGAACCTGCACTAGACCTGGGTGGCTATCTATAAGCCAAAAATGAGACCTATATAAGCTCAAATGAGCTTGTGGCGACCCTAGAAGACCCTGCGTGCACTCGACTTTCACCGAGTCGACTTGCATGAGGGAGTTCATACCCATTTGACAAGCCCATTTAGAGCTTAAGAAAAATTCACAAAATATACTAAAATGGAGATAAGAAAATAGACCAAGAGGGACTTTTAAAACCACAAGTTTCATTGAAATTGACTCGAAATGAGTTCATGAAAAATCCTCTAGTTCGCCAAACCGAGTTATGCAAGTATTGACTTTTGACAAAAATGAAAAGTTGACTTTCTTGAACTTTGATCTTGATTTAAGGACTGAAATTGATGTTATATGATTAAATAAACTAAATGCAATCTACTTCTATGATTTTTGAACATAAAACAAGCTTTTGAAATTGCAAAATCACAACAGTCATGTATCTAAGACAGATTAAAGGATATGTTGACTTATTGCTTTGCAGACGCAAGTATATGACAGATATGAGTCTCAATTGACTAAAGAGATACAAACCAACTGATTTTAACAACTGCTTAGCCCTCTAACATAATTTTGCTACAAAATCCAAACACCCCTATATTTAACTGTTTTGCAAATTTAACAAGGCTAACTACTGATCTAGCTATAGCAGATACTCAAAATGATTCTAAGTGACTTAAATACAACTAATTGAACATGTTTAAGCCTTCAATGATCACAGATACATACACAAGAACAATATGCAAATTTGAATAAAAAATGGAATTGAGAATGACACTCACAATGGTCCAGCTTGTATGCAGGCTAAAACAAAACCCAAAACTACTACACTAAGCCCTTACCAACCCATATCCATGCTGAAACAAACCCAAGTATCATCACCATTCCCAGTCCTTGCTCAGTTTGACTTTCGTTGACCATGGACCAATATTACTTTAAATTAACTTATAAGCTTACAACAAGCTATGATAAGCTTAAATAAGCTGATTTGAGCTAAAACAAAGCTAATTGGAAGCTTTAATACAGGAATTTGAAACTGACTTTTTCACCAGTGAGCTTGAAAACATAAAATGATATTAAAACCTTGAATTACCACTTAAAACTGGATTGCAACTATTAAACAACTGAGTTTGATACATAGAAACAAAAATTACAACATTATGACTTGAACTAAACCATTTAATTAAAAAACGACATTAAAGAAAAAAAAATAAAACTAGCTACTCTTTCTCTTGCTATCTCTTGCTCTTTTTATACCCCCACTCTGCTTCTCTCCTCTTTCTGAGCTTATCCCACCTCTCTCTAGGACCATTGGATGCTTTGAGTGAATTTTGGCCATAGGATCATTTTTGGCGGGAAATGGTTTTATCCAGTGGGTGAGGTTGAGTGTTTGGGGAGGGAAGAATTAATGATTTCTTTGTAGTGTTGTGGAGGTGGAGTGTGAGGAGGGGAAAGGTGAGCTGGGGAATGGGTAAAGCCTGGGTGTTGCAGGCATGGTGGGTGAAGAAGACAGGGAAAAAGAAAAAGGCGCGAGTGGGTTTTGACCAGTGGTTTGACTGGGTATTAATAAGCAGGGGGGTCAATTTGAGGGGGGTCCAATAGGTTGGCAGGGTCACAAGCAGTTTTGACAAGGCCAAAGGTCAAAAAGGTTTAATATCCAAGGACTAAATTGCAATTTCTGAAAAACAAGGGACCATGGCTGCCATTTCATCAAAGTTGCTCCAAGGGCTAAAAGTGACAAACTCTAAAAGTACAAGGACCAAACTTGACATTTTCCAATTTTCCAAGGACCATTTTTGCCAATTTTGAAACTTGGAGGACCAAACTTGTAATTTTCTCAAACTTTTTATATTTTTCACCAAAGGACTAATTTTGACAAGTTATGATTTTCAAAGGACCTTTGGTGATTTTTATTTTGAAATTAAATGCTCAGGGACTATTTCTGACAACTTTTGAAACTTGGGGACCTGAACTCGCCAATTATGCAAACTTTGCTCATTTTCATCCGATTTTAAACATTTTGCATCCGAAACATATAAAATGTAATTTTGAGATATTTTCAGTATTTTGATGCATTTCTGAGCATTTTTAAACGTTTTGCAGTTCAGATTTAACCAAAAATGATGAGTATTTACACACTCATCAAGGGGACATGTTGATGTATATGGCCGAACGACCTATGCTGATTTGCCGTAGCCAAATGACTATTTCCCGCCTAAATATTTCCCGCCTAAATGTTTTCCTCCTAAATGTGTCACTATCTATGTCACTCTCTCTATATACATGTGTCACTCTTATCATTGTTGGGACATGATACCATACACATATATTACTGATATCTCATCTCTCACACACATATAACACCACATCTCTATATACACATCTAATACATATTAACACATCATAATGCATACATAACATGCTTATACCTATATGATAAATCCTCTACCCACGAGGTTCGACTGACCGCTTGGAGGTGGTTCCGGCTTCTACCTCGGGGCTTACTTTCGGGGCTCCTTCTAATGGGTTCTTTCATGTTTGTAGCACACTTCAAAGCTCGGGACAAGGATGACCGGTACGTGGGAGCCGTCAAGACCAACTCGACAGAAAAATGCTTCAACATTTGGCGCCATCCGTGGGACCCGTTATTCACTCTACGAAGGGTTAAGAATGACGGGTCACATTTTCAGTCCGACGTTCGGTACAAACCTCCGGTGTGGACGTTTGATATAAAACGTCCAATAAAGATGTCGAGTATAAGCGACATTACGGGCCGACTAAGGACCGTTCGGTATTATACGAGGTTCTGACTTGACCGTCGGAGGGTGGTTCCCGAGGCTTCGGCCTACTTTCGAACGACTTGACCAAAGGGTATTATACCGGACGTTTGAGCGACAGTACGGGCCGACTATGGACGTTTGAGGGTGGTTCCCGAGGCATCATAATGCATACATAACATGCTTATACCTATATGATAAATCCTCTACCCACGAGGTTCGACTTGACTTGAGGTGGTTCCCGTCGGAGGGTGGTTCAAAGCTCGGGACAAGCCGTGGGAGCCGTCAAGACCAACCCGGCAGAAAAATGCTTCAAGGTGTAGTCTAGTGGTGAGACTTGGGATTCTCCATTGGAGACACAGGTTTAAAGCTCTCACATTCATCCTAACTTACTCGAGTCCATATTGTTTTGAAGGATGGCGTCGTGTTGTTGGTTATAGTAATGCATAGACAGTACTGGAATCAAACTTTTTATTGTTATTTGAGAAGCTTTGTAAGATAAACTATTGACCAAGAAAACATAGATGGTAGATATTACGAGCTATCATAAACAGAGGTACATATTTTCTTTTCTCTTTTTTTATTATGAAAACCAAATCAGCGTATGATCCCACATAGGTTAAGGTAATGAAATTTTGCCAAGTTATATACAATAATGGATATATAACCAACAAGTTTAGATAGATGTTAAGTAATCTTAGGCTGCGTTTTCAGGAAGACTAAAAACAACATTTATTTAGTCTTCTTGGAAAGCATCTTAGATAACCTAACGGATTCTGAAATTTTTGCATTGGACAAAAAGATATGTTTGCATCTTCAGTTGTTACAATAGTGAGGGAAAACGCTTCTCGCATTTGATGTCATCTTCCTAAAAAAAGATTATGCAAGGGCTTGTGGATTTTGCTTGACAAAAGTTGTGTTAGTCAAGATCGGTTTTCCTTTATATTCCTTTTGTTGATGGCGTTGTAAGTCATAGTAATTTCAAGAGATGCACTATTACCTTAGTTGGTTGAAACGCATATAATAACACGGTGCAAGTCCATAACTTGTGCGAGTAATTTTGGAAATGCGCGAATTATTAGTTGACTCGGCCGAGTTACCGATTCGCCAAGTAACCCAAATTTTTGGCAGAAAAACCGGTTCCCAGTTTTATTGGTTCACTTAAAACTCCAACAATCATTCCCTCAAAGCAAAGCCAATTTGGAAACATTGACTCGAACATTCTATAAAAGGATTTGTAGAATGTTGTGTTTCATTGATTCAATAATCCCATAACCGGGCATACATATACAAGATAAAACCCTAGGACATAATGGGCTATAGACCAAAGATAGATACCGGCCTACAAATACATACAGAATAATATACAATACTAACACACCCCCGCAGTTTGAGCGGGAGGACACCGAACACTCAAACTAGATCGAAATTCTTCAAATAAAGCGGAAGGCAACCCCTTAGTGAAAATATCCGCAAACTGATAGCGAGAAGGCACGTGAAGAACTCGAACCTGACCTGCAGCCACCAAATCTCGAACAAAATGAATGTCAATCTCGATGTGTTTGGTTCGTTGATGCTGAACCGGATTGGAGGACATGTAAACGGCACTAACGTTATCGCAGTAGACAAGTGTTGCAGAAGAAACTGGAGTATGTAGCTCGCGAAGAAGGTTCCGCAACCAACACGTTTCAGCCACTGCATTGGCAACCCCGCGATATTCTCGCCTCAAGACTAGAGCGAGACAAAGTGGGTTGGCGCCAGAGGACCATGATAGTAAATTGTTGCCAAGAAATACACAATAGCGGGTGGATCGTCGAGTGGTGGGGCAACCACCCAATCAAGATCGAGTAAGCAACCAATGATGTAGTGGAGGATGAATACAATCAGAACCCATAATCCAAAGTACCAGATGTAACGCAAAATCCGCTTAAGAGCCGAAAAATGAGGCTCTCGGATCATGCATATGAAGACACACCGCCGAACAAAGATAAGAAATATCGGACGAGTAAATGCGAGGTATCGGTGACCTCAAGGCTCCTATATAAGGTGGGATCGATACCAAATCGCCATCATCACCCGCTTTAGACTCGGTGTCAACCGAGTCCGATCGAATTGCAATCACCATGTGAACACGCCAAGGATCTCGGTAGATGTAAAACCCGAAAATCTAAAACCTATATAAAGACTAAAATACCCTTGGAACCAAGAATAATAAAATACGAAATACGCTTATAATAAATTTACGAAATTAAAACCTAATAAATAAAACTTAACGAATATAATTTCGTGAACGACTTTGGTAAGACGAAGGATTTAAAAGTTTCGCTAATGTGTTGGGCCGCTCGCTTGTTGGTATGGGCTCGCTTCCTTTGTTTTGTTTTTGCGCCAAGCCGAGGACCAAGAGGAGCCAAGAGGGCGTTTGTTTTGTGTTCGTGAGCCAAGGGTCAAGCCCATGTGGGTGAGCTTGTGTATTCGGTTGGACCCAAGCCAAACCCAACTTATCTCCTAAACCTAAACTAATTGCTACTACTATAAATACATCACATAATCATTAAATTGAAACCCTAGTTTGCTTTGCCTCTCCTTTTCTTTCTTCTTGTTCGCCGAGACCCATAACACCTTGGTGTTGAGATTTTTGCTTCGACAAGTTAAGGTATAACGTTTATTCATCTTCCTTTAACGTACCTTGCATGTATATGTCAAGATATATTTTGTTTCGTCGCGTTTTGTTCTCTTTTGTTTGTGGCCGAGAGGTGTAAACCGAAAACAAGGAAACCCTAATCAATTTAACTTGTAACTAATAAGGAACATGTAACGTGATAAGTAATATTGAATCGGGTCATGTATATGTTGAGTTAACCTAGGCCGAAGCATGCATGAGTTAGGACCGAACCATATTAGTGTTCGCTAATGGGTAAAACCTTTTAACTTGAATATGTAACATGTTTAGATGAGCTAGAACTTTCAGATGACTTGCTAGCCGAAACCCTAGATGAACCGAATACATATGTACATGAGTTTTAGACGTAATAAATAAGTAAGGGTCACGTAAACATAAACCCTAGTTTAATATGTAAAGCGATAAAGTATACTAAACCCTAATAACTTATGGTCACATGAAATCATAAACGTGCATGATAAAGTGTAAAAGTAAAGAAGGTTATTAATTACGTATTAGGTTAAGTAGCGAGTCATTAAGACGTAACATGTAAAGTAAATGCATATTAATGAGATATTAAAGAATAAGAAAACCCTAGAACATAAATGAGAGTCGATTAGGGTTTGAGCTAAATATAGTAATACGTTATTTCATGTGTGAGTTATGACTTATAAAACTATTTTCACATTTAAACATAGACTTTAATAAATGATATAACGAACCCTAATCTACAACATTAATTATAAAATACTTAAGACTCATTAATAAAACCCTAAAGTATGAAGATCATTAAGTATGAATACCAAATATTAAAAGATCATTTTGACGATTATGGAATCATAAATAACATGGACGACCGTTAATGTCTATAGGTTCTGTGAAGAGGGAGTAATCCTTTGCCTTTCGTCTTTCTGCTTTTCGATCTTTTGCGTTGGAATAAGGTATGATATTCGACCTTTTCAAGAAAGGTTTCTTTTAATGTTTTTTTCAGATTAGGTTTTCCTAAGCCTTTGCTATGAATCCCAAAATCGATTTGTTTGAGCTATTGCTTATCCGAACTCGATTTCAATTATGAAACATCCGATTTTGAACTATCCGATATGAAAACTATGATTTTGGAAATATGAATGATTTTCTCGATAAATATGATCCGTGTCGCTTATGACATTCGATTTGACCTAAGATAGTTTGACACCGAGCCAAATATTTAACTAGTCATGGGGTTCCATGTCCGTATCGTTGATGCACTCGATATGACTCTAGGGCGAGAGTGATGTTCGCCACGCCTCGATGGTGAAGCATATTTTTGAATATGTAGGAAGGGCGATGGATGCATCCTAGATCCGTTATCCGTTATATGTTATATGTTATCCGTTATCCGATGATTGATGTCATGCGTGCATGCACGCCCTTCATAACTCGTAGGTCTCCCTACAAATGTTGCCTTATGTGAATATGAATATGATCCGATATATGTTTCGGCTCGTGGTAGTTGACTATAAACTTCATTTGAAATTATGATTTATGCTTTGAAAATGATTAAGATTTTGCTATTGCTCATTCACTTTATTTCGTATCCGTTATCGCTTAGTATTCGCTTTTCTTTCATATCTGCTCACCGGCTTTTGAAGCTCACCGCACTTTTCTTTTCTTCCGCGGTATCTAAGCATTGGAAGTCGGGTTGCTTGGGATGAGTGCTTGAGTGGACTTACCTTAGAGATTTAGCTTTGATTTCTTATGATGCCATTTAGACTTATTTATTTCGGATATTATGTTGAAGTTTATTTCGCTTCACTGGGACCTATGTATTGAAGTCATTTGACTTGGATTATTTCCGCATTTATGTTAAGACTTCTTTTGGTTATTTGTGTTTTGCTTTGATATGACACCATTACTTGTGATTCCTTTACCCTCATGGGTCGGGCGCTATAATTTATGGCATCGAGCCTGTGTTTACGACTTGTAGTCGGACTCGTGAACATAAGAACCTTAGGTTATCCCTTAGAGTTAGGATTTGACCCGTGAGGATTGGGTAGACTTAGGTTTCCTTCGCGAACTTCCATTTCGTATCTCACCTTTGTTCATTTTGCTAATCGCTTGAATATCATTCGATGGTTCGAACTCGCCGAAATTTGATGGAGACGATGATGCTCCTAACATGGATGTCGCGATTGCGAATGCTCTCAACTCTCTTTTCCCGGTTTGACTACACCGAGATGATGGAACAGTGATCAACAACATCCGTAATCGAATGGTGCTTCGGTAGTGGTGGAGGAAATCAACCCACGTGCATTCACACTTGGCTCGAGCGCTTTGAAGCTCAAGCCTCTTTCTTTAGCACCGCCGCTACTCCCACCGCCGAGGACCGGATCACCATGTTGAGAAGTCGCTTGAAGTATTGGGTTGTGGAGACGAGTTTAAGACTCGTTTGGCTGCGTTAAATTGGAAGGTGATGCTTTAAATTGGTGGAAAGCATTGAAACAAGCACGAGGAGGAGATGTCTTTGTTACTTGTACTTGGGCGGAGTTTCGGACTATCTTCTATAACCGTTATTTCCCGATGTCGAACAAAGAAAGGTATGAGAGGATTATCAAGCGATCTACCGCTTTGATCATGAGAACCCAATGAGTACATGAGTAGGTTTATGAGGTTGGTAAGCTTTGTTGGAGCGATTGTCGGAGATGGTAGGCGCCAAGCTAAGCATTTCAAATGGGACCAAGAAGTGGGTGTTGGACCGATCGCTAACACCGAGTATGAGGATGTGTCGGCCCGCAATGATGCAACTCGTAACATTGAGATCTTTCATGAGGGTTCGGGTTACAACAAGCGTAATCGCGATGGTGATCGGATTCAAGGTAGGACTCAAAGTAATGAGTATAAGGAAATACCGGCGGAGTTATGATTCGAGGGACAAGTGGATAAGGGTTATGATCACGGGTCACGGAAGGAATGTGGACTCTAGGCGCCCGAGGCGAGGGGTCGATAGCGAGTCAGCCGGTAAGAATGGAAATGATCGCCGTAATCAAGGTAACAATAACCGCCATACAACAAAGATCACGGCTCGAGGATCGAATCGTGGTCGTGCTTCAGATCTTCCGTCGCAAAGACACCAAGTTTTGCCTCCCCACCTATCTCGCACTACTTGTGGAAAGGCTCATCCGGACCGTGTTTCAAGGCCATCGGTGGATGTTTCTCTTGTGGTTCCACTACTCACAAGATCAAGGATTGCCCTAAGAGGAACCCGCGATTCTCGGAAACTACACCAAGCCGCCACCTACCATCGGACGTGTTTATGCTACTACTCGAATCAAAGCGAGCATACTTGTGTACCATTACGGGCACTCTTTTCATTGATGATTATTCTGCTTCGCTTTATTTGACACCGTGCCACACACTCCATTATATCCGCACATGTGCTAAGAAACTTAATATGAAGCCACAACCACTAACGAATCACTTATCGATATCTACGCCTATGAAAACCACATGATCATTGATCATAAATACGCTAAGTGTCCTCTTCGCTTTGATGATCGATTCGCCCGCACATCCGTATCCTCTCGATATGGTCGACTTTGATATCATTCTAGGCATGGATTGGTTGGCTTATCATAGAGCTTCCATCGATCGCTATGCTAGAACTGTGATCTTTGGAGACGAAACATCCCGAATTCGCTTATTATGGTTCTAAACCACTCAAATCATAAGTTCATTTCGCTATGAAGGCACGGACCATGATTGCTCATGGGTGTCAAGGTTTTCTAGCATCCGTTAAGGACACATCTTTGGAGAGTCCTAACATTGAAAACCTTTCGTTGTTTGTGAATTCACCGACGCTTTTCCCGATGAACTTCCCGGTCTTCCTCCACCGAGAAGTTGAGTTTAGCATTGAGTTGATTCCTCGGTGCTAAACCGATTTCAAAGCTCCGTGATCGTATGGCACCAGAGAATCAAGGAGTTGAAGGAACAAATGCAAGAGATGATAGATAATGGATTCATTCGACCTAGTGTTTCTCCATGGGTGCACTGCTTGTTTGTGAAGAAGAAGGATGGAAGTATGCGCTATGTATCGACTACCGTGAACTCAACCAGACATTATTCGAAACCGCTATCCTCTTCCGCGATAGACGATTTGTTTGATCAACCGCAAGGAGCTAAGTTCTTTTCTAAGATTGATCCGAGGTCCGGTTATCATCAACTACGTGTGAAGGAGCAAGATGTTCCTAAGACCGCTTTCGTACTCGATATGGTCATTATGAGTTTCTCGTTATGCCTTTTGGTTTGACGAATGCGCCGCTGTGTTTATGGACCCGATGAATCGTGTTTTCCATGAGTTCCTCGACAAGTTCGTTATTGTTTTCATCGACGACATTTTAGTTTACTCTAAGTCCAAGAGGAGCATGAGCAACATCTCCGGATAGTTTTGGAGATTCCGAGGAAGAAGAAGTTGTACGCCAAATTCTCGGTGTGAATTTTGGTTAGACAAGTCGCTTTCCTTGGTCATATCGTATCACCGATGGTATAACCATGGATCCGCCTAAGGTTGAGGCTATCACTAAGTGGCCAAGACCTACGACAAAGGATCGAGGTCGAGTTTTCTAGGACTTGCCGGATACTATCGACGCTTTGTTGAAGGTTTCTCTCGCTTAGCTTTGCCTTTAACCCAATTGATGAGGAAAGGTGAAAAGTTCGTGTGGACGGATGAAAGAGAAAAGAGTTTTGAAGAGTTGAAACGGAGATTGGTTTCCGCCCTATTTTGACTCTTCCATCCGGTTCGAGGATATCAAATCTATAGCGATGCATCTAAGAAAGGATTGGGTGTGTCTTGATGCAACATGGTAAGGTGATAGCTTACGCTCAAGACAACCGAAACCTTATGAGGAGAATTACCCAACTCATGACCTTGAGTTAGTCATTGTGGTGTTTGCGTTGAAGATCCGGAGACATTACTTGTATGGAGAGACGTGTGATATTTTCACCGACCATAAGAGTCTCAAGTATATTTTCACCAAAAGGAACTCAACATGAGACAAAGAAGATGGTTAGAACTTCTTAAGGATTATGACACTAACATTCAAGACCATCCCGGTAAGGCTAATGAAGTTGCCGACGACTTAGCCGAAATCGTGTATGCTTGCAAGTATTGAGATTGAGCCTAGGATCATTCGTGATTTAGAGCGCTTGGATGTTGAGTTGTGCGACGAGGTTTTGGTGGATACCGGGCTAGTATGAAGGTGGAGTCGAACCTTATACCGCAAATTAAGGAAGCTCGAAAGATGACGGCGAGTTGTGGGCGAGCTCGTAATGTTGAAGAAGGTAAGCGCATTTGAGTTTAAGGTTGATAACGACGGAATTGTATGGTATGAAGATAGGCTTTATGCTCCCAATGATCGTGTACTTCGTGAGAAAGTTATGACCAAGCTCATAGTTCTCCTTTCACTATCCATCCCGGTTCTACCAAGATGTATAGGATTTGAAACAAGATTTCGTGGAACGGCATGAAGCAAGATGTGGCGACGCTTGTGTCGAAGTGTATGATTTGTCGCAAGTGAAGATCGAACATCAAAGAGCTAGTGGATCGTTACAACCATTGGATATTCCGACATGGAAGTGGGATAAGATATCTATGGACTTTGTGACCGGACTACCTCTTACTAAGAAGAAGCATGATGCGATTTGGGTGGTTGTTGATCGGCTAACCAAATCGCTCATTTCTTACCAATTAGAAAGGATTATGGTATTGGTAGATTGGCGAGATTTTTCAAGAAGAGATAGTTAGACTTCATGGTACTCCGACGGCTATTGTGTCGATAGGGATCCGCTTTTACTTCTCGCTTCGGAAGGGTTTGCAAAAGCTTGGGGTACTCGACTTAATTTTAGTACGGCATTTCATCCTCAAACAGATGGTCACCGAGAGACTATTCGCACCTTAGAGGACATGCTAAGGGCTTGTGCTTTGGAATGGACCGGCACCGGGATGAATATTTGTGTTTGGTAGAGTTTGCATACAACAACAGCTGGCATGCTAGCATTAAGGCAAAGACCGCTTGAACTTCTTTATGGAAGGAAATGTAGATCACCTACTTGTTGGGATGAAGTAGGTGAACGCCTAATCAAGGTCCGAAATGATTGAGATCACTAATGAGAAAGTAGTCATGCTAGAGAAAAGTTGAAGGAGGCTAGGTCTCGCCGAAAAGTTATGCCGACAAGCATCGCCGTGATTTAGAGTTTCGAGTTGGTGATCGTGTGTTTTTGAAAGTCTCGCCTTTTAGAGGTGTGAAACGCTTTGGAATCAAGGGCAAGCTCACCTCGATTCATTGGTCCGCTTGAAATTCGAACGATAGGAGAAGTTTCAGATCGATTAGCACTTCCGCCTCGCTTATCGCATGTTCATGATGTGTTCCATGTATCTCTCCAAGAGGATACAATTATCATCCATTACACGTTGTTTCGTATCCGCTTGATCGATTCGATCCGATATGTCTTTATCTCAAGAACCGGAAGCTATTTTAGAAAGACAAGAAAGAGTTATGAGAAGTAAAGTCATTCCGCTCGTTAAGATTCTTTGGAAAAATCACCCGAGCGCGAGGCTACTGGGAGACCGAAGAGTCGATGCGAGCTAGTTATCCTCATTTCTTTGAATAGTTCGGTATGTTCTCATTTCGCTCGCTGCTTTCGTTTCATTTCAATTTTCGAGGACTAAAATTTTTTTTAGGGAAGAGTTGTAAACCCAAAATCTAAAACCTATATAAAGACTAAAATACCCTTGGAACCAAGAATAATAAAATACGAAAATACGCTTATAATAAATTTACGAAATTAAAACCTAATAAATAAAACTTAACGAATATAATTTCGTGAACGACTTTGGTAAGACGAAGGATTTAAAAGTTTCGCTAATGTGTTGGGCCGCTCGCTTGTTGGTATGGGCTCGCTTCCTTTGTTTTGTTTTTGCGCCAAGCCGAGGACCAAGAGGAGCCAAGAGGCGTTTGTTTTGTGTTCGTGAGCCAAGGGTCAAGCCCATGTGGGTGAGCTTGTGTATTCGGTTGGACCCAAGCCAAACCCAACTTATCTCCTAAACCTAAACTAATTGCTACTACTATAAATACATCACATAATCATTAAATTGAAACCCTAGTTTGCTTTGCCTCTCCTTTTCTTTCTTCTTGTTCGCCGAGACCCATAACACCTTGGTGTTGAGATTTTTGCTCGACAAGTTAAGGTATAACGCTTATTCATCTTCCTTTAACGTACCTTGCATGTATATGTCAAGATATATTTTGTTTCGTCGCTTTGTTCTCTTTTGTTTGTGGTCGAGAGGTGTAAACCGAAAACAAGGAAACCCTAATCAATTTAACTTGTAACTAATAAGGAACATGTAACGTGATAAGTAATATTGAATCGGGTCATGTATATGTTGAGTTAACCTAGGCCAAGCATGCATGAGTTAGGACCGAACCATATTAGTGTTCGCTAATGGGTAAAACCTTTAACTTGAATATGTAACATGTTTAGATGAGCTAGAACTTTCGTATGACTTGCTAGTCGAAACCCTAGATGAACCGAATACATATGTACATGAGTTTTGGACGTGTAATAAATAAGTAAGGGTCACGTAAACATAAACCCTAGTTTAATATGTAAAGCGATAAAGTATACTAAACCCTAATAACTTATGGTCACATGAAATCATAAACGTGCATGATAAAGTGTAAAAGTAAAGAAGGTTATTAATTACGATTAGGTTAAGTAGCGAGTCATTAAGACGTAATATGTAAAGTAAATGCATATTAATGAGATATTAAAGAATAAGAAAACCCTAGAACATAAATGAGAGTCGATTAGGGTTTGAGCTGAATATAGTAATACGTTATTTCATATGTGAGTTATGACTTATAAAACTATTTTCACATTTAAACATAGACTTTAATAAATGATATAACGAACCCTAATCTACAACATTAATTATAAAATACTTAAGACTCATTAATAAAACCCTAAAGTATGAAGATCATTAAGTATGAATACCAAATATTAAAAGATCATTTTGACGATTATGGAATCATAAATAACATGGACGATCGTTAATGTCTATAGGTTCGTGAAGAGGAGTAATCCTTTGCCTTCGCCTTTTCGCTTTTGATCATTTGCGTTGGAATAAGGTACATGATATTCGACCTTTTCAAGAAAGGTTTCTTTTAATGTTTTCAGATTAGGTTTTCCTAAGCCTTTGCTATGAATCCCAAAATCGATTTGTTTGAGCTATTGCTTATCCGAACTCGATTTCAATTATGAAACATCCGATTTTGAACTATCCGATATGAAAACTATGATTTTGGAAATATGAATGATTTTCGATAAATATGATCCGTGTCGCTTATGACATTCGATTTGACCTAAGATAGTTTGACACCCGAGCCAAATATTTAACTAGTCATGGGGTTCCATGTCCGTATCGTTGATGCACCTCGATATGACTCTAGGGCAAGAGAGTGATGTTCGCCACGCCTCGATGGTGAAGCATATTTGTGAATATGTAGGAAGGGCGATGGATGCATCCTAGATCCGTTATCCGTTATATGTTATATGTTATCCGTTATCCGATGATTGATGTCGCGCGCATGCACGCCCTTCATAACTCGTAGGTCTCCCTACAAATGTTGCCTTATGTGAATATGAATATGATCCGATATATGTTTCGGCTCGTGGTAGTTGACTATAAACTTCATTTGAAATTATGATTTATGCTTTGAAAATGATTAAGATTTTGCTATTGCTCATTCACTTTATTTCGTATCCGTTATCGCTTAGTATTCGCTTTGCTTTCATATCTGCTCACCGGCTTTTGAAGCTCACCGACTTTTCTTTTCTTCCGCGGTATCTAAGCATTGAAGTCGGGTTGCTTGGGATGAGTGCTTGAGTGGACTTACCTTAGAGATTTAGCTTTGATTTCTTATGATGCCATTTAGACTTATTTATTTCGGATATTATGTTGAAGTTTATTATGCTTCACTGGACCTATGTATTGAAGTCATTTGACTTGGATTATTTCCGCATTTATGTTAAGACTTCTTTGGTTATTTATGTTTTGCTTTGATATGACACCATTACTTGTGATTCCTTTACCCTTGGCGGGTCGGGGGTAGGTGATGTAGGTGGGGTTGATGTTGGTTGTGACGAGGAAGTTGGGGTGAGTTTAATGATGTTGGAAATGATGTTAGGCGAGTCATCCAAGAAGTCATAGGATGGTGGAACAGTGGGTGTGGTGGAGCCAAAGGGAAAAACGGATTCATCAAAAGTGACATGGCGAGATATAATGATTTTGTTGGTGTTAAGGTCTAAGCAACGATATCCACGGTGATTGGTGGCATGGCCCAAAAATATAGATGGTGTAGCGCGTGGGCCAAGTTTGTGGTTAGTATCGATATGAGGATAACAAAGACATCCAAAGACACGTAAGATACGGTAGTCAGGTGAAGTGCCAAACATACGTGTAAGAGGAATGTCATTGTCAATGGCTCGGGATGGGAGAATATTTAAAAGGTAAACGGCCATGTTGAGGGCTTCAACCCAGTAATTTGGGGGTAGATGAGCTTGAAAAAGTAAGGTGCGGATAAGATTGTTAATTGTGCGGATCATGCGTTCAGATTTTCCATTTTGTTGTGAGGTGCGGGGACATGAGAAACGAAAACGAATCCCATGGTCGTTAAATAGTTTATGAAAGGTGATGAGTGCTTATTCACTCATCATTTTTACACACCTAAGACCACAAAAACGACTAAAAACACCCAAATACGCTCAAAATATGTTAAAAATATCCTCGGAGTGTGTTTTATGTCTTGCAGGTACAAAAGGATGGAAAACAGAGCGAAAACGAGCGAAATCGAGCTAAAACTAGAAAAAGTGCTTTGCGGACAGAGCCGGGACTGGATTTTTCACATTTTCAGAACACGAGACGCGCTTTTGGAATGAGTTTAGGAAACCATCTTGAAACCAAACCTTCAAACCAAAATCCCAAAATAAAACACCATTGTTTGTTAAAACCTACGCAATTGCTATGTCGATTTAGTCTCATCAATAACCTTTCGATCAGTATATGGTCAGATGATTCATTTAGGTATTGATCGTCAATGTTCGAATGCTACTATCAAATTTGATGATTGATCGAATCGATTACACTTTCATCCAAGATCGAACTCTGAATTTGACTATGCAACACTTATGACTCTCAGATCAATATTACTGTAATCTTTCGATAACTATGTGAGTATGAAGTCTCATATTACATCTTATCCTTGAATTGCATCTCATCACTAATTCCTTCAATTCCGTTGATCAGAACTGAATTACACGTAGATCGAGACCTTTGAGCTTTTACAGCTCTAGATATATTGGCATTGATCACTGAATTGAAGTACGATGAATCGTGACTATCTTACGCAATTCCTTGCACGTCTACGACTTCGTACATGTTGCCTTAATATTGACCTGATCTTATAGCTCCTTGGAGATACGATCTTGCACTAGACTGAAAATTCAGTACTATCTTAGTCTCGGTTTCGTACCGTTGATTGATCTGCATTTTCTAGTCGACTTCGGAATACATTTCTACGAATTATCATAATCATCTTTGACTGTGATATGATAGATCACAGAGTTGATCGGTATCTGTGAACCGATTCGAACATTGCAGATTATCAACTGTCAGAGTACCATGACCTTCATGACTTGTACACATTTTCGATACTATCTTCAACTCATACCGTAATTGATCCATAGTATTCTTCTAACATTATTCGTCAACCATTGGACTCAATCGCTCATGTCATCAGAGTGTCCGCTACTTTCCTGATTACCCTATGGCACTTCGTCTATGATCTATGTCTCCATACCTCATGTGTACTACCATCGATTGTCTTCCGATCTTGTCAGTTTCTCATTATAACTATCCAATTCAATCATTCCTTTCAGTTGAATCTGACCTCTCGTCGGAAATTAGGACTACACTGCTCACATATCTCGAGAATCTAACGTTCGCATTGTGCACTTTTGTACAACAGCATATATTTAATCATGGTTAGATACCATTGACCTCATAGCAATGTCTTTAATCATATTTAATCTGATTGTAATTTCTGAATCATTATATTAAGCCAATCTTCACAATTTCTTATCATGTCTTACAATTCATCAATTTAATGTACATAGAGTCGTACATAACGTGCTTGCTACAATTAGGCTGATTCACATGTTCAACTAATTGACATAGTAATATTATTGCTAATGCACATATATCTATACGATCACCTAAGATCGTCAAATATTCATCTGATTGTAATATATAGATATCAATTTAAATGTTATGTTATATTCAAGTTTGACATTCTATAAGAGATTTAGAATCATTACAATCAAAAATGTCAAGTGTAATTCATTTGAAGTGAATCTTATATCTCATACTGCATAACAAGTATAAATTAATATCAAATATAATTCATCGTAATACTAATATCTACAAGCATGAATAACTTCTTAATCGGATGCACTCATTATTTATACCGATCTTTACTAATAATGTTACGCTACTGAAGTAACCTATAGAAAGCTATGAAACTTGTTTAAGATACTAATTATTGCTATTACTATAAACATTACCTCTTCAAAATCAACACGTCAAGTTCATTACATTACCATTGGTTGAACATTAATCTTTAATATTCATAAGTACTCAGTTTAACTTTATGATCAAACTTATACATAATGTCTAATGTTATATAATACCATTTTATCAGTTATTGTAATGACTTTTAATAGATAAACATTGTATCTTAAACATTATACTACAATCTGTCAATACATAGCAAACTTACCTTTGCTAACTTCTATTCTACATTGTCAAGATTTTGACTCTAAGCTTGACAACTCTTACTCGACTATCTAGCTTATAATTTTATCATACCTTATTGAATTTAGCTACATGTAAATGCATAGTCGTATTGTCCAATGTTTAACTTACTTTAGCATCGCTTAATCTGAAATTTCATACAATAGTCTAGAAACAAATTCTATATGTAATTAAAGTATTAGAACTTTATAGTTCAGTAAGTAAATTAGAGTTCTGATTCATTGTATCTTACTATATTAATGCATAATTTCATTAATGTTTTCTAGATCTTAATTATTATTAGTATTGAATGCTTTAGAGACTTATGACAATAGGCTATAATATATGTTTTGAGTTAGTCTAATTTGTAGTTGACGTACTCAAATCATCTAATCTTTAAGCTTGTATTGTTACTAAGTTGTTTAATTATTGATATATAAGTATACAGTTAACTTTAAGTTAGTTTTATTAATATCTTATTAATTACTTTGATCTTGTAAGTATGCACTTTATAGCACTAATTCTTTAGACATTTATCTTATATCAATTAGTACTTTTATCATATTATTATTCTTAAGTTTGTCTTTAATAGTTATTACAATTAGTTTAAGACTATTATACACTTCTATAATGTACTTAACTTTCTAGTATTGTTATTGACTTACTTAAGATTATTAGTATCTTTTAGCTTTTTATTGAAGTAAGTTAATATTATTTAGATACTTTAAGATTAGCTTATTTGTATAGCTTGATTAGTTATAATTTATTTCTACTTAATTAATCTAGCAGTTTTAATGTATTAATATTGTTCTTATAGTATGTTAGAGTCTTATAAGTGTAAGTTTAGAATAAATTAGCATTATTAGTTATTTGATAAGTATTTCACTTTATTGTTATATGTTGTAATTATTTATGTTAGTTAGAAGTTTTTATTGCTAATAATTGATTGATAACTTTTTCTGATTAAATTGCAATAGAGTTACTTGAACTTAAGGCTTATGCTTAATTCCGATAAAGTCTATCTTGTAATTACATGTTTATATTCTAATTGATAACTTGCTTATCTCAGTAATGTTAAGCTTAATTATACAATTACTTATTCGATTAATTGTATCAGATAGCTTGATTAGTTAAGCTTTAGATCTCGCATTTATATGATTGGATAAGATTTCGAACAATCCGTCAATGTTCCTCAATCTAATCTTTTGCCCACCTATCCCACCCGTTGTCAAGTAATTGACACTTTGCCTTCTCCTCCCATTTCTTCTCCATGTCTTAAATCTTACGGGAGTGAAGATACCATCTTTGATCCCGGCATTTCTCTTTCTTTTGAGCCGGTTATATCTCATCGGAGTGGAACTTTCACCACATTCAATATCTATCCAAACCATTTGAATGAAAGTCCGATTGAGATTTTCTCTTCCACTTGCTTCCCCAAGACAAATAAATTGAAATCGAGTCAAGCTAGCGACTCGGTTAACAAAAACAGAGCATAACATGGGTTTTCACCGTGTGTACCACCTAGTGTGGGGTGTTGCCCATTGTTGTATATAAGTTTTCTAAAAAAAAAAAAAAAAAAAAAAAAAATTTAAATAATGGCCATAGTATTTCCCTTTACGTTCTCGGTTTCGGCATAACCGCGGTACTTTGAATATTGAGGGCAATATTCATTTCTAGTGTGGGGGAATTCTCACAAATTTTATCATGTAATTATACCACCCAATTCCCCATTTTGGCCAATTTTTTTTTTATGGTTATCGATCCGCCATGTCTAATAAACAAAAGGATTGGCTAATCCGAGAGCAACGGCTCTTGGTAAAGATATCTCAAATCCGTTGACGACTTGCAATTTGCCCAAAATTGTATGGTGTTCATTTCACCATATCTTTAATTAGTGAAGAGTTGGCTAGCCCATAAGTTTATGGCTTGTGGTAAAGGCATTTGGAAAACCATAATTGGTAATCGGCTCACCAAAGATATTTTATCTAAGAGTTGGCTAGTCCGAAGAAAGCGGCTTACGGTAAAGACAAATCAAATCCGGTGGAAGCGGTGGTTTGCTCAAAATCATATGGTTATCGATGTACCATAGTTCTTACTTGAGCTGAAACATTTGGCTACTCGAGTAATGGCTTTTGGTAAAGAGATTCAAATCCATAATGTTTTCTCAAAGATTGCTAGGGACTAGCAATTGCTTAGTGTGGGGATTTTGATGAGTGCTTATTCACTCATCATTTTACCCACCTAAGACCATAAAACGACTAAAACACCCAAATACGCTCAAAATATGTTAAAAATATCCTCGGTGTGTTTTATGTCTTGCGGTACAAAAGGATGGAAAAGCAGGCGGAGCGAAATCGAGCTAAAACTAGAAAAAGTGCTTTCATGGACGAGCCGGACTGGATTTTCACATTTTGAACACGAGACTCGTTTTGGAATGAGTTTAGGAAAACCATCTTGAAACCAAACCTTGAAACCAAAAATCCCAAAATAAAACACCATTGTTTGTTAAAACCAATTTTGCAAAACTTATTTTCTTAAAATCCTTTTACCATATTTGCAAAATACTTTTCTTATAAAACCACCCTTTTACCATATCCTTACCCAACCCAAGTCAACCCATCAACCCGGTCAACATAGTTAACCCTCCCCCTACCCTTTCTCCCTTTTACCCAATTCCAGTGGCGCCAAATCTTTCCCTCCTCTCTCTGTCTCTTTCAATCCCACATACCCAGGCAAGCTTCACATGACTACCCATGGTTTCTCCCCTCTCTTCACATGGATTCTTAGCCATGCTGGCAATCCACAACTCATATATGCCATCAATGGCTAGGAGTGAATGATATAGGCACAAAGAAAAGAATCCATGGCTGTGATGTGTTTGGAAAAAGCACAGGCTCACTCTCTCACAAAACTAACACAGAAGGAACAACACAGAAGCAGAGGCGAGAAGAACAAGAATTATTCTTACTTTTTGTATAAATAGAAGCTTAGATAAAAGAAAAAAAACTAGTCTAGAATAAGGTTCTAGCTCATGTTTTTTATTATTATAATTCATTTACTTGTAATGTCAAATTTTAGTTAATGCCATCTTAAATTTCTTTCGGTTCCAATTTTTTATGCTACCTTATTTAATCATCAAATTTTCTTTACTTGTAGTGCTAGTGAAAAGTAATTTGGAAGTTGTTTTAAAATTGTTTGTTTATGGTTAGCTAATGGTTTCAAGAGTTACGAGTTTCGATCTTCTTTAAAAATTACATTCAATGTCATAAAGGGTGTTTGGATCAAGATGTTAGAAGTAGTTAAATGTACTTAAGCAGCTCTTGGTAATTGAGGATAGTATGATTTAGTTGAATTAAGGTTGAGTCAATGTTCAAATCAGTTTTTTTATGGAGCTTTTATGTTTGAGTAGTTCAAATCTGTCAAGTTTACAAGTTCTTTTTAAACAATGTTTGAGCTATTAACTCAGTTTTAGAGTCTTGTTTTGTGTGCAAACAAGCCTTAGGAAAGAATCAAAAAATCATTTTTTTGTTCTTTTGCTATTCTGAAACAATGACCAACAATGAGCCGTCTCGTGACCCACAAGATGCTGATTTAGGTAGCCTTTTTTTTTAGCTCTTTACTTCTCATCCGTACCTAATTAAGTTCCCTTAGTAGCATTTAGCTTGTAGAGATTAGCTTTTATCCATTTGCTAGCTTATAGTAGCTTATTCTTGAGTTTCAAATCCGCCACTTGCACCCATAGGAACCTCTTCTACAATCTATGTGTACCCCCCCTTAGTTAGCTTTTTTTTTTTAGCTTTTTAGTGCTTAAGATTTGCTTATTAGGTTCCCTTTAGACCTTTTGGATAGTGTAGATTAGTAGTTAGCTTTTGATTAGTTTAACTTGTAGCTTTAGATAGCTTATTTCTCATTGTAATAGCTTAAGAATTCCCTAGTATAGATTGTATAGCCAACTGTTTTCTTTTTTTTATATGAGTTGTGTGCTTGTTTTTAGTTTATTTCAGATGAAGGTGCACTTGAATTAGCTTATTTGTTCTTTTACATTGCCTATCATCTATTTCTTCGTCGCCTATTTGTGCTACAAGAGTGTATAAGGGGTGTTTGTTTGAAACTGATAAAGGGGTGTTTGGTTGGGACCTGTCCAAACAGCAGCTTAAAAGCTGTTCCAACAGCATTTTAAGAAGCTTTCAAGGAAAAAGTTTATACAAAAAAAGTTGCACTTTGATAAGCCCTTTTAGTTCCCAAAAGAAGAAAAAAAATAATAAGTGGAAAAAACGCACAGACCAGGAATTGAACCTGGGTCTGTGCGCTCAGGAACCCAACAAACACCTGCATAACCATCTGCTCTAGTACCTGTCTTGGATTAGTTATTGCTTTCCTAATTACTTGAATACACTTTGCAGTTTTAAGCTTCATAAGTGAAAATCAAAAAGGGTGGGAAGTGGGACTTGAACCCACGACCTCCCTTGATTCTGAGACCACAAACAGCCACGCCCTTACCATCTGAGCTAGTAGTTGTTGTATGTTAGTTTTCTACATTTTAATTATTTAACATCACTTAACAGTTTTAGCTTATTAGAATAACTTGCTTTTTTAGGTCTTATTTCCAAAAAAGACCTGCACTTTTTTTATTTTTCCTGCATTTAGTATAACTTAATTTAGTTTTCTGTAAAATTTCATAATTTTTCGTTTCCATTTACTATTTTTAATAATTAAATTAGATTAAAACCGTTTTTAATTCGTAATAAATTAAATAAAACTCGAAAAAAATATTCCGCTTTTTCCTAAAATTATTTTTAGTCATTTAGAATGTAGGAAAATTAGTTTTGCACTCATAACATGTAAATTGCATCTTTTTCACTTTTAAAGCTCGGGATTAGCCCGGGGTTTTCACGTTTTTAGTTTTAGCCCTAGACCTTAGTGTAGCTTCATTTTATTGTTCCTTAGGCTTAGTAATAGTTTGTTTAGTGTTTACATTATTTTACTTGCTTTGTTTTCTATTCCGTGCTTTATTTTGTAGAATACGTGTCGCAATTCAAAAATTCGTTTAACCAATTCAAGTCCTTAATCACAAAACTCAACGATTCCGTCAATTTCACACCTCGTTGGGACACGACCGGGAAGTCACTTTCCGGTATCACTTTATCACATTCGTGAGATTTGGCACGTTAACCCTTTTCCTAAAGGTTGATTTGTCGAATTTCACGGTTAATTGATATACGTTGATATTGTGTTTTCACCACCACTTCACAACGAATCAAATTTTGGCGCCGCTGCCGGGGAGGTGTGTTGCGCCAATATCGTGAAGTCTTTGCGATTAGTGACTTGAAGAACCTTCCTCGTGAAGTAATTGTTTTTATAAAAATACAAAAAACCAAAAATATTCTTCTCATTCCTCTTATTCGTTGATTCTATTTCTCTTACCCTCTTTTACCGTTTGATTCTATTCTTCATTATCCTCTCGATCACTCAATTCTATTTCTTTAACCCTCTACATGTTTAATTCCGCGGCGATCGATTATCGTCGTTGTTTTCATTGCAAGGGATGTATGGAAGAGGATCAAGTTTATTGTCTCAATCCCGATTGTTTATGTAGCGATGTGGTAGGGTGGTGCAAGCAAATATTGCTATTGGTGCGAATTATCCGATAAAACTCTCGATAATTCTCCAAGTTTTCGACCACCCACCACAACCCGAGATTTGTCCTATTGTTTACGAGCCTAAACCGTCTAGATTTGATCCAAATCTTTCGCGATTCTGGTTAAGGTTAAGAGAAAAGAGCAAGAACCGGAGACCAAAACGGAAATGGTGGAAATTGCTAGCTCTGAGAGCACACCATTTGTCCAACCTCCGGAATCTTCATAACCTTTTTCGGACGATTTCATGAACATAATTCAAAATTGCTTAAATGAATTTCGTCAAATTTCAGCTTCGGGAAATACCGTTTTACCTAACATTTGTGATGTTGTTGAGCCCTCGATTCCTACTCCCGTACCCGAGATACTTTCGTTCGATCAAGAGTATTGCTACGGTTGTGGAGACGTGTTACCGAAAGGTTTCCGTTGTTGCAAATGTATGTGCGAGTGGTGTGGGAACTATCTTATTGATGGATGTTGTTCGATTTGTGCCGAGAATTCATTCACTTATGATTCTAACCCGAACTCTTTCGATTATCCTCAAAACAATTTCAACTACCCTCCACAAAATTCATTCGATCCACAATCGTACTATCAAGATTTCAATGATTCATCATTTCAAAGTTTCTCTCCCCAATACCCTCATTGTGTTATGTGTGGGGGTTCTCATGATGATTATCAATGTCAATCGTGGAATCAAAATTACTATGGACTGATCCTTGTTATAACACTTCGGTTTGACCACATCCAACCCCACAACTTCCCGTCATTGATCAATTTCCTCGTATAATTCTTGAAGAACTTTCTAAGGAACAAGCAGCTCGCAACGAAAGATATTTAGCCGATGAACGAGCAACTCAAAAGCTTATCCTATTTAACGAAGCTTGCTGTCTCGATGACGAGGATGAGGAGGATTGGGAGATGACAAAGGACAAGGTGCATATCTCTAGCCCACAAAGTACCGCACATGTCCACTCTCCGCCCTCATATTGCCTATCTACCATAGAACCTTCGGATAACCTTTTAATGGGGGACGAGCATCTTAGCACTATTCCGGAAACGGAAGCGTCTTGTGTTGAGAGCCTTGTCCCAACCCCAAGTGAATCTGAGGTTATCTCCGGTGATATGTGTGATGAGCCTCTCGATGATGATTCTTCTCCCACCCCGAAAGAACCTGTTGAGATGACCTCCGAGTCTGAAAATGACTATACGTCGTTTGATGATTCTTTATCGTGTGGAGACATCGAGTATGTGGAGGAAATTCCTTCTAAGCTCGTCAGCTTAGAAGAAGTGAGAGATGTTGATCCCGATGATCTTGATATGGACACTGATTTTGAAACGGATGACGAAGATATTCTCGTTGTGTCCGAGAAGCCTTTTGCTATGCCGTTCACTAATCCTCTGTTTGACTTTGATTCTGAATTCACTCTAGTTTCGGATAATCCCATCTTTGACATTCAGAATGAGGATAGTGACCTTTACATGGAGAACCTCGTTACATCTCCATCTTTACCCGTAGATAAGAATAGTGGCAATCCCACTTCGACGTTGGACCTTCTCGAGGAGTTCTCCGATGAACTCGCTCTCGTTGATCATTCTCCACCGGTGATGATGATGCTCACTTCGACTTTGAAGCCGACCTTACTGAATTGGAAAATCTTATTTACAATTGGTCTTCTGATAATTCGTCAAGTGACACTCGTATTGGAGAGGTCGACTTTCTTTCTCCGGATGACTCGATACCTTCGGGTTTTCAGAGTGATGATTATGGCTTAGGTCCATCATCCACTCGTCCGCCTGCTAAACCGCCGGATGATGGAACCTCTTCTAAGCCCGATACGGATGTTTTCATTGCTTCAGCGGTGGATAAGATTTCTGAACAATCCGTCAATGTTCCTCAATCTAATCTTTTGCCCACCTATCCCACCCGTTGTCAAGTAATTGACACTTTGCCTTCTCCTCCCATTTCTTCTCCATGTCTTAACTCTTACGGGAGTGAAGATACCATCTTTGATCCTGGCATTTCTCTTTCTTTTGAGCCGGTTATATCTCATCGGAGTGGAACTTTCACCACATTCAATATCTATCCAAACCATTTGAATGAAAGTCCGATGGAGATTTTCTCTTCCACTTGCTTCCCCAAGGACAAATAAATTCGGGGTCGAGTCAAGCTAGCGACTCGGTTAACAAAAACAAGAGCATAACATGGGTTTTCACCCGTGTGTACCACCTAGTGTGGGGTGTTGCCCCATTGTTGTATATAAGTTTTCTAAAAAAAAAAAAAAAAAAAAAAAAAAAAAAAAATTCAAATAATGGCCATAGTATTTCCCTTTTCGTTCTCGGTTTCGGCATAACCGGTACTTTGAATATTGAGGCAATATTCATTTCTAGTGTGGGGGAATTCTCACGAATTTTATCATGTAATTATACCACCCAATTCCCCATTTTGGCCAAAATTTTTTTATGGTTATCGATCCGCCATGTCTAATAAACAAAAGGATTGGCTAATCCGAGAGCAAACGGCTCTTGGTAAAGATATCTCAAATCCGTTGACGACTTGCAATTTGCCCAAAATTGTATGGTGTTCATTCACCATATCTTTAATTAGTGAAGAGTTGGCTAGCCCGCAAGTTTATGGCTTGTGGTAAAGGCGATTGGAAAACCATAATTGGTAATCACTCACCAAAGATATTTTATCTAAGAGTTGGCTAGTCCGAAGCAAGCGGCTTATGGTAAAGACAAATCAAATCCGTTGGAAGCGGTGGTTTGCTCAAAATCATATGGTTATCGATGTACCATAGTTCTTACTTGAACTGAAACATTTGGCTACTCGAGTAATGGCTTTTGGTAAAGAGATTCAAATCCATTATGTTTTCTCAAAAGATTGCTAGGGACTAGCAATTGCTTAGTGTGGGGATTTTGATGAGTGCTTATTCACTCATCATTTTACCCACCTAAGACCATAAAACGACTAAAACACCCAAATCGCTCAAAATATGTTAAAAATATCCTCGGTGTGTTTTATGTCTTGCGGTACAAAAGGATGGAAAACAGAGCTAAATCGAGCTAAAACTAGAAAAAGTGCTTTCATGACGAGCCGGGACTGGATTTTCACATTTTCGTAACACGAGGCGCGTTTTGGAATGAGTTTAGGAAAACCATCTTGAAACCAAACCTTCAAACCAAAAATCCCAAAATAAAACACCATTGTTTGTTAAAACCAATTTTGCAAAAACTTATTTTCTTAAAATCCTTTTACCATATTTGCAAAATACTTTTCTTATAAAACCACCCTTTTACCATATCCTTACCCAACCCAAGTCAACCCATCAACCCGGTCAACATAGTTAACCCTCCCCTACCCTTTCTCCCTTTTACCCAATTCCAGTGGCGCCAAATCTTTCCCTCCTCTCTCTGTCTCTTTCAATCCCACATACCCAGGCAAGCTTCACATGACTACCTATGGTTTCTCCCCTCTCTTCACATGGATTCTTAGCCACGCTGGCAATCCACAACTCATATATGCCATCAATGGCTAGGAGTGAATGATATAGGCACAAAGAAAAGAATCCATGGCTGTGATGTGTTTGGAAAAAGCACAGGCTTACTCTCTCACAAAACTAACACAGAAGGAACAACACAGAAGCAGAGGCGAGAAGAACAAGAATTATTCTTACTTTTTGTATAAATAGAAGCTTAGATAAAAGAAAAAAAACTAGTCTAGAATAAGGTTCTAGCTCATGTTTTTTTTATTATTGTAATTTCATTTACTTGTAATGTCAAATTTTTAGTTAATGCCATCTTAAATTTCTTTCAGTTCCAATTTTTTTATGCTACCTTATTTAATCTGTCAAATTTTCTTTACTTGTAGTGCTAGTGAAAAGTAATTTGGAAGTTGTTTTAAGCTGTTTGTTTATGGTTAGCTAATGGTTTCAAGAGTTCTTAGTTTCTGATCTTCTTTTAAAAATTCTGTTCAATGTCATAAAGGGTGTTTGGATCAAGATGTTAGAAGTAGTTAAATGTACTTAAGCAGCTCTTGGTAATTGAGGATAGTATGATTTAGTTGAATTAAGGTTGAGTCAATGTTCAAATCAGTTTTTTTATGGAGCTTTTATGTTTGAGTAGTTCAAATCTGTCAAGTTTACAAGTTCTTTTTAAACAATGTTTGAGCTATTAACTCAGTTTTAGAGTCTTGTTTTGTGTGCAAACAAGCCTTAGGAAAGAATCAAAAATCATTTTTTGTTCTTTGCTATTCTATTAAAGCAATGACAACAATGAGCCGTCTCGAAATTTCACAATGGCGATTTAGGTAGCCTTTTTTTTTAGCTCTTTACTTCTCATCCGTACCTAATTAAGTTCCCTTAGTAGCATTTAGCTTGTAGAGATTAGCTTTTATCCATTTGTTAGCTTATAGTAGCTTATTCTTGAGTTTCAAATCCGCCACTTGCACCCATAGGAACCTGCTACAACAGTCCTGTAACCCCCCTTAGTTAGCTTTTTTTTTTTAGCTTTTTAGTGCTTAAGATTTGCTTATTAGGTTCCCTTTAGACCTTTTGGATAGTGTAGATTAGTAGTTAGCTTTTGATTAGTTTAACTTGTAGCTTTAGATAGCTTATTTCTCATTGTAATAGCTTAAGAATTCCCTAGTATAGATTGTATAATAATGCTTTCTTTTTTTATATGAGTTGTGTGTTTGTTTTAGTTTATTTCGGATGAAGGTGCACTTGAATTAGCTTATTTGTTCTTTTACATTGCCTATCATCTATTTCTTAAATCGCCTATTTGTGCTACAAGAGTGTATAAGGGTGTTTGTTTGAAACCGATAAAGGGGTGTTTGGTTGGGACTGTCCAAACAACGACTTAAAAACTGCTCCAACGACTTTTAAGAAGCTTTCAAGGAAAAGTTTATACAAAAAAGTTGCACTTTGATAAGCCCTTTTAGTTCCCAAAGAAGAAAAAAAAATAATAAGTGGAAAAACGCACGGACTGTGAATTGAACACGGGTGCGTGCGCTCAGAACCCAACAAACACCGCATAACCATCTGCTCTAGTACCTGTCTTGGATTAGTTATTGCTTTCCTAATTACTTGAATACACTTTGCAGTTTTAAGCTTCATAAGTGAAAATCAAAAAGGGTGGGAAGTGGGACTTGAACCCACGACCTCCTGCCCAGTTACAGGACCACAAACAGCCACGCCCTTACCATCTGAGCTAGTAGTTGTTGTATGTTAGTTTTCTACATTTTAATTATTTAACATCACTTAACAGTTTTAGCTTATTAGAATAACTTGCTTTTTTAGGTCTTATTTCCAAAAAAGACCTGCACTTTTTTAATTTTTCCTGCATTTAGTATAACTTAATTTAGTTTTCGTAAAATTTCATAATTTTTCGTTTCCATTTACTATTTTTAATAATTAAATTAGATTAAAACCGTTTTTAATTCGTAATAAATTAAATAAAACTCGAAAAAAATATTCCGCTTTTTCCTAAAATTATTTTTAGTCATTTAGAATGTAGGAAAATTAGTTTTGCACTCATAACATGTAAATTGCATCTTTTTCACTTTTAAAGCTCGGGATTAGCCCGGGTTTTCACGTTTTTTTTAGTTTTAGCCCCTAGACCTTAGTGTAGCTTCATTTTATTGTTCCTTAGGCTTAGTAATAGTTTGTTTAGTGTTTACATTATTTTACTTGCTTTGTTTTCTATTCCGTGCTTTATTTTGTAGAATACGTAATCGCAATTCCAAAAATTCGTTTAACCAATTCAAGTCCTTAATCACAAAACTCAACGATTCCGTCAATTTCACACCTCGTTGGGACACGACCCGGGGAAGTCACTTTCCCGGTATCACTTTTATCACATTCGTGAGATTTGGCACGTTAACCCTTTTCCTAAAAGGTTGATTTGTCGAATTTCACGGTTAATTTGATATACGTTGATATTGTGTTTTTCACCACTCACTTCACAACGAATCAAATTTTGGCGCCGCTGCCGGGGAGGTGTGTTGCGCCAATATCGTGAAGTCTTTGCGATTAGTGACTTGAAGAACCTTCCTCGTGAAGTTATTGTTTTTATAAAAATACAAAAAACCAAAAATATTCTTCTCATTCCTCTTATTCGTTGATTCTATTTCTCTTACCCTCTTTTACCGTTTGATTCTATTCTTCATTATCCTCTCGATCACTCAATTCTATTTCTTTAACCCTCTACATGTTTAATTCTCATGGCGGCGATCGATTATCGTCGTTGTTTTCATTGCAAGGGACGTATGGAAGAGGATCAAGTTTATTGTCTCAATCCCGATTGTTTATGTAAGCGATGTGGTAGGGCTGGTGCAAGCAAATATTGCTATTGGTGCGAATTATCCGATAAAAACTCTCTCGATAATTCTCCAAGTTTTTCTGACCACCCACCACAACCCGAGATTTGTCCTATTGTTTCTGAGCCTAAACCGTCTAGATTTGATCCAAATCTTTCGCGATTTACGGTTAAGGTTAAGAGAAAAGAGCAAGAACCGGAGACCAAAACGGAAATGGTGGAAATTGCTAGCTCTGAGAGCACACCATTTGTCCCACCTCCGGAATCTTCAAAACCTTTTTCGGACGATTTCATGAACATAATTCAAAATTGCTTAAATGAATTTCGTCAAATTTCAGCTTCGGGAAATACCGTTTTACCTAACATTTGTGATGTTGTTGAGCCTCGATTCCTACTCCGTGCCGAGATACTTCGTTCGATCAAGAGTATTGCTACGGTTGTGGAGACGTGTTACGAAAGGTTTCGTTGTTGCAAATGTATGTGCGAGTGGTGTGGGAACTATCTTATTGATGGATGTTGTTCGATTTGTGCCGAGAATTCATTCACTTATGATTCTAACCCGAACTCTTTCGATTATCCTCAAAACAATTTCAACTACCCTCCACAAAATTCATTCGAGCCACAACCGTACTATCAAGATTTCAATGATTCATCATTTCAAAGTTTCTCTCCCCAATACCCTCATTGTGTTATGTGTGGGGGTTCTCATGATGATTATCAATGTCAATCGTGGAATCAAAATTACTATGGACCTGATCCTTGTTATAACACTTCCGGATTTGACCACATCCAACCCCCACAACTTCCCGTCATTGATCAATTTCCTCGTATAATTCTTGAAGAACTTTCTGAGGAACAAGCACTCGAACGAAGATATTTAGCCGATGAGCGAGCAGCTCAAAAGCTTATCCTATTTAACGAAGCTTGCTGTCTCGATGATGAGGATGAGGAGGATTGGGAGATGACAAAGGACAAGGTGCATATCTCTAGCCCACAAAGTACCGCACATGTCCACTCTCCGCCCTCATATTGCCTATCTACCATAGAACCTTCGGATAACCTTTTAATGGGGGACGAGCATCTTAGCACTATTCCGGAAACGGAATCGTCTTGTGTTGAGAGCCTTGTCCCAACCCCAAGTGAATCTGAGGTTATCTCCGGTGATATGTGTGATGAGCCTCTCGATGATGATTCTTCTCCCACCCCGAAAGAACCTGTTGAGATGACCTCCGAGTCTGAAAATGACTATACGTCGTTTGATGATTCTTTATCGTGTGGAGACATCGAGTATGTGGAGGAAATTCCTTCTGAGCTCGTCAGCTTAGAAGAAGTGAGAGATGTTGATCCCGATGATCTTGATATGGACACTGATTTTGAAACGGATGACGAAGATATTCTCGTTGTGTCCGAGAAGCCTTTTGCTATGCCGTTCACTAATCCTCTGTTTGACTTTGATTCTGAATTCACTCTAGTTTCGGATAATCCCATCTTTGACATTCAGAATGAGGATAGTGACCTTTACATAGAGAACCTCGTTACATCTCCATCTTTACCCGTAGATAAGAATAGTGGCAATCCCACTTGACGTTGGACCTTCTCGAGGAGTTCTCCGATGAACTCGCCTCGTTGATCATTCTCCACCGGAGATGATGATGCTCACCGACTTTGAAGCCGACCATCGAATTGGAAAATCTTATTTACAATTGGTCTTCTGATAATTCGTCAAGTGACACTCGTATTGGAGAGGTTGACTTTCTTTCTCCGGATGACTCGATACCTTCGGGTTTTCAGAGAGACGATTATGGCTTAGGTCCATCATCCACTCGTCCGCCTGCTAAACCGCCGGATGATGGAACCTCTTCTAAGCCCGATACGGATGTTTTCATTGCTTCAGCGGTGGATAAGATTTCTGAACAATCCGTCAATGTTCCTCAATCTAATCTTTTGCCCACCTATCCCACCCGTTGTCAAGTAATTGACACTTTGCCTTCTCCTCCCATTTCTTCTCCATGTCTTAACTCTTTCGGGAGTGAAGATACCATCTTTGATCCCGGCATTTCTCTTTCTTTTGAGCCGGTTATATCTCATCGGAGTGGAACTTTCACCACATTCAATATCTATCCAAACCATTTGAATGAAAGTCCGATGGAGATTTTCTCTTCCACTTGCTTCCCCAAGGACAAATAAATTCGGGGTCGAGTCAAGCTAGCGACTCGGTTAACAAAAACAGGAGCATAACATGGGTTTTCACCGTGTGTACCACCTAGTGTGGGGTGTTGCCCATTGTTGTATATAAGTTTTCTAAAAAAAAAAAAAAAAAAAAAAAATTTAAATAATGGCCATAGTATTTCCCTTTACGTTCTCGGTTTCGGCATAACCGCGGTACTTTGAATATTGAGGGCAATATTCATTTCTAGTGTGGGGAATTCTCACGAATTTTATCATGTAATTATACCACCCAATTCCCCATTTTGGCCAAATTTTTTTTATGGTTATCGATCCGCCATGTCTAATAAACAAAAGGATTGGCTAATCCAGAGCAAACGGCTCTTGGTAAAGATATCTCAAATCCGTTGACGGCTTGCAATTTGCCCAAAATTGTATGGTGTTGACTCACCATATCTTTAATTAGTGAAGAGTTGGCTAGCCCGCAAGTTTATGGCTTGTGGTAAAGGCGGTTGGAAAACCATAATTGGCAATCACTCACCAAAGATATTTTATCTAAGAGTTGGCTAGTCCGAAGCAAGCGACTTACGGTAAAGACAAATCAAATCCGTTAGAAGCTGGTGGTTTGCTCAAAATCATATGGTTATCAGTGTACCATAGTTCTTACTTGAACTGAAACATTTGGCTACTCCAGAAGTAATGGCTTTTGGTAAAGAGATTCAAATCCATTATGTTTTCTCAAAAGATTGCTAGGGACTAGCAATTGCTTAGTGTGGGGGATTTTGATGAGTGCTTATTCACTCATCATTTTTACCCACCTAAGACCACAAAAACGACTAAAAACACCTAAATACGCTCAAAATATGTTAAAAATATCCTCGGAGTGTGTTTTATGTCTTGCAGGTACAAAAGGATGGAAAACAGAGCGAAAACGAGCGAAATCGAGCTAAAACTAGAAAAAGTGCTTTGCGGACAGAGCCGGGACTGGATTTTTCACATTTTCAGAACCTGAGACGCGTTTTTGGAATGAGTTTAGGAAAACCATCTTGAAACCAAACCTTCAAACCAAAAATCCCAAAATAAAACACCATTGTTTGTTAAAACCAATTTTGCAAAAACTTATTTTCTTAAAATCCTTTTACCATATTTGCAAAATACTTTTCTTATAAAACCACCCTTTTACCATATCCTTACCCAACCCAAGTCAACCCATCAACCCGGTCAACATAGTTAACCCTCCCCCTACCCTTTCTCCCTTTTACCCAATTCCAGTGGCGCCAAATCTTTCCCTCCTCTCTCTGTCTCTTTCAATCCCACATACCCAGGCAAGCTTCACATGACTACCTATGGTTTCTCCCCTCTCTTCACATGGATTCTTAGCCACGCTGGCAATCCACAACTCATATATGCCATCAATGGCTAGGAGTGAATGATATAGGCACAAAGAAAAGAATCCATGGCTGTGATGTGTTTGGAAAAAGCACAGGCTCACTCTCTCACAAAACTAACACAGAAGGAACAACACAGAAGCAGAGGCGAGAAGAACAAGAATTATTCTTACTTTTTGTATAAATAGAAGCTTAGATAAAAGAAAAAAACCTAGTCTAGAATAAGGTTCTAGCTCATGTTTTTTTAATCATTGTAATTTCATTTACTTGTAATGTCAAATTTTTAGTTAATGCCATCTTAAATTTCTTTCAGTTCCAATTTTTTTATGCTACCTTATTTAATCTGTCAAATTTTCTTTACTTGTAGTGCTAGTGAAAAGTAATTTGGAAGTTGTTTTAAGCTGTTTGTTTATGGTTAGCTAATGGTTTCAAGAGTTCTGAGTTTCTGATCTTCTTTTAAAAATTCTGTTCAATGTCATAAAGGGTGTTTGGATCAAGATGTTAGAAGTAGTTAAATGTACTTAAGCAGCTCTTGGTAATTGAGGATAGTATGATTTAGTTGAATTAAGGTTGAGTCAATGTTCAAATCAGTTTTTTTATGGAGCTTTTATGTTTGAGTAGTTCAAATCTGTCAAGTTTACAAGTTCTTTTTAAACAATGTTTGAGCTATTAACTCAGTTTTAGAGTCTTGTTTTGTGTGCAAACAAGCCTTAGGAAAGAATCAAAAAATCATTTTTTTGTTCTTTTGCTATTAAAAGCAATGATAACAAAGAGCCGTCTCAAAGAAATTTCACAAAGATGTGATTTAGGTAGCCTTTTTTTAGCTCTTTACTTCTCATCCGTACTAATTAAGTTCCTTAGTAGCATTTAGCTTGTAGAGATTAGCTTTTATCCATTTGCTAGCTTATAGTAGCTTATTCTTGAGTTTCAAATCCGCCACTTGCACCCATAGGAACTCGCTACTATGATCTGTGTGACCCCCCATTAGTTAGCTTTTTTTTAGCTTTTAGTGCTTAAGATTTGCTTATTAGGTTCCCTTTAGACCTTTTGGATAGTGTAGATTAGTAGTTAGCTTTTGATTAGTTTAACTTGTAGCTTTAGATAGCTTATTTCTCATTGTAATAGCTTAAGAATTCCCTAGTATAGATTGTATAGCCAACTGTTTTCTTTTTTTTATATGAGTTGTGTGCTTGTTTTTAGTTTATTTCAGATGAAGGTGCACTTGAATTAGCTTATTTGTTCTTTTACATTGCCTATCATCTATTTCTTCGTCACCTATTTGTGCTACAAGAGTGTATAAGGGGTGTTTGTTTGAAACTGATAAAGGGGTGTTTGGTTGGGACCTGTCCAAACAGCAGCTTAAAAGCTGTTCCGACAGCTTTTTAAGAAGCTTTCAAGGAAAAAGTTTATACAAAAAAAGTTGCACTTTGATAAGCCCTTTAGTTCCCAAAGAAGAAAAAAATAATAGTGGAAAAAGCATGCACTGTGAATTGAACACGGTCATGCGCTCAGGAACCCAACAAACACCTGCATAACCATCTGCTCTAGTACCTGTCTTGGATTAGTTATTGCTTTCCTAATTACTTGAATACACTTTGCAGTTTTAAGCTTCATAAGTGAAAATCAAAAAGGGTGGGAAGTGGGACTTGAACCCACGACCTCCTGCCCAGTTACAGGACCACAAACAGCCACGCCCTTACCATCTGAGCTAGTAGTTGTTGTATGTTAGTTTTCTACATTTTAATTATTTAACATCACTTAACAGTTTTAGCTTATTAGAATAACTTGCTTTTTAGGTCTTATTTCCAAAAAGACCACACTTTTTATTTTTCCCGCATTTAGTATAACTTAATTTAGTTTTCGTAAATTTCATAATTTTTCGTTTCCATTTACTATTTTTAATAATTAAATTAGATTAAAACCGTTTTTAATTCGTAATAAATTAAATAAAACTCGAAAAAAATATTCCGCTTTTTCCTAAAATTATTTTTAGTCATTTAGAATGTAGGAAAATTAGTTTTGCACTCATAACATGTAAATTGCATCTTTTTCACTTTTGAAGCTCGGGATTAGCCCGGGTTTTCACGTTTTTTTAGTTTTAGCCCCTAGACCTTAGTGTAGCTTCATTTTATTGTTCCTTAGTCTTAGTAATAGTTTGTTTAGTGTTTACATTATTTTACTTGCTTTGTTTTCTATTCCGTGCTTTATTTTGTAGAATACGTAATCGCAATTCCAAAAATTCGTTTAACCAATTCAAGTCCTTAATCACAAAACTCAATGATTCCGTCAATTTCACAGCTCGTTGGGACACGACCCGGGGAAGTCACTTTCCCGGTATCACTTTTATCACATTCGTGAGATTTGACACGTTAACCCTTTTCCTAAAAGGTTGATTTGTCGAATTTCACGGTTAATTTGATATACGTTGATATTGTGTTTTTCACCACTCACTTCACAACGAATCAAAAGATTTGGTTGTCAAATTCACCACCATGGTCACACTGAAAAGATTTGATTTCTTTGTTAATTTGAGTCTGGACAAATGTACGAAATAAATTAAATTTGAGCAAAGCATCGGATTTGTTAACCAACGGATAAACCCATACAAACTGAGAATAATGATCCAGAAAAATAACATAATATTTGAAACCAGACAGGCTCGGAATTGGAGAAGTCCATAAATCAGAGTGAACAATATCAAAACAATTTTCAACTAAAGTAGATGAACTAGCAAATGGAAGCTTCACGTGTTTGCCAAGCTGACAAGTATGACAAAGCACGGGAGATTTGTCCTTATTACATGAAATTGAATTATTAGAAATAACACGACGTAACACTTCACTTCCTGGGTGACCAAGACGCTGGTGCCACGTATACTGACTTGTGAGGTAGGCTTGCGGAATGGGAGAAGGCTTGGTGACAGGGTAGAGATCGCCAGTGCTATCACAGCGGAGCAGCACCTGACGGGTTTGAAAGTCCTTAACAGAAAAACCAAAGGGATCAAATTCAACAGTGCAATAATTTTCACATACAAATTGACGAACAAAAATTAAGTTTTTAACAATGTGAGGGGTGATAAGTACATAATTTAAGTGAAGAGGTCTAAAGGGAGTCGGTAGAATGCTATGGCCAGAGTTGGTGACGGGAATGGTGTGCCCGTCACCAACCGCAACAGATGAATAAATACTCGAATTAAATACATTACTAAGATTATTGACCGAGTCATTGAGGTGAGAAGACGCACCTGTATCCATATTCCAGTTACCAGGAGCGGGTTCATGTAGAGTTGGAGTGGCAAAGGCATGTGAAAGAACCGTCTCTTGGCCCGAAACAGCTCCTAAAGTTCCCCCCGAAGGTGCAGGTCCAAGAATACCCATTTGAGTTTGAACCGCGGCTGGTAAGTGAACTGGTGAACCCTGGGTCGTGAACTGCTGGGCGGTGGATGGCTGACCTGGTTGATAAAAGTGAGTAGTGGACTGACCAGTCATAAACTGAAGAGGGTTCGTGAACTGTTGAGCCGGGTTCGTGACCTGCTGCTGTTGTTGAACTGGTGGCAGACCAGGGGTCGTGAACTGCTGCACGTGGTAGGGCAGACCGGGGTTCAAATGTTGCATGACCTGTTGATGTTGAACCGGCTGGACAGAGGGTCCATAAGCAGAAGGTAGTCCAAAACCAGGGGGCTCGTGTAGAAAGCGACAGGGTTCATGGTTTTTGGTGAGCTAGTGGCTGGGGGACCACCGTATGATGTACCACAGTCAAGTTTGGCCAAAAGGGATTGAAGGTTTTGTATGTCACTATTAGTAACATTAGTTGACGTGGTCTGTGGAGTGCTACCATGCACACCATTGTGCAAGAAACGACATGAAGCTCCAAAACGGCAATATCCCTTGAGAAAGTTGTTGCAAGGTGTGTGTACCTTGTCCGTGGAGGTGAAGGGGCGACGGTTATGAGACCCGGTGTTAGCTACTAACGCCATAGGAGATGAAGAGTCGGACAACGGGTCTTGTGTGCGAGCCTTTTGACGCATTTCCTCCGTGGTAAGCATGGATCGAACCGTTTTAAGGTCGGGAAAAGGATCCCGATGAGCGATGATGGTGGCCACATTGTCATATCTTGCGGGCAAGCCTTCGAGAGCGAAGGTAACTATATCATCATTGTCCAATGTCGAGCCAAGACTATTTAAAATCGTGGCAATGGACTCAATCTTACGAAAGTAGGCATCGATCCCCATGTCACCAAGCTTCAAGGAACGTAACTCCGCTTTCAAGGAAATCGAACGGGTTCGTTTGTTATCGGAAAAGATGGTGGCTAGGGTATCCCATGCGTCCTTAGCCAAGGTAGGGTTTTCAACAACCAAACGTTGTTGGATGGTTTTAGAAACCGTAACAAATATCCATGAGAGAAGGATGGAGTCGATCTTTAACCACTCGGCATCATGGGTGGTTGTGGTACTTGTGGTTGCATTTTTTGTTTCGATGTGACCTAGAAGTTGATTACCGCGACAAAAATGAGTAAAAAAGTAAACCCAAGATGAATAATTCATCTCATCCATATCAAGCTTCACGGGAATGATGTTGGTAAGGTTTGTGATTGACATTAATTAATCAGAAAGAAGTATGGTGGGAGGTGGAGGAGGATCGGTGAGAGTCATTGTGAGGGGAGATGTGGAGATTTGAGGAGATTAGGGTTTTGTTGTGTTGATGGTGAGTAGCAGTAGAATGGAGGTGAGAGGGAGATGGAGAGGATCAGAAGGAGATTGGAGGTGAGTAGCAGGAGACGAAGAGATAGGTAGAAGGAGATTGGAGGCAGGGAAGGAATTAGGGTTTTAGTTAGGATCGGTTCTTTTCTCTGAAACCATGTAGAATGTTGTGTTTCATTGATTCAATAATCCCATAACCGGGCATACATATACAAGATAAAACCCTAGGACATAATGGGCTATAGACCAAAGATAGATACGGGCCTACAAATACATACAGAATAATATACAATACTAACAGGATTGATATGAAATATTTTGTAATATGTTTAGTTGCTAATGCATTGATGTTCGCAATAACAGGTGACCAACACTGCCAAATGAAACCTATATGAATATTGATCAAGCTTTATGTTGATGTTTGATGAAATGGGTTGGAGCTGAAACTGAAGTTCATATTATAAGTTGGGCGGAGCATATATTTATATAAAGTTATTTAGTAAATTAGTTGGAGTTGATTTTTTTTAATCGCATAAAAATACATCAAATTCAATTTAAATATATTTTCGGCTTTTACGTGATAATCAACTATATTATAAAAAGTATTTAAGTAATTTGATTAACTTAAGCCCCATAAGCCCGTTTTTTGCTTTTTCCCCTGTTTAATTTTAGGTGCGTGACCGTCTCATCTACGACATATTACATGACCACAAACAACCCACATCATACTACTTTTGTTTTCGTAGGCGATCCCTGATGGTGCGTTAAGTCATTAACCCACTCAAGTTTAATGTTAATCAAGTGGTATCTTACGCCTTCTTTTAAGACTAAACACCCTTTTAAACCCACTTCTCCGTTCCCAACTCGTTAAGTAGCAACTATCTATACTACATTATAAA